>JAJLXB010000042.1:144704-429789 GCA_030571015.1 Ogataea sp. yHMJ1
TCCTCCTCCTCCTCCTCCTCCAGTAGGCACTCAGATGAACCCAGGACATGATGGTAATCCACTTTCTCCATCCCAATATGGTGTCCAGGTAATGACAGGTATTCCACCTCAACATCCTCGTATGATTAATGGTGATGCAGGTGCAAATGCTTCTTCTCCTGGTGGTCCGGTCTTACTCCAATACAATCAGGCACAAAACCAACAACCAGGAGGTGTATATATTTTAAGCCCACCTTCCAATGGTGCTGCCCCACCTAATGTTCCAACAGATCAAGTTACACAAGGTTCATTCTCCAGACCTGTTCAAGCCCAACAGGGTCCGGCTCCTCAAGCTCAGCTGCAATACCAACCTCAATTGATCACTACTGGTGGACCACAGCCATATATGATTAATGCGCCAAATCCACAGCAGGTAATTGGTGTTTATTATACATCTGCAGCTCCTGTTCACCAACAACCATACCCATTTGATCCTCATCAGCAATTTCAAATTCAACACTTACCTATCCAAGGTCATCCCACTAGATAGGTTGACACTTGGTTCTTTTTTATCTTAATAATGATTGCTAGCTTTTTATCTCCAATCATGTGGTACTATTTATTTTTCAATTCTCTTAATCTCTAACTGGTTATTTTGTACATTTCCTTGCTTCCACCGCTTTATTGTTCCTTTACGTTCACTTCTTTTCTGCCATTTTTTTACTTCATTAAATTTATTTTTATACGTCGTTATTACTTTGGATGCTACTTTACTTTACTTTACTTTACTTCATTTTACTTCGAATCAGCTCACCGTTTTTCTAATCTATGTTTTCTATTTACTTGTTTCAATAATAATAAGGTTCAAGACATTTCTGATTAATTTTGTAAAATATCTTTGAAGAGTCGCCAAACAGAATAAAAACTATAAAAACTGCTTCAATTGGCATATACCCCCAAACCATCCTATACTTTTCTTAGCTGTGCTTTATGCTTTTGTGGCATATCACAGATTTAAAGTTGAACTTTAATTAGCTTGGATTGAGAATTTGCATACAAAAATTTGTGTTTTGAGCCATGTGGGTATTTTAACGTCAGAGTGACTGTAGTCGAATTAAAGCAAAAACAACTGGGATGTTTCCTGTTATTCGCCTTCGTCTAAACCACTGAAAGCAAATTTGTAGCTCATATACGATTTACTGAATTATTGAGAAGCTGGTCTGTTATAGCGAATCATAAATCACCTGATACCTCAAGAGGATAGCAAAAAGGGACATATTAGCAATCAAAATTTAGTACTTCAAAAGTTCAATGTCTGAAATTGAGGAAGGAGAATTTGTTGAAAGAAAAGCATCTGCTCTATTTACGCAGAATCTTTTTGGAAGCTGGTATAGTTTGGTGGATACCCCATATCCGCCCAGAGTTGTAGTTGTTTTCTTTTCTTTGAATGATTATATTGTTGCACAGAATAAGAGACTGCCCTGTAAGTGAGTGACTCTATCAGGGTGCAGAATTAGATAAGAGATCACGCTTTAATTTCCCCTGTCCTGAGGGGTAAAGCAAAAGACAAGGGTCAATGTGCAAAATTTGGTAATGTAATCTCAAATTAAGTATAAGAGCTTTTGCAGCAACCAGCGTCTATTTGAGGAAGAAATAGATCTCTAGTCAATTTCATTAGTCATATGACTTGTAAGATATAACTTAAAGACAATTGTTATCAAGCTCACTGACTACAAAGAATCAAGAGGGACTGACGATAAACGATGCTTATACATATTTCAAAAAGAGTATATTGAATGGCAAAAGGTGATTTGTTTCGCTAATCCAGCCAAACCATCATGTTTTCCTAGAGTTAAAACAAGACGTATTCTGGTGCCTTGTCTGGCCTCGGTTATTCTAAGCTAATTTAGTTCAATCCTACTCAAGAGATTGAACGCGATACCATCTATTATTGGAGATTTGGTTAAATTTCTAGGCCACAATCCCATTTACAATTGGAACCATCGAGAAGGGCTATCTGGCTTGAGATACGTACAAAAGTTACTGTAGTGCCAGATGGGACGGGGCGACTGAGATCCAGGCTCGGTTTTTGTCCCAAAATATGTGCTAGGGGGTAAATTGGCGCATTACTTTCGTCACTGTGGTTGCTATGGCAGTATATGATCAGGACACCCCTATTAATCTGGTATATTATACAAATTCACGACATCTATGAACTCAGATCTTTGAAATACACCTGAGAGAACCACTCTCAACACTAGTGGAATAGAACTCAGTTTGGTGGGCTGGAACTCAGCAGCTGTCTCTGAGGGTTCTTCTATAAGCAAGCGACCGACTTAGGCCGACTGTTATTGGCAGTCCAACTCATCAGTGGCTCAAAGACTAACAGACGCAGCGCGTGCAAATTAAGCAATTCACGCACCCAAAATAGCAGTCTGTGCACGCCGCATCACGCACCAGCAATGACGAAGACCTTCCATAGTCCTGGGCGGTGAGATTGGACCACTCTGCCAGAACTTAATGCCACTGCTTGTGTGGTGTCCTCTGCGCTGAAATTCAGCTCATAGAGGTACATCTCATTATCACTGTACAACTCGACAGACTTTTCATTATACTGCTCCAGGTGGTTCCAGTATAGTAAAACACCAGGGAAGGCACAGAAACCATGGAGTCTATGGGACACTTCAGTCTATCTGGAGTCTGCTCGTATTGAAAGCTCTCGTAGCGGCCATTCGCGGCACAGAAGCTAGGACTTGTATTTTCTCAGCGGCATCGCTCCAGTAATTAAGAAGCTGCTTAGCCGTAGTAATGGGCAGCCTTTACGGAACGAGGCATGCCCACTAGTGCCCATATTATACAAGTTCCGGGGCATGTTAGATACTCACTTGCATGAAATTGAGGGTTACCCGCTGAACACCTTCACATCATTTGAACTGGCATACTTCAGTATCCCATGATCATTTATTTCATATATACTGCTGCCAACATATATATATATATATGTGTATATCTGTAAATATCTACATATTCACAGAGCGACTTGTTTAATAAGGCAATGCTGGTGATACGAAGCGTCCGTTCTCAAAGTTCTATTTAGCTTTTTCCTTCATTAGTTTACCTAATCCGTAATATGCAGCTAAAAACCTAACAGAAAAAAGCAGCTATTCTCGGCACTATTCAACCTAATGAGCATCACGGGGCTAATAGCTGTGCTGCATAGATCGAAAAAAAAACTTACACAGCATCGGCCCTCGAATCATCACTGTCGAGCCGTCTTGAACTGTAGCACGGCTGGAGTAGAGCAATAGTGTTTCAGGAGTTTGCTCTCTCTGTGCAAATACTAAAAGAATACTATCCAAGACACTCTAATAATTGGGGCTGCAAATGAAACCAATAGCGTTTGTATAACCCTGCCTTCCCTGCTCATTGGAACACTTACTTGACTTTTTACACTCTGAAATTGCCTCTAGAATTATTCCCAAATGGTAGAAGGCGGATAACCTAGTTACCATAGGTAATAATGCCCAAAAAGATGCCACGTTTGACCCAATTAATTGGCTGAAAAGCTTTCTGCAAGTCTTCATGCAACTTACTCTTCTATTTAGTAGTTCCACGCAAAGCGGATTATTCACAGGTTCCACCTACCAACAATTTCATATTTTATTTTACTCCGTACAACATACATGGTGAATTGAGTCCCAGATATCTACTTGTAGTTCAGAAAAACTTGCCCCACTGTAATACGCTATGTTATAATGTACTGAATGCAAAGATAAAATGTTTTTTCGCACTCATAGCTTTTATGAGGCTCACGCTTTGAGATTCAAAAAAGAAAGAAGAAAAAAAGAAAAAAGCAAGCACTGGTTCGCGCATGGCATACTATAACCATATACGTCCCTTAATGTCTTCCAGCATCACCAAATGGCCTTAAACAGCTACATTGTTCAAGATGTCCTTGGTGATTCAACGCCGTCCAATGACAATAACATATGTGTAGAATACGGGCTAGGAAATTGGCTAAACACTATATTTGCGATTGTCAAGAAAAGTTGATACAAATAGACAATAGTCTATTCGCTGGTAGTTTGTTTGCTGGTTTTGAGAAAGCTTAATTGAAAAATTCCAGAATATTTGTCTTACATGAGCCTACTTGTGGGAGTTCCACAAAAATCTATAGCTCTTTGTAGCACAATCTTATACTATAAAATACGCTATGATCTTTAGTTTTAATATGCAAGCAATCAAGTAAGTAGGCCAGGGACTAGAAGAAGTGGTGTTTCTCGGATTAATTTAGAACCTATCCGTCTACAAATTATGTAGATGAAGCAATATTGAAAATATTGCGAGCTCGACTGCAGAAAAGAGTTATGTACGCCGATCACGGGATAGCAGAATTCATCGGCAAGGGCTACCAGCACCAGAACATCCTTAGTTGGCCATATATGAGACGATATTTATGTGACCAGTTCGTTCAGAGCGACATCAAATGGTTCAATACAGTCTATTGTTTGTGTTACCCAAAAATACTGAATAAATAGCATACAACTAAGATCCACTTTAACTTCACATCGCATTACGAACCGGACGCGACTTTGCCCGCAACAAAAGTTTCGCCGAAATCAATTGTGAGGGAAACCACAATGATGGAGCCTGTTACCAGCAGGACCTTCAAAACAGGCACCTCCTGGCTACGGACACAAATCCAGGAAATAACCATCCCGTGCAAATAGCTGCATCGCGGTGGTAGATCTGGCTCTGGCTCTGCGTCTGCCAGCTGCACGATGCCCGTTGCAGCAATCCGCGTAACCACCACAAGCTGAGTTTGAGCAGCGCTATTGTTGCCACTTTCCACTCCGCTCCCCGAAGTGCGATATTTCTTTGTTTTGTCCAGTCCCTTATTACCTAAAAAACCACATTGAGCAACGGAAAAAGTGGCCTGACAACTGTTGTCTCTAATTACTCTTGTTACCAAGTGGATTATGGTCTCCCTAGCTGCACTACTGTTTCTTTGTCTAGGCTAAGGACATGTTTATTTGGCATTTATGACACTCTGTGCTGCACCATAGAAGTAGATGTCCGAAGATGGACATTGGTACATGGCTATCTCTCTCCTTGAGCCTCAAATCTTGCGCTGAGCTTGGCTCGTTTCGAGCGAAATTCAGTAGATCTTCAGCATATCCATTTCGGCTGGTAAGTTGTGGGAGAACGTTTGGAAAAGGCAAAACAAAACGTCTTATTGAGTACTCATACGTTGCACTCTACAAAAAATTTTCAAGGCTCTGTAGTTCCAAAATCTAGCACAAGATATAGGGGTAATTCACGAGCAAGGCTCTTTACAGTTTCTGGGAGAGGCAATTAGATGCAAATCATGAAACTAATTAGTTATGAAGTGTTTGGTTATTCAAGTAGATGGATGAGTAGCCACTCGATGGCTTTTAGATCATCCGCAGAGTTGTAACTTTGCACATAGAGTACCATCATACTATATGGTTTCAAGGTTTGTCAATACCAGGCTGCATCCGTCTCGTTCTCGTATAGCTTACATTTGTGCAATTTTTTTATAGATGTACATGCTATGCAGCAACCCATAATGTAATAGAGAGGGGGTGCTCTTAAACAATTCTAATTGTAACTAACATTGAAGTAGCACCAGAAATGGGAAAACGTTCCTGGAGACGGCTTATTTTGTATTGTTCTGCTTCAAGCCTAGTTTTTCAGTTGTATTGTTCTCAGGATATTTTTTGTTTGGTCTAAGCCTTCTTCTCTTGCTTTATTTCCATAATCCCTTTACAGCATTGCTATAATTAAATTCCTTATGGTAGGTCTCCTGTCTTTTCCAGACCATTCCACTTCCAAACAAACTTCAGCTGCAAGCTATTCAATGTTATTCATACAGCTTCTAGTTTTATTATATCTCAAAATTAGGCTCAGATTTCTGTGTCTCTGCGCCGATATCATTGCTAGTTCATCGAACTGCAATTATTGTCAAGTATTTTAGATTTTCTTTAACCACGACTCAAAAAGATAGAAATAATTGAGATTTGCTGCCTACGTAAACAGTTTAAGCCGATACAGTGATTACTCGGTTAATGTGCCTACAAGTTCTCATTACTGCGTCAAAAAAATGGTTCCATGAAACTAAGGCAACAAAACCCTGTCTTGAGCAAAGCCTGTAAGTGATCTATTTCTATTTAAGCAAAATAGATAAGCCCCTTGTACACTTGGTTATCGTTTCCCGCTTTAACTTCTAAAATTCAATTGGCAATAGATGAGTGCAAAAACTACAACGATTTGATGGATGTCTGTTACATGTTAAGTAAAACAACTAAATGCGTTCCGTGTGCGGCCTTGCGGCTTATAGGCCTGTTCGGTGAGGTTTCTTACAGAACTTTTTTTACTATAAATGCTTTGGTGGCTCAGTTGGTTAGAGCGTCAGTCTCATAATCTGAAGGTCGAGAGTTCGAGTCTCCCCCAGAGCATTTGTTTTTTTTTACTTTTTTGTGATATAAGCCATTAGTTATTTTGAATTAAAATAATGATTTATATACAAAAATAGGTTAGAACATTTACGTTGCCTATGAGTTTAAATTTTATTTCTCAAGTTTATATATATACCGGATATAAGTGAATCCTAATCAGTTCAAGCGGATTAAGGGGGGGTGGGAGAATAGAAAGCAAATAAAAATTAAAAAAAAAAGACAGAGAATAAGACAAATAAATTGATTATTGAGTAATATTATAAGGATGAGTAAATTAATTTTTATTCTGTACTTTATTTTTTGATTATGGTCTCTTCGACAACGACTGGGACGTCAACAGTATTTTGAGCAAGAGCGGGATCATCTTCTGCATTTGCATTCCATTCGTTTAATTCCATTTCATGTTCACGGTTAAGAGCATATTTCACAGCTTCTAAAACGTTTTCACAGATATGTTTTGGTTGGTATTTAGGAATAGTACCACCTTGGTAAACACCAGTTTTGACCAAGATTGAATGCCATGATTCATCGTGAGAGTTTGCAAATCTGATATCAGATTCTGGAGTGTCACCAACAAAGTAAACTGTGGAAGCAGGGGGTAAATCTAATGTTAATTGGGACAATTTCTGTAATGTTAAACCTTCATCATCAGATTCATCTTCATCTTCATTATCAGTGTCTGCAAATACAGCTTTATTTTGGGCAGCTTCTTCTTGTGCAGTTAATCTACGATTTAAAGGTGGTCTAACCGGCAAGTTTTTCTGTTTTGTAGCAAATGAAAGGCCTTCACCTTCCTCTTCGTCTTCTTCACCATCACTTCCCTTTTCAGAGCCGGTGGCTTGAGATCTAATTTCAGAGAAATGTTCTTCTAAAACATCTTTTCTCCAGTTAGATAAAACTTTGGCAGCATATTTGAAAGTACCTCTTTGTGGTTTACCAAATCTAGTAACTCTCAATTCTTTACCGGTATGTTCTCTATACAAAGCGGCAATTGATACTTGTAAAGCACCCATACCATATCTTGACAGTTTGTAGTTAGTAGCCCACACAAAATCTGAGTGAGCAAAATAGATAGCAGGACCTTCTTCAAAAGTCTCTGAAATTGTACCCATGTAACCTTGCTTAGATAATAATAATTCTAAGATAATTTGTTGGTCTGCAGCCCAGTTTCTTGAATCTGCAAAAACTAAGATACCATCAATTTTGATCTTGGAGAAGTCAACATCTTTTTTGCAGACTTCCTTGTCTTCTTCGGTTAATGTGTAGTATGGTGAAACACTTGGATTCCAGTACATTACATCTAATGGAATATAAACATTCTTAAAACCATAACTCTCAGCAACTTTACGACAAGCGTCACCAACACCACCAACGACTAAGACATTTTTATAGACATTGACTAAATCTTTCATTGGAGTGTGACCTTGGATAATTTGATCTTCTGTGATTTCAGCATCTAATCTTCTAGATAAATCTTGAGATCTAGCCTTTTCAGCTCTACCACCACCATTTGTGACAAAGATAAAAGGAACCTTAATCTTGTAAGGGTTTTCACCATTAAGCATTCTAATTGCTTCCTTGGCCTCTGGGATGGTATCTGGGCCTTTCACAATGACACCATCGATATCGAATGCAAAAGCATAAGAAGCAACTCTAGCGTGATCAATCACTTTCTTCTTATAACGGACAGCATCTGAACCCATTGACAATCTAGACGAACTCTTTGGCAGGCCCCTGGGTAATTCGTCGGACAGTTTGGTCATACTGTGTAAACCTGAAGCTGAAGCCCATTGATCCGAAAGGGATAATGAAGAAACTCTCTTCCTTCTTGGGGCTGGAGTCAATTGATCGATACCGTCATTATTCAAGTATGAAGTTGAAGGAGTAGGAGATAAAGCGTTAGAAGAACCACCTGTTGGTTGGGCCGATATTTGATTACTCATTGTTGAATTTATTTGCTTTGGTTTAATTAATGTTAAGGGGTGTGGAATTTGAATTTGAATTTAAAATCTATAAATTTGTTGAACAGCTCAATTGAGTACAAAAGTGTTGTATGTGTGTGTTACTGGTATTAGATAACCTCGGAGAGAGATATTAATAATTGATTCACGACAAACAGCCTGAAGCAACCACAGGGGTGGAAGAGTTTCAGGGCAAGCAGTCATTTATATAGCCCCGGAAGTCACCTGAGCTGGAGAGGCAGGACCCTAGAAGCACTGACGTCATTTGGCAGCTGCTTGCTTTCCACAACATTCCGCGCGCGACGTCATTTGTCGCAGCCAGGCTGTGTGTCAGAGAGCCTCTAAATGTTGCACATCTCAGTATCTGGCCGGAACTAGTGGCTGGTCCTATTGTCTAGTGATCTGGTTTGACTTCCTTGGGGCTCAGTTGGATGCTTTTGGACCCTTGGTGTCAAATGTCGAAAATTCCAGGCTTTGAATACGCAATGATATGAGACATTAACATTCCACGCTGGCGGTTCAGCAATACTTTAAAGTACGGAATGAAAAGTACTGTATCTACATCTCTTTGTTATTGTAACATGCTTATATGCTATGAGTTCATGCTGTTGTTGTTTTCGAAATTCTACTTGCACGTCCTTTTTTTTTTTAGCTAGATCTCTGCTGGACATGAAGTTAAAGCTGTAACTAATACAGATCTAGTTTTTGTAACTAAACACGTTGACTTGTGTATATGGTTTGGTAATTAAGAGAAATAGTATGATATAGACCACTATATCTTTTTATATCTTTACATGTATATGGGTTGAAGTGTTATGTTCCAAAGAATCAAAGTCAGGTAAGCATAAGATACATAGTAATATATATAAGAAATGAAAGAGAGAGACCCAAAAACTTAAAAGACTAAAGGATTCGATATCCCAAAATCTATTTTAATCGACAACGTGTAAAATGACATTGTCATGGGGCAAAGTGAGTGACAATACAATCAAACACGAACAATCTGCTTATATAAAGGATAATCAGGATGAATCATATAAATTGTCTTGCGGAACAGGAACTTCGTAAGGTATTTGGACATCAAAAAATGCAAGAAGATAGGAATAAGAATCTCAAATGCTTGGACACCATTGACTCCTGTTTCAGTCATGTGAACATAAAATGCATACATCACAATCACACAATGCACAAGAAGAACTACAGGAGCAACAAGTCTAAGGAAAATATATCCGAAAAACATTTTCCAGTGTGTTAAAGTGAATAATTCGTCATCGATGGTGAATACATTTGGCTTTGGTTTTTCATAAGTAGGTATCAACTTACCCTTGGAATCGTAGCCTTTCACTTGAACCGTTTCTGGAATCTCTGGAATAGTAACGGGTTCTGTAGAGATCTTAGAGCTCAATGATGATCTTGTAGTTCTATGGCTTCCCTTCTTCTTGGTATTGGTTATTATTGGTTTCAAGTCTGCAAAATCGGCCATTTTGTTTAATATACAGTAAACTGGGAAGGCAACCTATTTTTTCCTATATTTTAAATCTTGGATAAGTTTACCCTTGTCTGGTGTGGTGATATAATCAGATAAACTGCTGTAATCTTCACACTTTGTATGTCCATAATCTAATCAGTTTACCGCCAGCTTTCTTATCTCGCATTACTTGCCCGGATTCGTAATTGACAGAATTTGAACAAGCGCTAAGCTCGACAAGGATCACGACATTATGCGCCTTATTAAATTGTCGTAATTGTTTCTACTTCCTAAAATTACTTGGGCTGCAGCCGAGTGTCCTGATTCAGTTTAACTGTGAAATATTGCATTTTAAACACTCTACAACAATAACCCATAATGAACATTTTTGTTGCTTCTTATAACTAATCATAAAAATCGGGTACCACGACATATCTTCATCAGCTTTCAAAATTAAATTTTGTTATTGTTCACAAGTGTAATTAAAAATAAGTGAAACAAATTGTTAAAAAAACTCATGTATAATTTACAAATTACAAATCTGATATAACCGTGTAAAAAAACTGAATTGTTATGAAATCCTTCTTAATTATATATATATATTTAGACTTACCAAAGGAAAAGTTCATCTCTTGCAGTTTTAAGCAAAGTCGTAGCAAATATCAGAGTGGTAGAGTATTGTTAATCAATCCATGTATTCTTCCTTATTCTCTAAGTAAACACGTAAATGAAACAGAGAATTACTCAAATTCTGGAAGATGACAAATTTCAAATTTCTATCATATAAGAAACTGAACAAGAACTCACCAATTTTCAACAGTTTAAATTGCAAATTCAAAGAAATCAAATCTCTCATCATCAAATCTCTATCTCTGACTTTAGTCAGCAAATCTCCAGGTGACTGAACCGAACCCGATTCTGCGCCAAGATGTGCGGTGATGGCATCTGTAGATGAAGGTACAACATCCATTTGAGAGTTAGAAAACAAGTCAGAACGGAAATCCTTATGATTATTAACGAGATTGCTTATAGTCAAACTTGAGAATTCACTTTCAAAATCATGATAGCCATAATTAATCTTGAGGAACATTTCTAAATTGAGATAAATCTTAAAGATCAATTTATAGTTCTTGAACATTCTTGCCTTGTATGTTTCCATATAATCAGCTTCACCATTTGTTTCCTTAAAATTTTCTTCGTTATTGTTGTTTCCAGAAGTTGACTTATTAGGCCTTTTCAATTTGGTGTTCAAGATAGTGGATTGAAGTTCAAAATGTTGCACAAAACTTATGTTAGAATGACCAAATTGAATTTTTTTCTTGAAAGCCCTTTCATAATTAGAGACAAATTTCACCAAATTCAGTAGAATATCATATAATACTTGAATATTAATTGATAATTTACTCGTAAAAGAATTAATATCCAATTGACCTAATTCAGGATCACTGATTTCCTTCAATTGATTGATTTGAGTCAGGGATAGATTAAAGTAATTATTTGTATCGTAATAATCCTCATCATTTATAGGTTTGAAGAATAACACTTTGACTAAATCAATACTTTTCTCAATGATACCAATAAATTCGATGTTAAATCTCTCATTTGTATCAAAGTCTTCTTCTGTGAAATTGAAATTACTATGATATAAATCACAAACATCAGACCAATTTTTCAACCATACGTTTTCCTTTATCTTATTAAAATTCATCAAAGGTGATGTTTTCAAAAAAAGAAAATCATTTAATATTTTGGAATCAATCATCATGATTTCATCTTTATCTGGTTTAGAATAACCAGAAATTATAAAATTCCAATTTTTCACAACATTATTCAATTTGATATCATTCATCTTGATTGTATTCTCAGCATCAACTGGATTAAAAGAGTTAAAATTATTAATATTGGTATTACTGTTATTAGTATTATTTATCCTTGACAATTGTTGGAAATAGTTAAATTGATGCAAACCGTTTTGCAAACAAATCAAACCAAATTCACTAACATTACGTTGATCAAAGAAATTAACACCATTAATACGACCACAATCATTCTGTCTTGTTAACTCATCAAAATCGTAATTCAATAAATTAGTGAGAATCGAAGTAAATAACAAACTGTTTTCCATTGAACTATTTGTTGATTTGTAATTCTTCAGTAATAACAATTTGAAATCATTTAATGAATCACATTCCCAAAGTTTAGAATCAACAGGTAATTGAATATAAAGATCGTCAACTTTCAATGATGGAACAATGTTGTATAATGAGGATAACAAGGAAGATATGTGGAATACCATATGGATTGATCTTATTGTGGATTCGTATTTGATGAAATTATCAAAATAAGTTTGATCAACAACGTCAATCTCAGGGTTATATGTCCAACTCAAAGAATTCAAACCTGATGATTTGATCAGGGAGTTTAAAGCATTGACTTGACGTATAATGATATTCAAACTAATTTCATTATCAGCAAACAAACCATATACAACTGATAAGGTCAATGATTGGATCAACCACAAGGGTGACGATGAGTTATTATTTATCTCTTTACCATCACCCTCACCACCATTCTCTTTCAATTTATTATTGACAACAGAAGCGATTTTCTTTCTTGAATCCAAGTAAACATGAATACAACGTCTTGAAGCCTCATATAGGTTAGATGCATCTGATTTCTTATTACTAACAACAGCACCAATAGTAGCAATTAGCAATGGAAGACAAACCAATGACACTTTTGTGTTATCAGTTGTATTCTCGTCATTTGAAGCCAAGGGGTGAATATTTAGAGTACTCAAAATCATCTTAATCAATGAATATTCATTTAACACTGATTCATGAATAAAAGGATGATGATTCAAGAATTTAGCTTTAAATTCATCAATATATGAGTTCAATTTATCATTATCAGGGACACTTGGATTTGGAACACCAATGAATGGATACTTAGTTAATGATTGATAAATATAATGACGAATAGTTGGTGTAAATAACTGTGTCTTTGAATATTTTTCAAACTTATCATGTATTTGCTGTCTCTGAGAATGTGCGTGTAACTGATATTGTGATTGTTGATCAGCTGAATATTGATGGTGAGATTGATTCTGTAATTGTTGTTGTTGTAACATTGATTTAGGTAATGTTAAATTGTTTAATGATTCATCAATACCGTAGATTGAGTTATTGTTAACATAGGAGTTTGAGTTAATTCTCATAGAATGTAATGGTGTTTGTTGTCTTGAAGCGGGGAATCCATTTGATCCAGGATTGGATGCAGAATTATCCAAAAGAATTGGCGATATTGTAGCATTAGATGAACCAGAGGAAGATGGTAATTGTGGAATATTTGCTATATTATTATGAGGAGTTTGTTGAGTTGTGTTTGTTGTGGATGAACCTCCTTCAAAGAAATTCATCATGTTGTTACCAGTACCATAAAATGAATAACCTTGAGATATCTTATAACTCTTGGCACCATTCAAATCTGTGATTTCTTCTAATTCATCATCGATATTTTGACTCAGGGTTCTGTCTATTCTTTCGGATAAAGCTTTATTGTATCCCAGTGTGGATGCATTATGTGTGGATTGAATGTTATTACTACCATTAGTATCATTAGTGTTGTAGTTATTATCTGGACTTATGATACTACCATTGCTGGATTCTGTATCGGGGGAATCTTGTAATTCAATATATCTGAAATTATGTTTCTTATTGGTAGTTCTATAAGGTGATGGGTAATTTGAGTCATCAACGTTGCCAAAATGACCATTGTAATTATTATTGTTATTATTAATGTTATTATCATTCGTCTGTAATTTGGTATGAGTGAATAAAGATTCGACATTTCTTGAAGGAACATCATAGAAGGAGTAACCTGTTATATCTTGGTTTTTCGAAATTGGATCTTCTGGAGCAATCATATCTTCATGAACAAAGTTTCTATTAAATATTTTATTTTGACTTTGATTGAAAATATTATTATTAATATTATTGTTATTGCTATGAGTGGATGAGGTTGGATTAATATCGTTTCTACTCAATGAGAAATCAGGATTCATGAAATCTAAACTTGGAATAGGACCTAAGTTGTTTAACCAACTTTCAGAGTCATCGATACCAACCATTTGAGGAGTTGAGAATTCCACTGTTTCACTTGCATAAGGTTCTGCAGTAGGCATAGCATAATTAGCACCACTCATAGCTGAAAATGAAGCTCTACGAAGTAAATGATGAATATTGGTATTACTTGTAAAATTATTAAAATTGTTGATGAAATTAGAATTGTTGTTATTAATACTATCATCTCTTTCTAATAATTTATTGAAAGGTTTGGACTTTCTTCTCTTTTGTTGCTTCTTTGAATCAGATAAGTTATTGTGATTTCTGTTAATATTATTCTTTTTCTTGGAAGTGAAAGAGCCATTATTTTGAACTCCTTGCATTTCGTCATTACCTTCTTCCAAGTTGCGATTGTCCGCTATTTCATCATTTTCTTCGTAGTAATCATCATCATCTTCATCATTATCATTATCATTATTGTTTTTATTATCGTTATTACTGATATCATCGTACTCTTCATCTGAAGCAGAAATTTTCAAGTTCTTTGCCAATTTATTTTTCTTCTTATCATTAAGATGTCTTTCAACTTTCAAAGAGTCTCTTCTATTATAAGAAGAAATTGAAGGAGTTCTTGAAGTCTTACTTACTTTAGCATTTTGATTTTGCTTACCATTACCATTAGATGATTTAGGAGAATTGGGGTTGGAATTTGATCTGGAATCAGGTACACTTGTAGTAGAACCACGTTTAACTGATTTTCTTCTTGATTTCTGTTGATTCAAGTCAGCAGAACCTGCGTGTAATTTAGTAGCGTGTCTTAATAATAAATCTCTTCTTGAAAATCTTCTCAGGCAAACAGAGCAAGCAAATGGTTTTTCCTTTGTATGAGACCTTTCGTGTCTTTTCAAGTGCTCTTGTCTTGCAAAAGCTCTTGTACATATAGTACATACAAAAGTTCTTGGTTTTCCCGAAGGAGTTACACCATTCACAGTTAAAGTGTCAGGTAAGGGTATATTAGCGTTTATTAATTGGTTTGAAAATTTCCTTTGATTTGAGACTGTTGATGCGGAAACTGAAGCAAAAGTAGGAGGTAAGTTATTATTGTTGTTGTTGTTAGACATTGTGATGAGTGTAATGAGCAAAACGGACACTAAATTCTTGATTTGAAGTTAAAGATCAGTAACGTAGATGAACAATTTTTTTTTTTTCAACCAACCAACCAATCTTTTGCACTATTATAGGTAAATTTCAGAGATTGGGGACATAAAATGAGTGGAAAAAGTAAACACGAGCTGATGAATATGAGAATAAATATGCTAGAATGGAATAAAGTACAATAATGATAAATAATATAGCTCAATGCTGTGGTTGACGAATTAAAACTACCGGGTTTTTCGTAGACGGTAGTAATCCAACTCAATAAATATGTGGCGTGAGAATAGCTGAGCTAGTAAGGCAAGGCGGACACAGAGCAGTCTGTAGTGTGTTTAGGAAGGTTCCAGGGGAGTAAGGGAATAGTTTGACAGATGTATTGGGTGCTATAGAAGCTACTGAGCAAAGTAGAATAGATTTGTTCAGAAATAAGGTACATGGAGGCCAGAGGTTCTTGAATCAAGGTAAGGAAGGTACTCCAGTATTACCACTACTAACTATGCAAAGTGTGGAGTGGGGGGAAAGGGAACGAGGGGACTCCGCTCGGTATGCTTGCGGAAACCGAGGGGCATTGGTTTATCTCTTGGGCGATGACTGTACGCACGAGTGACGGGAGCTAGTGCTAGTGTGCTTGGCTATAACCATGGCCGTCACAGTGGAAGACGTTGTATGTGGTGGTGGTGGTATATATATATATATATATATATATATACTGTCTTTTAGTTGCTGCTGGTTCTGTGTATGAATTCTGTATATAGTGTGCACATAGAGAATGGGGTTTCCTTTACTACTCTGCTTGCTTGCTTATGTGCTGACTGATTACCCCACACCCAACACTTTTCCAATAAGAAAATTTACTCCCGCGTGTTTAGTTTTGGGTCTGACCTGCTACCGTTATTATACACCAGCCACACATGCATTTCCGGGGTTAACCAGCCACATACTTATATCTATGGCACAGCCACTATTATCTAGAATAACTCAGCTGATATATATATATATATATATATATATATAGTTGATACCAAAAAAAGTTGAGAAATAAGAATATAAGTAAGAATAACTATAACTAAACAATAACTATAACAATAACAACAAGAATAAAAGTTCACATAAAAACTATTTAAAAAAAGAAAAAGTAAACAACAATAGCTACCATTACACTTAATAATCCAGACATTTTTCTAAATTGTGCAACTTCTTCATTAATAAAAGGCACAACTTCCTTCCTATCTAATTCAATCTTCTTTTGTGCATTGACGTAAAATTTCGTCTCTTGAGGTTTAACACCTTTTGGTAAATGTTCTGATTTTGGGTTCAATTCTTCCAAGAATCTATCCAATTCACCAACTTTGATACCAATCTTTAAATAATTCTTATCTGTAACTGGTGTCTTATGATGCATCTCTCTAATGTAATGACCAAATATTTCCAATACTCCTTCATATGTTCTGGATTTCAAGATTAATGCAACGGTGGTACCTCTTCTAATCTTGACATTCTTCTTGAAAACTAATGGGTTTTGATAAACTTCATTTAATGTGGCAATGGCCATCACTTGTGGAATAGCACAAAAGTTGAAATCAGATGCATCATAAATATATGTTAAGTAAGTCAAAACATCTTTAGCATGTTCTAAAGCATTCAACACTAAATCACTAATACAATCTAATCCATTTTGTAAATGTTCAGGTTTGGTAAAATCAGCCAAGTGTTCAGCATGTTTACTCCAGATTTCCCTTGGCCAAAATGATCTACCATCATCTAAATCTTCTTTATAGTCTCTGATAATGTTTGTCTTTTGTAAAAATAATCCCATAGATTCACTAAGATACATATCGTCAAGTAATGAAGGAGCTGCATACTTAGCTGCCACAGATAATTTGGTTAAACCTTCACCAACTAAACCTGCAACATAATGACAGTATAAATCATAGTCCTTAACAGTTGCCAATCCATTTAAGTTGAATTCTTCATCAACAATATAGTCAGCCATACCATTACCCATCTTTAAAGTAATGTCTTGGATAATATCTTGATACTCAGGCTTTAATCTATGAAATTCTTCTAAGATAATATGAAATCTAACCAAGACTTCTCTGTCAGCTTCATTAGGACCACTACCAGTAAAATTCCAGTCTTTGGTATTCAACTTTTCATGGAATTCACGTAATAATGGAATCTTGATTTCTGGTGCAATAGTCATATCATCTTCAACTGTATCTAAAGCTCTCAAGACTAAATAGAATAACATGATAGCGTTACGTAACTCTGGAACCAATTCCATGATCACCGCAGCAAATGATCTAGAGGTCAGATTTAATAACTCATAGCATTCTCTTTCAGTTGCACGTTCCTCAAATGGATTTCTTGGATGGAAACTTTCTCTAAAAAGCTTTCTAGTTAAGATGAAATGAAAAATATCCAAGTTTGAACAAAAAAGTTAGTATAAATGCACTTAAGCTGATCCAAGAAAAAAAAAACAGTTCTTTGACTTTGACGATTCATTTCTCTGCATTTCAGAAGATAAATGCAGAAGTATAGGGCTGAAGGAAAAAATTAAGACTAACGTACAAATAAACAGCAGCTTTGAACTCAGTTGGATGAGCAAGCAGTTGGAAAACCTTACTCATGGCGGGAAACTTCAGTTGATAAAACCCGGAGGAACTTTAATCAAACACAGCAACTATCTGACACTGAGAGTGGAGACTGAAGCAATGTCCTTGAGATCAACTCACAGGGAGGAAATAAGTGCAGTTCAATTTATTGATCGACAGCTTCGCTTCCTCTTCTTTCGTTCCTCGTTTATCACAAATCGACGCGACGCAACGCGTGGCCTTCACCCCACTATAAATTACTGGCTCTGAACATTTAATAATAGTTGGTACCAAATTAACATTGTCTATTCCCCAATTGAAGAGTATTCAATTCTATAGCTAAACCCATTGAAAGCAAAATAAAATGGACGAGGAAACAGTAGATAGAGAACAGTTTAGAATACACCAGGGGATAATTTTTTGTATCCAGCTGTCTCCTACAATATGTAAGATCGATCCAAAGACTGGTAAATCGACTTTGAAACTTATCTTTGAGAGTATGAAAGAATTGATCTCAGACTGCGCCATTTCACTTGCTAATACCGGTGTAGGTTGTTATTTGCTCAATACTACTTTGAAATCAAAGGATGATTTGAACTCTAAGGAAGATATCTATCGTGTTTTCAGATTGAGTGATATCAATGCAGATATGTTGAAGCAAGTTCATGATCTGATAGAAGATAGCTACTCTTTCATTAATGACTCTTCCGAATCTCCTTTTAAAGATGCAAGCCCAGAGGAAAGTACAGGAGTTCAGTTAACCAATCTATTCAACTTAGTACAAGATGATTTTATCTATCTTCCCAGATTCACCAAGACTTATACTTCAAAGAAGATATTTCTATTTACAGATTGTGATAAACCTTTTAATAATAGCATAACTAGAAGAATCACACTGAGGAAGATATTAAGCGATTTTAATGAATCTAAAATTGGAATATCCCCCTTTTTATTGTCCACTCCTGATAAGCAATTTGACATCTCTGAATATAAGGATCTACTATTTTTGAAAGACAAGGAAGTGGATGACGAGGAGGATGATGAGAACAAAGAGGGGAAAGGCCAACGAGGAGTTGAAAGTGACGATGAGGATGACTCTTTCATAGTGGACAATATTAATCCAGATAAAATCAAGCAAAAAGTTTCATTAGTGAAAGAAGTTAAAAGAGATGCGTTTAACTGTCCTTTAGAGATTTCGGGTGATTTGAAGATTAATGTGAAGGGCTATGCTCTATTCAACGAGACCAAGATTAAATCCTCATACAATTTTTACAGTTTGGAAGACAAGTACTACAACATCGAAGTGGAGACACATAGATTGAATGCCAATAATGGCTCTGAAATACCAGCTGAGAATGTAACAAAGATGTTTTCATTCGGCAACGAGATGATCCCTGTCTCAACTGATCACTTGAAAAAACTTTATTCATTCAATATGGAGTTTGGAAAACCCGTATTGAAGGTCTTGGGATTTAGGGACTTGGATTACTTCCATCCGGGTTATTCTATATCAACTGCTACATTAATGGTCCCTGACGATACCAAAGACCTCACACATTGTAGAAGAACATTCTCTGCGTTATATCAGTCCTTGTCCAAAAAGAGGAAAATGGCTATTCTTTGGGGAACAACTACTAAGATATCATATCCTGCATTATACTATTTGATCCCTACAGATAAGAGCTTGAATTTCAAGACTACAAAATTCCAACAAAATTATTATCCTCAAGGCTTGGCACTTATCCAGATTCCATGGAAAGATATGATACGTTGTTTCCCAGAGAACAAATTACCGGAAAGCGTGCCTCTCAAGCAGGAAAACAAATTTGATAAGATAATACCAAGTCTGATAAATGCGATAGATTATGAGAAAGTGAAGAACCCAATGATTAATTGGCATTTCAAAATTTTAGAAGACGATATTCTACAAAAAGAGGTGAATAGAGATGATGAAGATGGCAAGGACACTGATAATGAACCTTTAAAGCCATCAAATAGTCTGGAGTTGAAAAATCAAATAGAAATGAATAACTTTGACGAAACAAAACAATTAGTAATGAAAACAAGAGCTTTGACACAAAATAATAAAGAATTGAACCACTGGATAAGGGATTTGAATAACGATCTGAACAAACTGTCAAATCAGGAGGCTCTGAGTAAACCTGAAACTATACCAAAGAAACAGAGGAAAACCGAAAAAGATTTCACAGATGCAGATATGTTACTTGCATTGAAGACAAATACTTTGACATCTTATACTCGTGATCAGTTGAAGCCATTTATCCTGGCTAGAAAGGGTCTGATCGACAATGCAACAAAGAAGGGTGATATGATAGACAATATCAGCGAGTATTTGAGAAAAAGATACCCTAGTGGTGAAATATAACTACAGGATACATCTACTCATATATATACATAAATATATATATCATAATACTGGCAGTTGGGGAAAGTTGAATAATTTGCGCCGCACAACCATCTGTTTTCCGGTTTGGGACACTTTTGTGTATCACGCGACAGTAGGATTTTTTTTTTTCTAATTTAAGTTCCAAAGCCATCTAAAATTTCCCTATTGCCTACCATATTCTATAGCTTCTGTACTATCAAAAAACATACACCAGCTTACACACACAGTACAGGAAGCATTTATAGCTATGGAGAATACCGGCGTTTTTTCATACATCTACAAGTTTTTAGAAAAGGAAGGAGCTGAATCCAAGCTCCTTAAATCTTTAAAAAAAGAAATTTCAAGTAAAGACATCGAAATCAGTGAGCTAGAAGAAGAATTCGTTGACGATGTTACCTTATTAATCAACGCTAAAATAAAGGAAAATCAATTACAAAAAGAAGAAGGTGATTCAGAAGATTCAGAAGACTCTGATTCCGATTCTTCAGACTCTGAATCAGATGACTCTGATAAGGAAACCTCCGAGAAGTCTGACAGCTCCGATAGCTCTGATAGCTCTGATGACGAATCCAGTGATTCTGATTCCGATTCTGACTCCGATTCCAGTGGCAAGTCTTCTGATTCTTCAAGTGAAGACAGTTCTGATGATAGTTCTGATGACAGCTCTGACGACAGCTCCGATGACAGTTCCAGTTCTGACGACAGTTCTGATGACAATTCTAGTGACAGTTCTGATGACAGCTCTGACGACAGCTCCGATGACAGTTCCAGTTCTGACGACAGTTCTAGTGACAGCTCTGACGACAGTTCTAGTGACAGCTCTGACGACAGCTCTAGTGATAGCTCTGATGAATCTAGCGACTCAGACTCTTCAGACTCTAGTGAATCTGAATCCGAAGACGATAAGACAGCCAAGAGAAAGAGCGAAGATGAAGTTGACGAAGCAAGGGAAAACAAGAAATCAAAGACACAACAAGAGGAGTCTGACTCAAGCTCCCGTACTGCTTCTTCTCCAGAACCAGAGACTTCTAAGAAACAAAAAATTCCTGCTTTTCTCGAACCAGAATTGAGACCTGACCAACGTAAGCACTTCTCAAGAATAGATAGAAGTAAGATCAGTTTTGAAGACAGAGCATTGATGGATAACACCTACAAGGGTGCTGCTGGTACATGGGGTGAAAAGGCAAGTGAAAAATTACTCAAGGTCAGAGGAAAAGATTTCACCAAAAACAAGAACAAGTTTAAGAGAGGTTCTTACAAAGGTGGTTCCATCACTTTCACTAGTGGTGCTTACAAATTCGAAGATTAGATCAAGTTTTTTAATTCCGTCCTTGTTCCGTTAGAAGCTACGTCCTTTATACAATTCTTTAAATATATCATAATACAACAATTAAATAATCTAATCATTAGTTAAAAAGTAAGTAAGGTAGAAAAATCGACGCGTCGCAAATTGGCTTTAACCTAACCTAAATGTTCGCCTTTTTAAATTGCCCTGATTTCTACTACTATAGTGTATTCTTTCCTTCATTGTTTCTTTACCAATCATCCCTTGATAACCAACCGAAATATGTCTAGACGTCCAGGAGGAATCAATTATGCAGAAATAGCAGAGGGAAACGTCAAAGACGTAGATTTTTTGTCTTCGGGTGACGATGATTCATCCAACGGTTCTGGTCATGAATCTGAATACGAAATAGATTCAGGGAAAAGGAAGACAAGATCAGGCGGCAAACCAGGCAGAAAGAAGGTCAAACAATCAGTTGGCATAATCAAGAGGTCTACAAATGATGATGAGTACAGTGATGAGGAGCTCATTACAGTTTCTTTAGATAAGCCACCTGACTTTGTTCCTGATTCAGTGACAAAGATTTTTGGCAATGCTGATTTTTCATATTTGAAATTGAAGCCAGATCATAACTCCAGACCAATTTGGATCAGTCCTTTAGATGGTAAAATATTTCTAGAGAGTTTTTCTCCTCTATCCAATCAAGCTCAAGATTTCTTGGTTACGATTGCAGAACCAGTCAGTAGACCAAGTTTTATGCATGAGTATAAGATTACTCAGCATTCGCTGTATGCCGCCGTCAGTGTGGGCTTAGAGACCGACGACATCATTTCAGTTTTGAACAGACTTTCAAAAGTTCCTGTTGCTCCTTCTGTTATCAATTTCATCAGACAAGCAACCCTGTCATATGGTAAAGTCAAATTGGTCCTTAAACACAACAGATATTTCGTTGAATCATCTCAAGCAGATATTTTGCAAATGCTGTTGAGAGATGAAGTGATTGGTCAACTTAGAGTCCAAAATTCAGAGACCTTCACCACAACAAGTGATGGTCTGGTGCAGACAAAAGCTCCTTCAAAAGGTGATTTGGTTATTCCTGGTACGGCTCAAAATCATCTTGAAGATAATAAAGCTGTTAAACCTGAAGGCGAAGGTAACGAAGAAGCAGAGGAGGAAGTTGAAGACATTTTTGCCAGCGTTATCGGTGACAACCAAGATGACGATGATGACGACGATTTTGACACTGTCCATTCATTTGAGATTGCCCCCGAATCAGTTGAAATTGTCAAGAGAAGATGTCAAGAGATTGATTATCCAATGTTAGAAGAGTATGATTTCAGAAATGATTTACGCAATCCTGATCTTGAGATTGACTTGAAGCCATCAACTCAAATTAGACCTTACCAAGAAAAGTCATTGAGTAAGATGTTTGGTAATGGGCGTGCTAGATCTGGTATTATTGTCTTACCTTGTGGTGCTGGTAAGACTTTAGTTGGTATTACTGCTGCTTGTACAGTTAGAAAATCCGTTATTGTTCTATGTACTTCGTCAGTGTCCGTTATGCAATGGAGGCAACAGTTCTTACAGTGGTGTACGATCCAGCCTCAAAATGTTGCCGTTTTCACTTCAGATAATAAAGAAATGTTTTCAGGTGACGCAGGTTTAGTTGTCTCTACTTATTCCATGGTTGCCAATACAAGAAATAGATCTCATGATTCTCAGAAAGTTATGGACTTTTTGACATCTAGAGAGTGGGGTTTTATTATTTTAGATGAAGTCCATGTGGTACCTGCAGCTATGTTTAGAAGAGTTGTTACCACAATTGCTGCCCATGCCAAATTGGGATTAACTGCAACTTTAGTCCGTGAAGATGAAAAGATTTCTGATTTGAATTTCTTGATTGGTCCTAAATTATATGAAGCCAACTGGATGGAATTATCGCAACAAGGACATATTGCAAATGTTCAATGTGCAGAAGTGTGGTGTCCTATGACATCTGAGTTTTATCAAGAATATTTAAGAGAAAGTGCCCGTAAGAGAATGTTGTTGTATATCATGAACCCTACCAAGTTTCAGGCTTGCCAATTTTTGATTCATTACCATGAAAGTAGAGGTGACAAGATTATTGTGTTTTCGGATAACGTTTATGCTCTTAAAGAATATGCATTGAAATTGGGTAAACCTTTCATTTATGGATCAACACCACAACAAGAAAGAATGAACATTTTGCAAAATTTCCAATATAATGATCAAGTCTCTACTATATTCCTTAGTAAAGTTGGTGATACTTCTATCGATTTACCAGAAGCCACATGTTTGATCCAAATTTCATCTCATTATGGTTCAAGAAGACAAGAAGCCCAAAGATTAGGTAGAATTCTTAGAGCTAAGAGAAGAAATGATGAAGGGTTCAATGCTTTCTTCTATTCGTTAGTTTCAAAAGATACACAAGAGATGTATTATTCAACAAAGAGGCAGGCTTTTTTAGTTGATCAAGGTTATGCGTTCAAGGTGATTACCCATTTACACGGTATGGAGAACTTACCTAACCTTGCCTACTCTACTGCAAAAGAACGTAGAGAACTTTTACAGGACGTCTTGATCCAGAACGAGAATGAAGCTGGTATTGAGATGACTGAAGATTCAGACAATTTTGTTGGTGGTGGTGTTTCTCGTGGTGTTCGTGGTCAAGGTTCGAGTATTAGAACTCAAGGTGCACTTTCTAGTATGGCTGGTGGTGAAGATATGGCTTATGTTGAATATTCGAGAAATAGAAACAAGGAATTGAATAAGCATAGTGCGTTCTTCCAGAAACATTACTACAAAAAGAAGAAATAAGTTTTTTCAAGATAGTATTTTTCAATAAGTTTAGGTTTGGTTTGGTTTTTTTTCAGTTATGTGGTTTTATTTGTTGTTGTGTTTTTACACTTATTTATCGTTCATGAGTATAATTTAATTTAATTAAGGGTATATAATAACACAAAATGTGATATAGTACAGTAAGTAACAAAATATAATACAATTAATAACAAATAACAATATGTTATCATTTAAAATCTAGTAATACAACTAAAAAAATACAGCGGATCAGCATAGGCAAAAATTCAAATTCATACATTTCTATCTTTGATGCTTACTTTCAATTTTCCCAAACTAGTCGACAGATTCGTGATTGCATTTTGAATAGTTTCTTGATTTGAAAGCTTGAAACCGGCAATATCATTGAGAATGTCAAGGCGCGTTTGTATTAATAAAGCTCTTTTTCTTTCCAAGTCTCTCTTGAAGTTATTGAAATCTTCTAATTTCTGTTGATAAGCTTGATTTGCTGTTAATAGATTTTCTCTATTTTTGACATAAATCAGTTTGATTTCCTTTTCAACATTCTTTTGACTTCTTTCAATCTCGGATTCCTCATTAACAAAGATTTCATATGCATCTTTACTATTAGTGATTATAGAGTCCAAAACATTGGCTTTTTCCCTGTATGAATCATCCAAATTATTTTTTGTTTCAGTTATGGATTCAACTTCTTCAACCAGCTTGGAGAAATTTTCTTGAACTTCTGCTAAAAATGGAGCTATGATATCAATTTGGAGCTTTATAAGATTATTCTTGATGTAATCGTTCGAAAGCTCTTTAATAATTTGTTCTGATTGTTTCCCAAGTAGTTGGTTCATGTTTTCGTAATTAAATGTGATCTTGAAATTGGAGTTATAGGAGAAAGCGGCATCGGGATTGTAATTTATTGATGCCAATTTGTTATATAGATGAGAATCCATGAGGTTGTCTATGCTTGAGTTGTATCTGTTTACCAACTCATTGAGATCTAAAAATAGTTCTGTAAGTTTGTTTTGTTTTTCAATTAAGTCGTATTCTAATTTATTCTCAATTCTGCTGGTGACAACATCAATTTCATTTGAAATTCTGTTACGATCTTCATTCAACTTATCAATTGCTTCAATTGAATATCCCATAGATTCTAATCTCTCAGTATCCTTAGAAAGTTCAGATTCAAGAGCAGCAATTCTTTCTTTGCCTTTATTAATTTCATCATCAATACTCTGAAGTTTTGAGGGCCAGGTAGTCTTTCTGGATTCTTGGGATTTTATGAACTTGCTCAAGACATCAACATCTTTCTTAAGAATATTGTATTTTGTAAGTTGCTCATTATACTCGGATTGATCTAAAGAAACTTCGTTCAATTTTTGGCGTAACTGCTCGGCATTCTCTGTGGCTTTGGAAATTTTATCAGATAAATCACGGCAAATGTTATCCACTTGCGAACTAGTAGCTTCTAATGCAGTTTCAAAAGGTGTTGACTTTCTTGCTAAGAAGTCTTTATATGAAGTGTTAACCAATTGTGTAAAGAAATTATCAGGGCGCCTACCTTCACTAATAGTTAATCTATCTACCAACTCTTCAATGTCGTCATCAGTTTGTATATTCATTGTGTTATGTTCCAAATCTTTGATATCTTGCAGGGGCATTATAGCACTTTCATCTGAAAGTATATCATCCATGTAACTTAATGCCATTACTAAACTAAGAAGCCAATAAAGCATCCCTAGAAATATGTGCCAATTTGAACCTCCTACTGCACTTATTTGAGATTTATTTATAGTCTCTAAATAAGGATATTCAATCATCTTTAATATCTGGTAAATTTCCTGATCTACTGACTTTAAGAATATGTAGCCTGGATCAATTGATTTGTACAAAAACTGGAATATTAAGTTGAATTCTCTTTGTGTTGGACTCTTGAGCATCTTAGGGGATAATGAATAATGCATTTCAGACTCAAATCTAGTATTTTCCAAATATGAATAAAGTTTCTCTTGCATATGATTCTGAAATCCTCTGTCTCTTAAAGGACGAGGATCCTTCGGTAAAACTATTGAGTTTGGTCTTGGTGTTATGATCGATTGATTCCTAGCAGATGAGCCTATTTGATTGTTATTATTGTTATTTCCACCCCCAGTTGAGTATCTTGAAGATGAAGATGAAGGAATATTTATTGAAAATCTTGAGTTGATATTTGAGCTTCTATTTGTGGAAGGAGTTTGTTGAACAGAAGACAAAGACGCCTTTCCTGTATTCAAGAGTCCCATTCGGTTTGTATTTACCGATTGCTGCACTAATTCTGAAGCACTGACAATTGATTTTCTTCTTTTATTTCCATTCATCTCACTATTGCTTTGACGTGAATAAAGGTTTGTTTGACGTGGCTCTTCAACACGCCTTGGAGTTCCAGGGGGATTAAAACCCTCCGGAAACAAACTGTGTCTAGTCTTGTAGACAGATAGCCTCCTATTGGATGTCTGCTGGTGTGGCATATTACTGCTGTTTTTGTTCATCCCGTTATTTGAATGATTGGGAACCGCGTCTAGATGTGAAGGTTGCGAGAGAAGGTAGTGGTTCGTGTCTAGGTCAGTCAAGATATTGGTGTGACGACTGACTGGCATTGTTCCCTTCTGTAGTGCACAGTTGGATAGAGTAGAAAGTGGAGGGAAAATAAAGTGGAAGACTGGTTACAGATACTTATTGTTATGATCTGGGACTGATCCATTATTTACCTTAGTGGGATCCTTTGTTTTGAAATCTGAGATTAGAGAAAAGACCCATCGACTTCATTCCTTGACGTCGATCGACGCAGACACAAAAAGTAATAAAAAAAGACAGCATCACGTGATTGCCAAACAAGCACACAATTTCAAAACAGCTAATACCACGGGAGTGAGAGTTTAAAGTAATCCCCGAGCTTCCCGAGGTGATGACCAGCCATTTTCGGCTTTGATGGCCTCCGCGTTTTTACCAACCATACTTTGCCTTCTTGGTCAAAATCCAGAACATCTGACAAAGGCAGTACGGAGACACTAGATTAGCTGCTGGTTACTCCAACTTCTCTAGTTTGTTCTGCTCTTGTTTATATATAGCTTTTTGATTCTCTACAAGCCTCTTTTCTTGAATTTTATAAATACTTTTTCCATTCTCCTTAAACTATTCCATCTATATACCTTCAACTCCGAGTTTACAAATTTCATTCATTAAGTGATAAAAGGAAAAGAACTACTCTATAATCATGCTCAGAATATCAAGATCTAGGATCGCAAGACAACAATTGACGCTTAGTAGCAGTGCTAAGCAGACATTTATAAGATATTCTTCTTCAGACAAACAAGAAACCAGTCAGCGTATCAGCAGTGCTACTGGAGAATATGACCCTGTGCTATTGGACACTCTGTTCATGAAAAATAAACCAAGCAAGAAATTGTATTATCAAAAGGGTTCTTTCAGCAAGAGACAAGAATTTGCCAATACTCAACAAATTGATAAGTTTCACGTTTTGAATACAAATTTATCAAATTTTAAATCCTCTACTCCTGTGAATTTCAACTATTACTTGAGAAACTTGAAAGATTTGAAAAATGCTAATCAGTTACCGTACAATTTTGGTCAAAATCAAATCATTCTCGATGAAGGTAGTGAAATTTCCACATTTTTGAAGAACATTATTTGGGAATTCAATGCACCAATAAGATTCTCATTTGGTTATGGCTCTAAAATATTCTCTCAAGGTGATGGCTCCACAAATGAAAATTCCCAAACTGATTTAATATTTGCTGTTTCTTACCCAAGTCATTGGCATTCAATGAACTTGGCCCAGTTTCCTGAGCATTATTCTTCCTTGAGACATTTTGGTTCTGATTTTGTTTCCAAGATGCAAGATATTGGTGCCGGAGTGTACTTCAATCCATTTGTCAAGATGAACATCAAGGATAAAAATAAAGACAACAGTGAGTTGACAAAGACAAGTGTGAATTTGAAATATGGGGTAATCTCAATGGATAGGTTGGTTGAAGATTTGATTAACTGGGACAATATGTATGTTTCTGGTAGATTACACAAACCAGTTGCAGTGATAAGAAATACTCCTGTGATTTCATTATTGAACCAATATAATTTAACCAATGCCGTGAAACTGTCTATTTTATTATTGGATCAACCAACTATTAAAGAATCTGAATTATACTACAAGATTGCCTCTCTATCTTATACAGGTGATCCCAGATTAAAGTATGGTGGTGAGCATATAAGCAAGATCTCCAATATAGTTAATAATCAGTTTAAGGAATTTAGGAAGTTGTACCTACCTTTACTACAAAATTATTTCCCAAACACAATCCAGCAAATAGATTCAGATGATGCAGCAGATATTTCATTCAAAGTGAATTTATCACAAGAAGGAAAGGCAAGACTCTTGGTTGATTTACCAAAGAGCTTTAGAAAAAGATTGTACTCTCAATACACTGGAGTTTATGGTAATGAGTTTGAAAACGATATTTTAGCCAAAAACGTCTTTTCAGATCTTAAACCCATTTCTGCCGAAGCTGCTTCTCCAGATAACAACCATTTAAAGTTTGCAGAGTTGAACATGTTCGATAACTTTGCTGAATTAAGTGATATTCCTACTAAGGACTGGGAATATTTGTCTAATTCTTTCAAATCTCAAAACTCTGATTTTACAAAAGCTATCGCTGGTAATTCCGATAGTAAATTATTAGTGAACAATTTGGAACAAGCTTTGATCAATACAATCAGTACCCCTGCTATGGCTCAAAGCATAAAAGGTATCTTTACCGCTGGATTAGGTAAGTCATTCTGGTATGCATATGAGAAAAGACAGAAGTACAATAAGTCCAAATCCAAGAATCAGTGATTTTGACTTTTTTTCGATTACATAAATATATAAAACACTTAGAGATTTTGGTTTCCAAAACAATTTAACATGGGATTTAAATGGCAAGGACAAATATACAATTTTGATTATTTTTTTTGTTACTTTTTTTTACTTTTTTTTTTTTTATTTATTTATGAGTAATGATAGTTAATGTGTACTAGAGACTAGTAGAAATCAGTTTTCTACGGTTGATTTTAATATATTAATTTACATTCAACTTAGTGAAAGAGGTGTACTTCATCACACGTTACACCTGTTGTCAGGACAGGTTAAACTAAAATCAATAGCTCAGAACTGAAAACATTTATAGTAAATTGATTACGCCATAGAAACAAGTGGTTCACTAATAAGCAGAAGAAGATCAAGATCGAGAGATATATACATAAAATGCACAGACTTTTATAATAGTAAGTAAATATTAAAAGGCTAGTAACTTAAGATTTGAAGATAAACGGATTCAAACTAATCAGACGTTATTTCTCAGTCTACTGAGAGTCTCAAATAAATCAGAACTAGATTGAGATTGATTCTCATAATTATTGTGACTATTGTTATTGTTGTTGTTATTGTTGTTGTGACTAGAAATATTGGCATGTGCAGCATTAGGTGGACTGTGGTTTATAAGAGGGTTGGCAAAATTTGATTGCGGAGGTTGCTGACGACCATTGTTGTTATAATTATTAAATTGGTGTTGCTGTGGAGGTAATGATTGATTATAACGGTTATCAGAATTACCATGATTCTGATTTCCGTATAATTGAGAGTTTGGTGGAGCATTTTGCAATTGGTTCATCATCGCATTTAATTGAGGGTTACCTGGGTTATTACTAGGCTGTTGTCCAGAGTAGTATTGTGGATTACTAGACTGTTGATTTCTAGAATATGACGATTGTTGTTGACCTTGACCTTGACCTTGACCTTGACCTTGACCTTGACCTTGTTGACCTTGATTATACTGTTGGACCAAGCTCAACATACTCTGTAAAGTATTTGGATCAACGTTAGCAAACTGTTGTAAAATCTGATTCTGATCAAGATTTGGTGATTGCTGGGGCGGTGGCTGATTACGAGGCATGCGAGGATAACTAGAAACCTGAACAGGGGCATGCTGCTGTTGATAACGTTGTTCTTTCGAATATCTGACATCATACTGGTCATTCATTCTCTTTCTATTGTTATTATTATTGTTGTTGTTTCTACCTCTGTCATTGTAGTTGTCATTGTTATTTCTTCCTCTGTTTTGATTATCGTTGTTTCTATAATTATTATTGTTTCCTCTTTTGTTATTATTTCTACCACGATCATTGCCTTTATTATTCCTATCGTTTCTCATATTATTACGACGATCATTTCTCTGATTCTGTTGTTGCTGTAAATGGAACTCTCTTGGTTGATCAGCTGCTTTTTTAGCTTTAGCAGTCAAGATAATCTCGATTGAAGAGTCAATTGAAATCTCCGTATATTCATCAAATTTGATACCACCATTCGAATCCTTTTCATATGATGTCACATTAAGCAAATCGTTACCGCATGTGACCAATACTACTAAAACACCAGAATATGCCGCTTTGGTAGCTATTTCGCCGGAAAGATCTTCGAAGGTAGTATCAACCTCTTCAGCACTATATGTAATACCATCTTTGATAAGTCTCTTTCCAACCTTCTGTGTGAAAGCAGGATTAGTGTCTGTAGTGACAATAAATTTAACTTCTTCAACCTTTTCTAATCTTGACGGAGATCTTGACCTGAAATCATTATCATCGCTTCTACGTGGAGATCTTGATCTTGATCTTACGTTGTTGTTTTGCTCATTCATACTCATGACTCTCTTAACCTGGTGAGATGAAACTTCTAAATGCATACATTTGTTATGCAATGGAACATTCTTTTCACCTTGAATTGCTCTGGAACATGTCTCAGCTTTCATGTACTGGACGAACCCAAAACCCTTCTTTAGATTCACTTGTGCAATTTCACCATAAGCATTGAACACTCTGAAAACATCTTCCTTTGTAAGGGTATTGACAGCAAGGTTACCAATAAACAATCTCGAACCAATTGGGAAGTTATCCCATTTACCTGACTTCAGAGAATTGTCTTCGTTTGCTAAAAATCTTTGGTAGTTGTCAGATTCTTGTTGAGACATAGGAGCCAACAAATCTGGTCTCAAGCAAAAAGGATTGACTGGAATTAAGAACTCTTTAGTTTCATTTGACCTCATGAACTTCTTGTTATAAGAGGTAGTGGCATAGAAATTCAATGATATGTGAACATTGGCACCATGCTCAGCATTGTATTGGTCAAGAACAAATTTCTCCTTTTCAACAGGTGGTAAATCGTTGAATTCAGAAGTTTGGAAAGCGTCAGTTTTAATAAACCAGCCAATGACTTCGTTAAATAAAGGGACATCGACATCGTCCGCATCATCATGCTCAGGAACTTCTTGGGAAAATTCGACATTTTCCTGTTCCTTGTGTTCTCCAGAATCTTCTTCTGTAGCAGCTTCAGAAGCACCATTTTCATCATCGCTTTTAGCGTCGGGTTTACTGATGCCATTCAAGTCTGCAAGAGGATCATAAGGTTCATCATCATCACCATCATCAACATCGATATTGCTCTTTACCACGTCTGGTTCTGGAGCTTCTGTAGTATCCTGTTGAGCCTCAGGTTCTGGTTCTTGGTTGTAAACAAGAATCTCATCGTCGGTAGGCGGTTGTTCAGAGGCGCTTTTAGCAAAATCGTTGGCAAACTCTTCACTTGGATCCATTTCTAATAAAAGATATCCTTAAAACAAAAGATCCAGAAAAATCTAAAGTGCTTGATCTTAATTGGGTTGTGTAAATACTTGAATACCGCAATGATATTATCAACTTGTGTAGGCTTCGCATTCATTTCTGTAAAAAGCTGAATGTTGGTACATATGCACAGGTGTTTACAAAACCATATACCAACATTTATATAAGTTGTAACCTTTGCTCTATTCAAACTAGAAAAATTAAATTATTCAAAGAATAGTAATAACACTAGCATCTAAAATCTAAATGATTGCATACGGAAAATTTCAAAAAAGCATATTTCTTTTATTATACTTTTTTGTAAGTGTATAAAGTATATATTTAGCTCAATTGAAAACTATATAAGTTTAACTGGAAGCAAACAATATTTAGCACCAGTAAATTAATTTAAACGTGTATTAATTTGGATTTCGAGAGCAGCCTTTAGATTTGACTTTATATTCATAAGCAATTTTAGAAGTGTAGCTCAATCCATGTCCTAGTCACAAAGCCTTTGGGACTTGTATAGCAATTTCACTTTCTGCATCAGATTTAGCAACACCAACCACTGTTGGAAAAAGCATTGTAGAACCTGGATCTGTCATAAAGAGTGAGCTTTGAGCCATTCTTCAGTCTGTAAGGTAAATCAGGGTTTGAAAGAAAGTGTCTAGATGCACCAATAAGAGTACGATAATTAGCATTAACATTGGCTTTTAGCTTATCTTCTTCCTTAGTGTAGTTACCCGATCTCATGATAATACTACTCCAAAGCTCTTCAACCCAATCAGGATTAGATTTACTACCTTCCAATTTAATTTCTGAATCACCAAGCATTACAGGTTCGACAAATGAAACATAAGCTAGTCCGTCACCATTTTCGGCTCTCTTTTCTAGTTCACTGAGTATATAACCAAATTGAGCAATTGGATGAGTTGGTGCGTTGACTCCACCTGCTTGTTGGAAGTTTGAGTATGGAGAGATTCTAATGGCAATCTTATTAGCACCAATTGCTACAATTAGTTGATCGATTAGTTCAAAGACAAATCTTGATCTGTTTTCAATAGATCCACCATACTGGTCCTTTCTAACGTTGGTGGTATCTCTAATAAATTGTTCAATTAAGTAGCCATTAGCAGCATGTAACTCAATAAAATCAAAACCCAAGTTGATAGCGTTTTTAGCAGCTTTGACAAAATCTTTTTAAACAGCATAAATATCATCAACGGTCATTTCTTTTAGTTCTAAACCATCGAATTTGGCAGCTTTTTTCATATCTCCATTAAGATAGATTTTCGATGGTGCCAATAATTGAGAACCTAAAGCCTTAGTAGCTTGAGGATCGGCCACTCTTCCCAGACCCCAGAATTGCATAGCAATGAAAGAATAGTTTTTGTGAACTTCATCAACGATTGGTTTCCAGCGCTGAGCAACTTTGTAAGAAGTAAAAAAAGGAGTGTGGAAGTAGACCCCAGTTCTCTTACAAGTGTGCGTAGCTTCAATAATGACTAGGCCTCCATTATTTTCAGCTCTGTCACCGTAACATAGCATATGTTGGGAAACCCTCTTTGGTGGCTCTAAATCTAGTACTTGGTGGGAGGACCAAATGGTGTTCTAATTTGAGGTCACCAACTCTGGTGGTCTTAAATAAGTTTGTATCAGCTAATTTAGACATTTTTCAGATTATTGTGTTTGAAGTTGTATCTAATTGTGTTTTTAAATTCTTTTGAATTGTAATGCTCATAAAAAATACACTCTATTCAAAATAAATTTAAGGAAATCAATTTCACCGCATCTTTATGCTGTATTCTAAGAATCACAGATTAACCGCATTAAAAGTAAATTTTGTACATGCAATATCAAATCAGCTTTGTAATAACAATTGACGATGATGAAAAATACAAAGTTGTTGTAGTCAATATATGTTAATAACAGTACTCGATACGAGAGCGGCTGACAAACCATAACACACGCCACATTGTATTAAAATTTACTATTACATGCCACACAAATCTTTTGCTCACACGCCACACACTAAAAGCCACGGAAAAAGCAAAACACTAAACCCACAGTACCATCTGCCATACGCATTAATTGTAAATCGGTGGCTCTCATTGGCCACCCGACCTGTCCCACTAAGAGATGCAAAAAAAATCTTAACTATGGGAAAGGTGGCCTAACAATTTCATATCTGTACTTTATCTAAACTACCTGTTTTTCCTATTTTATACAGTAGTTATTTCATCAAACTCTATAGAAGTGTCATTAGATTTAGATACCCACGATGTATATTAGAGCAGCTAACAGGGTGGCCATCTCCAGGTCTATCTTCTCCACTACTTTTTTTGTTGCCTTTTCATTGGTAGCGCTCAACGAAATATTACCATGTCCAATTGACAGAGGAGTTGCCAATGATACCAAAGCCGTTTCCAATGAGGAGCAGTCTTTTGAACAACTCAGACCAAGAGGCAAGGAACTTATTGTCACTAGAGAGTTAAAGGAGAAATTAAGAAACGAATCAGGATCTTTTACTTTCAGCAAATAAGAAACGAAACAATTTCATGTTTTCAATTATCTGCATATATTACATTGCACCCGCTTTTTTTACAAAGTTGAACGTGGGTTCAATTTTTTTAAAATACCATTCCTATCAATAGATTCAGATTCATATTGATCACATTATTCCCTACACGCAGCATATTAGCATTTTGCATATCATTCTGATCATATTATCCGATAACAAGCTCTCGAGAAGAGTAAGCTTGAAAAAAAAGGTGATTTATTATTCCAGCGATCTTATTGGCTGTTAGCCATTCATCGATTATAAATTTGTAAATACTTCAATTTATAAAACCTGTTTTATACTACATTTTTCACCATTTATTCCATTTATTGATTTTATGTACATTAGTCGAATTTAGTTAAATTTTAAAAGGTTTTGTACTGTAAACATTGTAACAAGTGGTAACGCTGAACTAGCGAATACTACTATTGTTTTAGCTCATAAAAGGATAAAGCCGCATCAACTGGGTAGCATATATATATATATATATCTTTTCATTTACTTTCCACATTACTTTAAAAAAATAAACTAATAATAATACTAATAGTACAAAAAATTATATATACATAGCAAAATAAAGCACAGTAAAGTAAGCAAACGTCAGGTAAAAAATTTTAACTTCTGATTATACTTTGATGATACAACTTCTTGCCTTTGAATAGGAGATGAACAACTTTGAATTATCACTGGACCAGTTCAAGCAACTAATGTAATTGCTTTCTTCACCATCATCTTCCAATCCCTTTTCTAATATCGAAATAGCTGGTTTCTTCTCATCCTCTTCTTCCCCTTCATCATCTTCTTTAGGTTGATACAATTGTAATGGAACAAGCTTCTGATTCAACACTTTCTTGCTTATTAAACGATGTTGTGATTTATGTTTCTTGCTCAACAGGTTATTTCTTTGGGTAACGTATTTGTTAAATTTATAGTACAGTTTATTGAGTTTTGTTAAAGAGATATCCCATACAATAACGCTATTCTCGGAATCTCCAGTTGCCAGTTTCATTGAATTTTCCTCGGATATTATATTTGTTATGGATGCCTGATAGATTGGTGAACCATTCTCTGTTGTTGTGTTTGAGATCATTTCACCTGTCTTGATATCCCATATTTTAATAGTGCCGTCAAGAGATGTACTTAGAACAATCGGTATTATTCTATTTGAAACGTCCCCTTTCTCTCTGAGACAGTCTTTGGAGTTCAAATTAATCCATTTGAGGAATGTTATAGGCTGAGAGTGACCGACTAATAATTTCATAGAATTAGTAGAGTCACCTTGCCAAATTCTTATTGTGTTATCATCTGAAGCAGATGCTAATAATTTCGTCTCGAAATTATATGTTATACCACTGATTGAATCCATATGTCCTGCTAATACACCCAATGGTTGAGCTTCTCCAATGTTATAAACCAATAAATTGGATTTCAAACCAGGTAGCACAAACTTAGTATAATCAATCCAGCATGCATCAGTACCTAAATTGGTAGTTGTTACATTATTATTGGCCGGTGAACTTGAGTTGGAAGACAAGCTTAAAGCCTTGGGAGACGTAGCAGGACGGTTCAAGTCAATAAGCTGAATTGAATTACCAGTATTTATATTCCAAATAATAGCTCTGTTTGACACATCCAAACTCAAAAGATAGTCAGGTTGGTGATCGTTCCATTTGACAGTTAAAACAGGTGATTTATGTAACGCTAAAATGCTTTTCAAGATACCTGTGACTGAGTCCCATATCCTCAATTCACCTGTCATGGTTGCAGTAAGTAATAATCTGCCATCTGGTGAATATGACAATAAAACAATTTCTTTACAGTATGCTGGATGGTTGAGCGCAAGTGTTTCCTTGGTCTTGTCATTATAGATAGACACCACATTTGAGTGACTATAAGATACAATATCGTTATTCTTTGGATTCCAAGTGTTTGATAAAGAATTAGAAAACAAGGCATACGACTCTGAAATACTTATAAAGCCTGAATTTTTTGCATTTTGGTCCTCTTCGATGTTAAATTCATCATCTATGTCTTCATCCATCTCATCGGTTTGCTTGTTTATATTTGTATTATTGGCATGTCCGTTTGAAGTTAAAAGATTACTCTTCAATGAATCTTCAAGAACAGGATTATTTGACTCTTCAATTATAGCGTTGAACAAATTGATATTTAGATTGATTAGCTCGTCATCAACAAGTTTCAATAGCTTTTCTCTATTACTACCATGACAACCCGTTCCATTGGCTGCACTATCCTCCAGCTTCTCCTCCGCGGTAGTCAACACATCATTGACCTTGTTATAAAGTATGCCTTTCTGTACTAGATCCACCAAAGTTCCCATTGGAACTCTGTCACCGTACATAGAGTCTAGCCCAAGGTCAAGTATATTGGCTTCGTTTTGAATTGCAAAGGAGGATAATTCATGACCAGCCTCCTGCAAATATCTCCAAATGAGATAGTTGAGCTCGTTTGAAGTCAGAGACATCCTGAAAAAGCCTTACAGAGCCTGTAGATGCGATAGATATGTACTGAGCCTTTGTTTGAGCAGTGTAGCAACCTCTGGCTAGCAAGAGGGAGAAAGAACTTGTGGTAAATAGCTGACAGGCAACTCATTTAGTTTCGGAGCGTCTAATCTCAAATTTTCAAGTCCACTTTCTCGCTCTTGTTTTCTTGGCCCAGCCTGCATTTGGGCGAGAAAATGGCGATGTGTAAACTTGGGAGTGCGTTTGGGCTTGCATAAGTCTTTCAGGGGGAGTTGCAGACGGATTAAATGGAATATTTTTGCTCAAATAGCTTTATAAACCTAAGATTCAACAGAGTTGGCCCTAGAGGAGATAGCTAAACTTAGCACTGACATTATTACACTTTCGCTATATCAAGAATGCCGCTGCCATCAATCGACGGAACTGTAACTACCAAACTTTCCACTTTCAAGAAAGTCAAGTTTTACAAGATAGATCCAATGACGGTGATAGAAGACAAAGAATATGACCACAGAATACACAAACATAAACTTTTATATTTGTACGACTTTCATCCAGAGTCGTGGGGCTCTAAACGTGATTTGTCTGATTTGTTAACTACTGGATACATCGAGCTGTGGGAAATCCAGTATCTTGACGAATTTAACAGTACCACCAACAACGACGATGAGACCAATAGTACCAATTCAGATGACGAAGATGGAAACTCAAGCATAGTATGCGAGTTACGTTTATTTTCAAGCCGAGGATCGCATTGGGCTACCGCCAGGTACAAACAGTTGAGATACAATGGGTCCAACATCAAGGCTATCAAGCATAGAGAGTACTTATACAGTTTAACTAGATTAATTCCCCAATATTATATTGTCATTGTGAACCAAGATGGCGAAGACGTTGGAGTCGGGATGAAATTGAACGATTTTTACGATGATTTAAGGTTACAATCGAACCTGATGGATTTTGTTGAACGTAAGGAGAAGTTAAAGAATTTCAAGAATAACTTTCTCAATGACTCTATAGATTTGAAAGGTAGATCAAGAAATGAGAACACCAGTGGCGAATCTGATTATGATATCAATCAAGAAGATACAGATAAGTATGATATTGGTTTGAATAACTTGTCGTTAGATAACGATGGATCAGAGAACTTTGATATAGATGATGAAGATGATGATATGGGAACAGATGACGATGATGATGGGTTTGGTGAGTTTGTTACCGTTTAGTTGATTACTATAATATTAACCGCTGAATAATTGTTTGCTTTTGTTTATTTTATTTTTGTTTTGTTGTTCTATTTGTTGCTTATGGCGTTATATATATTATTTGGAAGGGGTCTTCCTTCCTTGCTTTTCCCTGCATATGTTTACTGCATTCGTTTTTACGTTTTGATTTAATATTTTGTGTATCTTTTTTGTCCATTTTTATTTCTTGGCTAGAAACTATTTAGTTAATTATTTTGTATATACAGGATAGTATATGCACTTATTTTCCATGATTATTTATAGGTATATAAGAGCAGGCGCATTATCGTTTTGTGCAGGCACATAATAAATTGAAATTAATTGAAATGAAATTATAAATTAGATTTCCATAACTCTTTGCTTTGATTCTTTATTTGATTTTTCAATTGTTTTCTAAGAGACTTACGTTTACCCCAGTTTGACATGCTTTTCTGTTGTGTCTTGATGTGTTTAGCAATTTTTGCTTCGTTGGAATCAGTACATAAACTGATAAAATATGGGGAAACTCCAAACTTGACAGCTAATTGTTTTCTGGATAATTTGTTTTCGTTTCTTAATCTTTGTAATTCAGCGATATCTTCTGCTGGCAAATGGTATCTTGAAGGATTCGTTGGCTTGAAAATAACAGGCATATGCTCAACATTTTCCTTTGTCTTATTTTCCTCTGGGTAGTATAATTCAGAAGTTTTTCTGATATCAGAATCTGGTAGAAAGGCCTTTGGTGTAATCAATGGGTTTAATGCTGATGGAGATGGGTGGTAGAATAAACCATCTGGAAGGACTGGTTTAAGGTTAAAGGCACTGGATTTAGCGTTATATTTGTTTGGAGTGAATGCCAATTTTTGTGGGAGTTTAGAGACTGCCTGGAGCCTTATCAGAGATGACTTAAACATTCTTGTGTGTATATGTGTATGCGGTCAAGTGAAAGCTATATTATGCCAAACGCTTTGGTTGAAACCTTGTAGATCAGATAATTTTCCATACGGTATAACATACATCTACTCCAAAAAAATCGTCAGTGCCAGTGAAAAAGTTCAGAATCTGTCAGTAAAAATCCGGGTAACCACATTAAGGTCGTTAATACGCTGATCGACGCTTGTATAATTTTTTTTAACATTTCTGTCATTTTAGCCACTGGGTTAATAGCCAATTGTATAGTACTGCTGTATTAGTCAATGTAGATGGTTGTCAATATGATTATTGTTATAAGTGTATGCAACCCAGCTACAAAAATATTTGCAGTTTTACTGCTTATTTGAAACATTCAGCAGATCTTCAATCATGCGTGCTATTGCATAATTCAATTGCCGCCTAAATAGACGGATACAGATTACTTTCAACTGACCGTCACGTGATGGGTCACTATATAGAGAGCTTCAACTTCAACCGCAAGCAATCATGCATTTGAGTTGAGTGCTAATAGTCGATGAGGGATTATGTTTATCTTGAATTGCTAAATGAATTACGAATTTGTGATGAAAAGAAGAAACTGTTGAAAAAAAGCGCAAATAGTTGTGTCATGTTAGTCAGAAAATTGAGAAGTAAACCGTAACTAAGCAAAAATATTTTGAAACCTATATCAGAGAAATTACCTGATTAGGAAGCGATTAGGGGCAAAGAAAGTAACCTTTGGCGGCGGAGAATTTATTGCGAATGATTGGAGATAAGGTCAGCGCAGACAGCACCGCTACCGGCCAGAGCAATGCCCCTATCTTCTCTGGCATTAAGAGATAAGGAGATGAAGCATAGAAGAAGACAAGAAAGAGACAAAACGATCAAGAGATGAGTTTAGTAGAGCAAAAAGAAGGGATGAAAAGAGCACAAAGAGCAGATTTGACGCACCAAAAACCAAGGCGAACAGCGGCGAGAAATGGCGAGGCTAATGAGAGAGCCAGTAACTGCCGCATTGGGACAGCAGAATAGGTTGGTGCACTCTGAGCAAACTCACGCTTAGCCTGGGTAGACAATTAGGGCATTGGGAGCATTTAGAGTTGGCACCGGGGCTGCAAGATAAAGTAGTGGGAGAGAATAACGGAGGATATTCCAGAGCGCGGCTAGCTAAAACAGGGCCACTACCAGAGGGAAATGCAGCTGCGGCAAATTCTGCAAAGAGCCCCTCGGCGATCTATTTAGACGATTCATGGCACTAAATTCGAAGCTGTCTGGTTGAATATTAAAGCTAGGTATGGGAGATACTGAAGACAATCCATAGTATATACATGCCAATGGCCAGTCTATTGATGGTAATTAACAAAAGAAAGCGACAGCTAGCAAAATGAAGTTGAAATGAGGGTTTTTAATGTGACTGTAACATAAGTTAACAGCTTTTAAACTATATAGAAAAAGGAAAATAAACGTTTTTCGTAAATGTACCATCTTGGTACTGCTTGGCTGGAATAGGTTAACTAAGAGGACATTGGTTAGATAAAAAACTCGATAAAATGATCCTGCATGAACGAAGTAGCCTCTGATACTTCACCTACCACTGTAAAGCTAATTAATTTATTCTCTGTTGAGTCTATACTTGCCAGTTTAAATACGACGATTACTGTCTTCCAATGGCACAATAGATAACCCCTTCATTAGTCACATTGCCTTTGCTTATTTGTGCTGTTACCAGCCTCTACTCTCTCTCTACTCTCCCTCTCCTTGACTGTCTTTTTGCCAGCGTGTCCATTCTGTGTAGTCCGAATACATAAATTCCGTGCTATGTCAAATCGTCCCGGGCTGCTCGGCGCTCTGTCTTGTGAGTGCCCTTGAAGATGTGCCGGCGAAGAGGGGCAGCTGCGGGTCTATTGTCAGAAAGCTAAAAGAACAAACAACCAGTGCGCCGGCGAAGATGGGCGAGTACGGAACACGCAACGCCACATAATAGTTCTCAAAAGTTTTCTATAGTGGATTACACACTAATACCACTGTTTCAACCTATTTGCAGCCTGGTAGTGCCGAGGCCTAGGTCGTGCGAAACAGACTTCTCCTTGACAGTCTGCAGAGGTGCAGCACCACACTGACCGGCGAGACATCCATGGCATGGCAGCGCGGCCACTTCTAATGGCTCGACTGGACCTTATCTGGCTCGCCTCACGGGTTGTAGATGCTCTTTTTGCTGGCTGCATCTGATAAGGCCCGATCAAGTAGTACGTTTTTGTGCCATATATATAACTAGGCTTCCATGCCTCTTGAACACTTAAGAATTCCAAGGATTTGTGTATAATTTGTTTTAATTTTGTTTTGTATAAGACATTCAGTCATTAAGCCAGCTTCGCTTTCAATTCTGCTGATTCTCCTGCAAAATGTCTGACATAGCTATCCCATTATCCCAAGGTGTCGGTTACGGTGTCGTTGTTGGTGTCGGTATCGCCTTTTCCTTAGGTATGATCGGTACCACCATCGTTTTACGTCGTTACCAAAAGGAAATTATCACCGCTGAAGAATTCGCAACCGCTGGTAGATCCGTCAAGTCTGGTTTGATTGCAGCCGCCGTTGTTTCATCCTGGACTTGGGCTGCTACTTTATTACAATCCTGTACACAAGGTATGTTCATCTCAAAAAAAAAATAACTCAATACTGGTATACTTTGTACCTGCTAAATTGGAAATTTTCTAGCATTGATTCCTTTTCTTCGTTCTTCTCAATTGCCAATGTCAATGCCATATTGCCCTGGTTAAAGCTCATATAAGTGAAAATCTGTATTGATGGAATTCTTATCGCTCGCAATATTTTTTTTTTCACTTTTTTTTGGCTCGGCTGCAGCGCGTGAGAAAAAACAAAAAGAAACAATTTCTGCGACATGTTCAAAAGTTACTAACTTATAACTATATACTTATCTCTGAATATAGTCTATAAAAATGGTGTCTCTGGTGCTTTCTTCTACGCTTCAGGTGCCACTGTTCAAATTATCTTATTTGCTTTCCTTGCCATTAAGGCTAAACAAATTGCTCCAGAAGCACACACTTATTTAGAAATTATCAAAGCTAGATATGGTACAACCGCTCATTTCGTCTATATGTTTTTTGCCATTGCTACCAACATTTTGGTCACTGCCATGTTGTTAACCGGTGGTTCTGCCGTTATTACTGACTTGACTGGTATGTCCACAGCTGCTGCTTGTTTCCTCTTACCATTAGGTGTCACTGTTTATACCTTATTCGGTGGTATTAAGGCTACTTTCTTAACTGATTACGTCCATACCATTGCCATTGTTGTTATTATCATGACTTTTGCATTCACAACCTTTGCAGTTAGTGACAAATTAGGTTCTCCAGCTGTTGTTTGGGAAAAGATTACTGCTCTTGCTGATGTCTACCCAGTTGATGGTAATGCTGGTGGTTCATACTTAACCATGAAATCAAGATCTGGTGGTATTTTCTTTGTTATCAACATTGTTGGTAACTTTGGTACCGTTTTCTTAGATAATGGTTATTGGAACAAAGCTATCGCTGCTTCTCCAGCCGCTGCTTTACCAGGTTATATCATGGGTGGTATTGCTTGGTTTGCTATTCCATGGTTAGTCGCTACTACCATGGGTCTTGCTTGTTTAGCCTTGGAATCTGATCCATCTTTCCCAAGTTACCCAAACAGATTAACTTCCGATCAAGTCTCTGCAGGTTTGGTTTTACCAAATGCCGCTGTTACTTTGTTAGGTAAAGGTGGTGCTGGTGCTGCCTTAGTTATGGTTTTTATGGCTGTCACTTCTGCCATGTCTGCTGAATTGATTGCGGTTTCTTCTATCTTTTCTTACGATATCTACAAAGGTTACATCAACCCAAATGCTTCTGGTAAGACTTTAATTTTCACGACTCATGTCACCGTTGTCGGCTTTGCCATTGCTATGGCTGGTTTCTCTACAGGTTTATACTACGCTGGTGTTTCCATGGGTTACTTATACGAATTAATGGGTGTTATCATTTCTGGTGCCGTTGTTCCAGCCGCTTTCACAATGCTTACATCCTGGCAAAACACCCAAGCTGCTGTTTACTCTCCAATCTTGGCTTGTGCTGCTGCTGTTGCCTCTTGGTTAGGTTCCACCAAAGCTTTAGAAGGTTCTGTTACTTATGAAAACACCTTTGCCGATGATCCAATGTTAATTGGTAACGTTGTCGCCCTTTTGTCTCCATTAGTCTTTATTCCAATCTTTACTTTGATTTTCAAGCCAGCTAAGTTTGACTTTGAAGTTTTGAAAAGTATTAAGAGAGTTGACGAAACTGAGGAAATTTACAAAGCCACTCACCACAAGGATGCCTCTGCTTCCGAAGAAGAAGGGGAAAAAGTTGAACCAATTACCTCTTATGCTCATGAAATTGCTGAACAAAGAAAAATCATTGCTATGGAGGAAGAATCTGAACATTTGAGAAGAGCCTCCAAGATTGCTGGTTACACTTGTTTATTCTTAACGATTTGTCTTTTAATTTTATGGCCAATGCCAATGTACGGTACAGGTTACATATTCTCTAAGAGATTCTTTACCGGTTGGGTTACCGTTGGTATCATTTGGATTTTTATCACTGGTTTCATCGTTTGTGTTTTCCCATTATATGAAGGTAGAGAAGGTATCTTTACCTCTCTTAGAGGTATCTACTGGGATTTCACAGGACAATCATACAAAGTTAAGGAATGGCAAACTGCTCACCCTGAGAAGTTACATGTTGTCCAATCTCAAATTTCCAAGGAAATTCACTCTACTGCCAACATTGATGAGACTTTAGAAGTTCCAGTTGAAAAGGAAGATTAGGTAGTGATCATGTGATACTGCGATTATCTTTTCTTTTCTGATTTTGCTTTTTTGATAAATTTCTTATCTACTAATTTTTTCCAGTTAAGCATCGCAAAAGCTGCTCTAGTAGCCGATACTCAATGCGATCTAGTTTTAATTTATTTTATTTTGACTTTCTTTAGACACTCTTTGACTACTTTAAATAAGGTTGACTTGTCTCCCTTTTATATTCCACTCATATTTTTCTACTTATTTGGTCAAAGACTATAGTTCTATTTATTTATTTATTTATTTATTTTTGAGTCATTTATATACATGTGTAGATTTATCTATTTGTGATTTACTTTTATTTTAATATTAACTTAACCATAGAATTAAGTAGCTATATTAAGTACAGCGGTATTAGCAAGTACAGTCCACACCGCGCACCATAGGACAATCCCTTTACCTTGTCATCACTGGCCAATTGTCTAGATGTCATTTATAGATAGAATTGATAACCATGAATCACACTTGTTCATCTCGTATACATCAAAGATAAGTAGATACAGCTATTAATTGATCAATACTGAATAATTATATACACAATGGACCAAGCAATTGGTACGTATTATCTTCTGTTGATGGTTGAAATTCGAGTTTCACCATTGAAAGCCTCCCTCATTTTCCCATATATTTGACCGTCATGACCCGTTTTCCCTGATTAAATTAAAGTGATTGTCATTTTGGAAACTGGTACAATGAAATTGAAACGGTCTGACTGATTAATGTGAAGTGCATATGTACTACATTTGACATGAATGAATGAATACTAACTCAATTCATCTTGTGTATTTATTGAATTAAAACAGTTCTTGATCAAGGTACCGGTTTCGTCAAAATCGGATGGGCGGGAACCAATTTCCCAGAACATACATTCCCATCTATTGTAGGTAGACCAATTTTAAGAGCAGAAGAAAGGACAGGTGATATTGAAATTAAGGATATAATGTGTGGTGACGAAGCATCCGCCGTTAGATCAAGTTTGCAAATTTCATATCCTATGGAAAATGGTATTGTAAAGAACTGGGAAGATATGGAGCATCTTTGGGATTATGCCTTCTATGAAAGACTGAAAGTTGATACAACTGGAAAGAGAGTCTTATTAACTGAACCTCCAATGAATCCATTGAAAAATAGAGAAACCATGTGTGATGTCATGTTTGAAAAGTATAACTTTGGAGGTGTATACGTCGCTATCCAAGCAGTTTTAGCATTATACGCTCAAGGTTTATCCTCCGGTGTGGTTGTTGATTCCGGTGATGGTGTTACCCACATTGTTCCAGTTTATGAGTCCGTCGTTTTAAACCACAAAACTAGAAGATTAAATGTTGCTGGTAGAGATGTTACTAGAAACCTTATAAATCTTTTGTTAAGACGTGGCTATGCTTTCAACAGAACTGCCGATTTTGAAACTGTTAGACAAATTAAAGAAAAGACATGTTACGTTTCCTATGACTTAGATTTTGATTTGAAATTAGCTAATGAGACATCCACACTTATCCAAAGTTATGAATTGCCAGATGGAAGAACAATTACCCTTGGTTCCGAAAGATTCGAAGCTGCCGAATGTTTATTCCAACCTTCATTGGTCGATATTGAACAACCTGGTATGGGTGAGTGTTTATTCAGCACAATTGAATCATGTGATGTTGATATAAGATCTACTTTATTCAAATCCATTGTCTTATCTGGTGGTTCATCAATGTACCCTGGTTTACCTTCAAGATTAGAAAGAGAATTGAAACAACAATGGTTAGCAAAAGTCCTAAAGGGCGATCCTACAAGATTAGATAAATTCAAAGTTAGAATTGAAGATCCTCCAAGAAGAAAACATATGGTTTTCATTGGTGGTGCTGTCTTGGCTGAAATTATGTCTGAGAGAGATCATCTTTGGATAAGCAAACAAGAATGGGAAGAACAAGGTCCTCGTATTTTAGAGAAGTTAGGTCCTAGATAAGCAAATAAATATTATCTCTGTTTTACTAAATCGCTCTATTTTATGTTTACTCGTCTTTCCCCCCTTTTTCTTCTACTTATATACTCTTTTATTTGTTCGATATAAATCTCTTCGAATGAAGTATTTGTACACATATATATTTATCTTCAAGGTTAAATTTTGAAACCACATTTTACAAACATTTAATAAAGCATTAAAATCGATTCTATATTATTACATTCTAGTATACATAAGCGTTATATATTTTCATTTTGTTCTGTTATATCTTTCCATGCATTGTCAACAAGCTTTCTAATCTTCGGTGAATAGATGTTACAGTCTGGATTATTAGATCCATATCGAATGGAGTTCTTTATAACATTATTCAATTGTTCGTAGCTGATAGAAGTTGGTTTCAGGAAAGAACAAGTCATTGCTTGCTCAACGGTAAATCTGGCTGTTGGGTCTCTTTGTAAACACATCTTCATTAAATGAATCAAGGCAGAAGGAACAGATTCTCCAGCAGAGGTTTCAGTTGGATAATTGATCTCAACTTTTGGATCCATAATGGCTGCCAATCTTTGATTAGCTTTGAAAGATCCATATGGGGGTCTGCCATACACCATTTGATAAATGATACATCCACAAGACCAAATATCTGCAGGTTTACCTACTTTCCATGTACTTCCATCACTAGTATCTAATCCATTGAGTTTCAAAGTATGATTCGTTTCAATTAAGGTTTCAGGAGCCATGTAGTTTGGAGTACCAATTTGTGATTCTCTGTAAACGTTGACAGTTTGGTCTCCAATTGAGTTGGAAATACCAAAATCGATTATCTTCAGCATCCCTTTAACAAATAAAAAGTTGGCAGGTTTCAAATCAGAGTGGATGACATCGTATTTATGCACAGTGTAAACACATTTCAACATTTCCATAGAGTGGAATTTGATAAATGCCAAGTCAAGCGATTTTTCCTTAGTTCTATTTCCAAGAACACTAGCTAAATCAATTTCACCGCATTCCATAAGAAGCTTAATGGTGCCGTTTTCAATAGAGTACTCCAACAACTTAACCACTCTTTTCTCGTCTCTGAATTTCAGCAAGATGTCAATCTCGCCCATGAAGCCTTTGATAGTTGAATCATCATAATGATCACAAGTGACTATTTTGAGAGCATATGGTATATTTTTACCACCTATAAGTTTCACTCTGTATACTTTAGACGATCCACCTTTACCAATTAGTTCAATGCATTCAAGTGATTGCTTTTTAATCTTGATTATCTGTTTACTTGGGTTTGACTGTTCATCATTTAGCTTTACTTTAACAGACTCAACCTTCTCCTTTCTCACTTCTTCCAAAATACTCAATCTTTGCTCTCTTAGTTTCGCCTCCAATAGAGCTTTGAAATATGGAGAATCTAATACAGGCTTTGGTGAAAGTTCTTGGGGATTGGGAATTGGTGTTTTCTGGATATTTAGATCAATTGGTGAAAGTACGCGTTGGTCTTTCTTCTGTGATAAGGGCGTGAGTGTCTTTCTTGCCTGTTCAGGTGTAGCGTAAATATTTTCAGGTATCTCAACATTGTTATCGTTCATACCAGCTGAAGATGGTCGCTTTTTGGGCGTCTCCAATGTCTGAGTAGTTGCTCTGCTAAATAAAAGCTTCCTTCTTGTGTCATTTTCGTATTTCTCTCCTAAATTGTTTCTCTTGATTCTAGGAGAGCATGATTTATTTTTGTCATTGTCGAAGTCGTATGTTGTTGCTGCTGTTTTCAAAGAATTCCCAAAATAGTTTGTATTGGAATATTTTGATCTGTTATCATCAGTTTCGTAGTTACTTAGACCAATTCTAGTATCGTATGCCGGTACACTATGATTCTGTTGAACTTCGCTGTGTACTTTATCAATATTAGCGTTCTCTTCCTCGTCACTTGAGTCAGAGGCCCTTTGAGGAGTACCAAAGTCAAGGCCAAATCGTCTTACCAGCCTCAAAGGAGCTCTAGTTGTACCTAGTCTACCGGAAAGAGTATTAGAAAAAGACGTCCTCTCAACTGTATCATACGTTCCTGTAAATCCTGCTGTTTTGTTGTTCAAGTTATTATTCGTGAGTGTTGAGTTTAATTCTGTATTATGCTTGGAAATAGGTCTAACATTTTCTTTGTTCCCACTATCTTGATTAGCCGACTCCAATAGAGACATAGCGTAAGAACTTAGCACTGGTGGCTCAATATTTTCTTCTTCATCTTCGTAGTGGTGATATGAATTATCTGTATCCTTCATTCTATTATAGGTGTCGTTAATCTTGCTTAATCCACTTCTTAGATACCGATATGACTGGTAAGACCCGCTTTCAAGATCAGTGTTTGTTCGGCTCTGACTGTCTGAGTATCGGCTTCTTGTCCTTTCATTCATCTTGTATGTCCAGCTGATACTCCTGTCTTTTCAACTCTCGAAATTGTATGGATGATGTTAACTATATATGAACAGCAAACTAGAGAAAATTGATCGGAAGTAGACACAGAGTACAGAGTGCAGTAGTCTGATATTAGAAATTTGAGGATAGGGAGATGCAAGCAGTATGATAAGGGTGGTCAACTAATATGAAGAGTTCACTTAGTTTGTTTACGTTTTGATTCTTGTTTACTAGAGTGTGAAGATTCAAAACGACGCGAACTCAAAAATATGGCCTGCGGCTTGCTTCACAAATTTCTTGAAGGAGAACCAACAGTCCAGCTAACCTTACGCTGAAGCCCAAATCAAAAGCATAATCTGCTTTAAAAGCATCAATAACCAGCTAAAGCCAAATAGAATATATCATAAGCTTCTTGAAATTGATATTGTATAAGTAGTTTCTGTATAAATCAAATTTATAATTTTGGCAAGTCACGTGACTTGCCAAAATTGCCGGGAGAACAGCACAAAAGATAAACATTCTTTAACATGGAAACAGGCAATTTGTCCGAGCGGTTAAGGAGAAAGATTAGAAATCTTTTGGGCTCTGCCCGCGCAGGTTCGAATCCTGCAGTTGTCGATTATCCATTATTTTTTTTTGCATCTTTTACTTTTGCAAACCTTTTTAATTGCCTACTTAGCCTTTACAATTTGTATAATACAAAGTGATCATGTACAACTATTTTTGTTGATTTATGAAAAAAGTTCTATTAAAGGTAAAATTGTTTTTAAAACATAGAATTAACTAGCATATTTCAAGAGAACGTCTTTAAAGGAAGCCACCAATTCATCGATATTGACAATGTGCCCTGTGTCTATGAATCCGAGTGAAACATTTAGTCCACCAATTGCGGAAGAAATTACACTAAAACTAGATGAACAATTAATGTGTGATTGATCTTGGAAGAAAAGGATGTCTTCTACAACCCAAGAGCTGTTGGGATGAGCGAAGTCGACGTATCCTAAGTTGGAGTTTTTAAATAGTTCAACTCTGGGAGAATTTATTTTTTTATTCAACTTAACTTCGAAACGTTCAGGATATATCGCATCTTCAAGACCGTCAAGCAAAGACTGGCTGTAACTGGGGTTGTTGATATGAGTGCTCATTTCAGTATTCATTTTTTGAACCACTTCCCAGGAAAACTGTTCCAGCTCTTTATAGTATAAGTTATTGTAATATCCCACAACGTAATGATTACCAAATTCACAGTCGTTATCCTTCTTCTGCTCATCTGTTAGGTATCTTCTGCACCCAACAACGTAACATCCCTTTAGAGAATGTTTTTCCTTTTCATAAGTAGTGAGATGGTTCCCCTGATAGACGGCATAATAGTAACAATAATCCAAATAAGCGGTAAGAGTTACACCATGTGCTTTACATGCCTTCAATAATACTTTGACTTGATCCGGAGTAAAGTTTATCAATCTGGCCGTAGTGGGTGGCCTTGTCTCTTGTGGGTTTGCTCCCATTAATGGCTCATAACCTGGAACTGGGTCTCCTGGTGCGTATGTGTTGAAATACTTGTGCACTTTTTCTGGAAGATAGCTTTTCAGCCAGTTTGAATATTGGTAATAAGTGGTTGGAGTCATCGGGTAAAGGTCTTCACACTTTGCAATAACATAAGAAGAATCTATTAAATCCTTGTCCTTCTCAAATTCAAAGAGAACAGCTGTCTCATAATCAATCTCTTTGAGTTCTTCCTTGTTTCCATCAGACTCACTTAATTTCTTGTAAAAAATTTTCCAGAAATTTGGGCCGGCAACACCATCAAGCAAGGTATGATCAGAAACAAGCATCAATTCCTTCATTGAAGAGAAAACAACTACTTGGAATAACGATTTGTTTGGGTTAAAAATATCAAAACGATAAGTGTCGTGGTAAGATTTATAGTCACGAGGGTCGACACTAGCATTCTGCTTAAACTTCAAAACGTCTTTGAAATATAGTTTTTCAATAAAGTTAAAAGCAGGGATCCCATTAGAGGACGTATAAGCGGCATTCAAAGCTAAGGAAGGGTGCTCTAAGAACATTTCCCTCAAAATCTTGTACATCAACTCAGTTGATATTTCCTTGTTCAGCTTGATTGAGACATTATGCTGTCTAAACATGTCAAGCTTTGATTTACCTCTGCAGAAAAGCTCAATCAAGCCGAGCTCTCTGACGTATGTTTGTTTTTCTGGCATCTTTGAAGGCTGGTAATTCTACTTTGATGAACAGAGGGAGACATTACCAACTGTTGATTGCGTTTAAGACTTTTCAAACATGCTAGAGATATTACCTTTTATTTATATGCATGAAGAGCGCTTATCGTAAAAATAGTATATTTAAGCCTAATTAGGCAATTCGTTGAACCTCTAAAGACTAATCAATAATAGTCATCGCTAACAACTAAGAAAAGCTTTCATAACCGCTTGCGGTGTAAACGCAAGAAACAACAGAGGCGGCAAATCCTTATCAAGCTGTGATGTATGACCGTTTTTGATTCTCTGCCTCAGCTTATTGCTGTACTTCAGCGCTGCTGAGCACAAACATAAGCGCTTCAAGTAGCGCTTCACTATGCGCTACTTGTAAGCGCTAGCCACAAAGTAGGGCGAAGTCTTTGAGGTAAAATTGTTGCCTATGTTACAGACGTGTTTTGTGAGCTTTCGATTCTCAATATTAACAGTACCACATAAAGTAAATTACTTCATATGACCTCACATTTACGTGCAATATCCGCTAAGATGTTACAACCCCAGATTAGGATCGTAGCACTTGAGAATTTCTTTAGTGATCAATACCACTTCAACTCCGCAATGCATATATTAACAAGTTTGTTCAGGCAATTAGAATATAGCACAATGTTTGTAAATGAGAGATGGCTTTTCAGGCTTGCGCTACGCCTTGTGTAGGCGATACAGGCCAGGTCTCAGGCCAATTCGACTATTAGCAACGGTTTTCTCATTTTACACCATGGCGATTAGTTGACAGCTGAGGAAATTGAGACGCGTATCTTCTGTTGATCTTTGATTCTTCACAGTGCTCTTTCTCTTCACAAATAGGCAAATTTAACTGGGTACAAGTCTTTAACTAACTGACGGCAAATAATGACATCTGTAGCTGACAATAGGATGAGTTCCCACTTGGAGGCTTACCAGACGGAATACATGGATGGCGCACCAGAGGCCGAAACTGATTCAGAAGCAGTTATCAACTATAAGATTTGGAAAAAGAATGCCCCATATCTTTATGATTACATACAAACATCCAATCTGGTGTGGCCTTCACTGACGATAGAGTGGTTTCCGGATATTGAGGATATTGATGAGAACGTGATACAACAAAGGATACTAACAGGATCTCAGTCAAGTGGACTGAGTCCCGTTGAATCATTGAATATTCTTGGACTGAAAAGGTTTAGTTCATCAGCCAAAGTCATCTCGCTTGATGATTACAACCTCTTGAAATCAGAGTTTATAAATTCCTCATACACAAATTTGAATCCTAATAATAAAAGCGGGCTAGGTAAGATCTCGGTGATACAAAGTTTGCCACATAAACACGAATCGAATAAATCCAGATATATGCCTCAGAATCCAAACGTGATCGGAAGTATAACCAGTACTGGATCGGTCAGAGTGTATAACAGAACCAAACATCCAAGTACGTTTAATGAAATAGAATACAGCGAGTCTCAGGAGGACGATTTCTCCGATTTGAAGCTTGAATTTCACGAATCTGAAGGTTACGGTTTAAGTTGGAATCGTATAACTGAGGGTCAATTATGTACCGGTGCATCAGACGGTATGATAGCGCTATGGGACCTTAACAAGACAAAAGAACCAATAGCTCCTGTTACAAGTTTCACCAAAATAATATCGGCAGTTAAGATTAGTCCTGTATCTAGTGCACCAGCTCATAATTTTGGTAACAATGACTTGGAGTTTTTATGGTGTCATGATTCCATTATTGGAAGTGTTGGTGAGGACTCTCGATTCAAATTATGGGATATAAGAAATGGTCCCAGAAGTGTTAAAGATCATTTTGTTGAGTCCGGAACTAGTTCTGGATTGAACAGTTTGAGTTGGAATAAAGTGAACCAGTTTGTCGTTGCATTGGGAGACTCCAATGGTTCCATACATGTTCATGACATACGGTCTTTTGATAAACCTATAAGAGAGCTGAATTCTGCTCATTCAGAAGGTATAACTTCCGTTGAGTGGAACAACGAAAAAGAAAACATTTTAGCTTCAGCTGCTTCAGATGCCAAGGCAAAGCTTTGGAATTTGGGAAGCAATAAGGGAGAAGAATTACTTTTTGTTCATGCTGGTCATATGTATGGTGTTAATGACATATCGTGGAACCCTGCAGATTCGAAGATGCTGGCGACTTGTTCTGACGATAACTCTGTTCATGTATGGAAGCCATCTGCTCAGATTTTATAAGTTATATATTTATTTATTTACATTCCTTGTATGCAAAATACGATTAATGAATGAAAGAGCTTGATCGCCTTAGGGATCTTCATAAGCTTTAAACAAGGCTGTGTGTGCCCTTTGGCATCATCCCTGTAGTGTGTCCTTTCTGAAAGATTATACTTCCTATGGAGAAACTAAATTGACAGGAACACACTATGAAGGCACCTTGGGCACACTAAGGGCAGCGTGAAGGGGGCCTCAATCAGGATCGTCCCCAGTATTCAAACCGTGCTGCGGGCTGTGAGATTGGTAAGCGGCTGGGAAGCGGCTGAGTGTGTGTCAAAAAAAAAATAATTAACTAAAAAAGATCTCAGCCACAATAAGCCCGGCATAGCTTTTAAAGTGGCATGTGCTCCGACTGCTTAGAAGGGAAAGGAGAAGACAGATGGAGCCCAGGAATAGGCTGCAAAAGTGATTCAGACACCAATGAAGACTTGCTGATCTCTGTATTGTCTTAGAGAGTTACTATTTATAAGCTGACACATTTCACTTCATGTGCTCACTCATATACTTTAGTGTACTATGAGCTACGCGCCAACGCATTACCATAAAGGCCAAGGCTCAGGATTTCAAAGCCGGGCTAGACCTGTTTACCATCTTTCGCCTACAAACAACAGAAGAGAGGCAAGATCACAAACCCGATCGCAAAACGAACTTCTGTATTCACTAGAAACTCAAAATAACCCTCATTTCATCGAGGACAAGTCTGATGTAGAGGGGATAGCCTCTACTTTCGATGACATGATGCTAGAAAGCCCAGAAGATACCGAAACAGTGAGTGTCTTTTCACCGAAAACTCCTCCTTCTAGACCATCTACTTTTCACGACACGCCACCTACCCCTCCAATGTATACGACTCACTCTTATGGTGAATATGGGAGTGCTAAGAAAATGGGAGACGAAAGTGATCAAAGATATGACGCTCTCAGGTCAAAATACATTGGAGAGACCTTAATTCCTCCCAAAAGTATGCCAAGGTCTACACCTCGCTCGTTTACATTTCAAAGTACTACTCCACAACAACATACTAAATCACCACGACAACTATATACCCAACGGCAACAACAACAACAACCAATCGTTAGTCCACAGAGGAATTTTAACTCTCCACAATGCCCAACAGACACAGCGAAATCGCCAGTACTCACGTCAAGTCCCGAATTCCATAAACGAGAATTGTCAACTGAGCGGAAAGGTTCTGATGAGACGAAAACAGGAAGATCATTCATGAACCTGGTTAGAAACTTCAGTGTAAAGCGTCAAAAGGATAGAAAGAAGTTGAATAACTTGCCATCGATTGTGTCGCAGACCAGGTCTCCAAGTCCGGAGCCTGAATGGGTAGCTACAAGACTTGAGAAAAAGTCATTTGACAATGGAATCCTTTTAGAAAAGGTTGACATTGATTACGATTGGTGTCCTACTGATGAGGATCAGAAGGCTCCGATGAAATGCAAAGCTAAGTTTGACAGCATTGCAACGATAATTTATTGTGAGGACGATAGCCCATCGATATTCATCAAGCAGGCCGCAGAACAGAGCAATATTGACATTCATTCATCTAAGACGATTTTGAAAAACAAATTCAATTTGAGTTGGGAAACAGAGTATCTTTTGGTGCAAAAGATGGATAATGTTCCGCCGGAATCAATAATGAAGATGACTGAGTATAGAGTAAACAGATCAGGTGATCCGGAATGGAGGGTTAAATGCGCAGATTATAGGAGGGAACAAATAATTAAATCAAGCAGCTATAGTTCTTAGCGGATGGACAAACAACATACTAAATAACGAAGATATATATATTGATCTGTTTTATTGAAGTACATAAATTTTAGATTCAGGAAAAATAATACAAAATTAAAGGCTTCATTTTCGTCTATTGATTTAGACAATCTTACCATCGTGAATTCTAAGGTATTGAGTAACTGAATCAATATAAGTTTTCTTCATATCGATATACTTGAAACCACCAACTCTTTCAGAAGCATCTGTAGCATCGATAATAAAGTCTGGCTTTTTGGAAACACCAGGGTTACCCTTAATGACTCCAATATCAGGGAAGGCTTCGTTGATAACATCCAAGATATTTTGATCAACAATAAGATCATTAGAGATAAGTAATCTAGCGCCGTCTAAGCCTTCCTTAGTAATACCCAAGATATGGAACTTGGCAACGTCTCTAACGTCATGACCCCAAAAGCAAAAAGTAGAAGTGAATGGTTCAGTAGATTTCAAAATGTTAAAGAACATCTTTGGAGTTTCACTAAATTTTTGGAAATCAAAGACTTGTGGGCCAAGAACAAAGCTAGGATTAACTGTCAAGAATTTGAATTTAGGGGATTCCTTTTCAACGAATTCTCTAGCTGCTTTTTCAGCATAGGTCTTAGAAGCCATGTATGCCATTTGGGTGTTGATGACAACTTCCCATGGTAAAGGATTCCAGTCCTTATAAGTGAAAGTTTCAACGGTCTCACCACCTAATTTAAGACAAGCAACGACAGAGGAGGTCATAACAAAAGTTTCAACGTTCTTACCGAATTCTTTGGCAGATTTCAAACAACCAACAGCACCATTGACAGCAGGGTTCAAGAACTTTTCAGTCAAATCACCTTCAATATCAAATGTAGCTGGAGAAGCAGTATGCATAACGTACTTGATATCAGGATAAGTCTTGAAGATTTCATCAAAAGCGCCAGCAGTATCCATCTCTAGGACAACAGCGATCTTGAAATCACCAGAAGGGTACTTCTCCTTGAAAGCATCAAGAATTGGCTGGGCCTTTTCCATTGATCTAACAGTGCCAATGACTGGGTATCCTAATTCTAATAATTGATCGACAATATGAGTGGCAATGTAACCTGTAGCACCTGTGACTAAGACTGACATTTTAATTTATTAATATTTGTTTAATTTATTAACAGATTAGTTGATTGAATAAAGAATTACTAATGACAAGTGAATTGAAATGAGAGACATAGATGGAGAGAAAGCCATGCATATTTATAGCAATCAGTTAGATATTCAGCCTTTTGAAAAGTTTCAGATGTAATGGCTTTTGGGGATATTAAACAAGAGTTAGATTACAAATGTGAAATAACGCTCTTGGCAGGGTTCGGAGTTTGCACCTAGGACCGGATATGTCGATTGTCTGCGCACGACCTGGGGAACTGGGGTGGTGGCCAAAAATTTGTATAGGAAAATAACATAGTTACCTATTATATGAAAACTAAACAATAGGTTCAACTGAGGGCAAATTCAAACAAAGCTATATTGTTACATAGGGGGGTACCCTCATTGATTACAAATATGTACACGGACTTTATATAAGGGCTGGATAGTTCAATTGTCTCCACACGACTATATAGTTTTAGGGGTGGTGAGAACCTTTGGATATTTCTGTATATATACTTTTGAAGAGGGAAACATATCTTTCTTACAGAAATAAAGTCTATTAAATTTTATTATATATTTATCTAACTACACACAATAGTATGATCAAAGTGGAGCATGAACTTTTATATACTGATCCACAGTATCCAAGACAGATTGCTTATGAGTAATGAATTTATAACTTCCAACCATATCGACCACATTAGAAATATCAAATCCAGGAAGTGCCACAGCAGGTTTGTCACAGCTGACAAATTTTCTGTTAGGGTAGTTCTCACTCAAAATATCTAAGAAATATTGATCACAAAATTTTGTCTCTGATATAAATGCTCTTTGACCTTCTAAATTCTTGTTTTCAATGGCAAGTTGATGAAATTTAGCAACATCTCTAACATCTATACCAAAACCTGCGATCTTGGAAGGCTGGTATTTTTCGTTTAATTTATCATTTATCTTGAAGAATTTAACAATTACTTCATTTGAAACATTAAGTTCTTTGTCAACTAATGATTCAAATACTTGAGGACCAAAAATATATGGTGGACAAATAGTGGTAAGTTTGAAATTAGGTGATTCTTCACTCATAAATTCCCAAGCTGCACGTTCAGCACAAGTTTTAGATGCATAATAAGCATCTGTCTCATTTTTAACATCATCCCACTGAACTGGATTCCAATCTTTATTTGTATATACTACTGAATCTGATTTATGTGGGAAAGTGCCTATTGACGCAAAAGATGATGTTATCACTACATTGGTAACTTGTGGTGCGTAACTCTTGGTATCTTTCAAGATATTTACTGTTCCCTTCAGTGCTGGGTCTAAGTATGCTTCTTTCAATGGCAGATCTAAACCAAAGACATAGGGGGATGCAGTGTGCATGATATACTTGATGTCTTTGTGTTTTTCCAAAACATCTTGAAAAGCGTTATCTGCAGTTATATCTTTGACTATTTCATAAGTAAATTCAGCATTGGGGTATTTGCTTTTAAATTCACTGACAAGTAAATCTGCTTTCTTAGTAGTTCTTGCTGTTCCAATAACTTTATAACCTGATTTAAGTAGGGACTCAACAATATGAGAAGCAAGAAAGCCAGTTATACCAGTAACTAACACTGTACTTGCAGAAGTATCAACGTTCATATCAGTTGTCATGATTGAATAGTTTATTTGGTGATTTTTAATGGAATACAACTACGATCACATAGTACCAATGGTATATATCACAACGATTTACTAATGGACACTCAAAATTATTTAAACCCCAGACTGATTCCGATAAGGGCTCTCTAAATATTCAATCTACTTATCTCTGCGGGATTAGCCCCGGTTGATGCCCGTTTGGGAAGTCGAGACTGACTGGCGGTTAAGACCAATTATGGAGTAGAGTAGAATAAAGTAGAATAAAGTAGGAGAGTAGAGGTAGAGGATTACAATGATGGATGGTGGTAGTAATATAGATATATATGCTAATGGAATTAGAATATATTAACTTTATTGTCCTATATGGGCGCATGGGGATGTGTGTAACATGTCTAGATTGGTGTACCACTCGTGTGTCCTTACAGGTACCATATAACTGTATTAGGCCATCTTCATGTCATTTAAGTTTCAATACGACGCGACAATAACACGAAGCAGGAACAGGCAGAAGCAAACCACAGGTGCGTTAATCTACATTACAGTAAACACCAACGCGGGGGGACTAAATTAGGAGCGGAGTACAGTAGGAGGGAGTCCAGCCAACGCGGTGCTTAGCATTTTGGCATTGCCGTTGACAAAAGGTGGGCCTGTCATTAGCCAGTATAAATAGTAGCAGCGCCGTCGTGTTGCAGGTACGTCTTAGTCCCAGAGAACTGAGCGCACGGCTTAACTGAAGAGCGTGTCTACCAGACGTGGACCTGAAATAGATGAAACTGGCAGGAGTTATTCCGGGTGCTGACTGAAACACTGGCATTGTCCTGTAGCAGTGCACAGGGGACTGCCCAGTTGTATACTCAGTCTGGAAGTTTGTATGCATATACGCCGTAGAATATGTATACTTGTGTGTTATGCACAAGCTGAAGGAGGCTGACAGCTGCTTATTCCGCAAACCTCGAGAACCATTTCTGAGGTAAGCAAGGTGCCATCATATACATACATACATGCACAAATCTCATATTATCATTTCTCACGTATTTGCCATATTATAAGCTATTTCCCTTCTTTAGTGTTTACAATATATAAAAGACCTTTAAATCTGGTTCACTCTGTTCTGCATATAAATTTAAACTACACAAAAGTACCCAGGTATAAAAGTTATCCCATCCCGACGGCATTTAGTACCAACTACCACGAAAAATTGAAGTGACACGCAAAAAGATTAAATAGCAGCTAAACATGACTTCTTTATTCTCTAAAAAATACAGACAGATAATATACATTATTTGTATAGTAGCTGTGCTGTTCACTGTATTTGCAGTACTTCCTCCTTCTTACAACACTATACTACCATACTCTGAAAGTCAACTACAATCGCAACACCTAGCCGACGTGGATCAATTGGCTCAGGCAAAGACTAGCAAGGCCTCTGTGGGCCAGCAATTAGATAATGGCGCTGTAGGATATGCTGTTGACTCCCAACTTACACCTAACCCACAAAAGAAACTCACACCAGAGCAGGTAACATCTAGACTCGAGGCAAAGATGAAGGCCAAGGCTGAGGCAAAGGAAAAGGAAGACGCTAGACTTTTACGTGAAGGTAACGCAGTGTCAATTTACGACACAGGTTCAACACGTAAAGGAATCGAGAAGAAACCAGCAGGATCTAAAGGTTATAAATTCGACGATGATACTACACCTGAATTGGTTAAATCCAAGGCTGGTTCTCCAGAAGTAGTTTCATTCTCAGCATCACATTCAAACAAAGAAGATTTAAGTGCGATCAAGAAATCATCTACCTCTTCCACCAAAACTGAAGCCAATCCAAAGGTCATTTCCGATGATGAAGCAAAAGAAATTGCCGATAAAGAGTTAGAAGAAGAACAACAAGATTCAAGTGCAGGAGTTGGTGTTAGAGGTTCAAAGAGTTCTTTTTCAAGTAAGAATTCAAAAGAATCTATAGAATAAATTTAAGGGGTTTAAAATGTTTCTAAAAATCACACACTACCACCTTCCTCTTTTAAAATAGAACTTATTCAAACAATATATTTAAACAAAATATTCTATTGAGAGTACACCAATTACTTACAATTGACAACTCCAGTACCTGTTTTTTTTGCCCAGCGACTTTATCTATTTATTTATTCCAGTTTATTATTACTTTATGATACACAATTTAGGGTGTTTCCCTTTTCTTTTTATTTCGTTTACACATTTTGTTTACTTTTTAAGGTTTTGTCTTTATGTATATCTGTATTTAGTTATTTTCAATGAAATCTATTTAATTTCATTCTCAAATCTTTCCAGCGCCAGATAATCTCACTGCAGCCGCGTATTTTTGTAACTTAGTCAACAAAGCATCACCATTTTTAATCAATGAAACATACTTAGTATTCTTATTATCCGGTCTATTAGTCTCAATTATACCATATACTTTGTCAATCACACAGTTTAATTTCTTATTTGGTATAAATTTACCTAAATCTTCATCTAAAAATTCAATTGAAACACCAAATTGTTCAGCCATTGATTTCAATGAAAGAGATTTATAACTTTCTAATAATTGAGAATATGATTTAACTCTCATTTCTCTCAAGTAATAATGAGAATGTGGACGTAAGTATTTGTATTTGGTTAAGATTAATTCATGTGTTTCTAATAATTTAGGGAATACCAGGTAGTATTCACAGAAATATAATGATTTGATTAAATCATAAACAGGTAATAAATCATCAGTTCTGGAACTTATAGATAAGATCTCTGGAGAATCAATCAATTTTGTTTTTAAATCACTTCTATTCAATGAGATGGCACCTGAGATTAATGCGAATTGTGCAACTTGTTCATATGTAGTTAATTCAGTTGATGTGAAAGTAGCCAAAGAGTCAATCAATAACTTGGATGCTTCTTCAAAACTTCTAGTAGACATCAAATATATTCCAAGATATGTCTTGTATCTGTTTTTCCTTTCCCAATCACCACCTTTTTCAATATATGAGTTGGCTTCATCTAAATATTTTTTGGTAAATTTCTTATCATCGAAAAAGAATCCTAATCTTGATAATGTCAACATACAATCAATCTTGGTTCCTATATTAGGTTGCAACTCAAACACTTTCTTAAAAGTGGCAACAGCATTTGTTTCATCTCCAATAGATGTATAATATTCGGCAAGTTGGATCCATACTTTGACAACTTGTAATTCTCCTTCTTCATCAGCTTCAACCTCTTTAATCTTATCGTTCAACTCTTTTACTTCCTTCTCATTATTAGCGACCATCAAATCGTACAACGATTGGTCCCACTCTAATGATGGAAGTTTTGTAGTATAATATAAGCGGTGGTAGTATGGCGCCATGTTCAATTCTTTGATCTTGGTGATTAATTCACCAAGTTGTTCTTCATTTGAAGATTCTCTGACTAAAAACTCCAATTGCCCGACTTCAAAGTCTGGGACTTTGGGAATACCCGAGGATAAAGTGTCAATCAGCATGGTGTGAGGTATATGTATGTGAATCTATGTGGTAATTGCTGTATTGCTGTGGTATCTGGTATGTGTGCAGGGGGTATAGTTTAAGGAGATTGCTAGATAAACAATATGTTTGATTTGCCCTCCTCAGTGTGCTCTGTGCTCATCCACCAACGCTTGTTTTTCGCTAACATCAAAACTTGGCTGGTTGTTCCAATCTAGTTGTCATTCATTATCCACGACTACGCTATTCAAGGCTCTCGATCTACAGTCTTCCTTGACTACTCCCATTTTGTAAGTGTCTTATACTACAGAAAAACTCTTAAATACAACACATCCAGTAAACAGTCTCAAATTAAGATGAACACCAGTATAGAGCAGGATTTTATAGAGACGAGCAAGTGTATACGAAGACTGCGGTTGATCATTCACACTTTGAAATTTGACATTGACTACGAATCAGAGTACGCACAACTGGACATTGATGCAGATGGTCATGACGACGATGATGATTCAGTAATCACTGAGTATTTCAATGAATCTTTAGACTTGTTCAAGCAATTGGAAGAACTGACTGCATATATCGCATACAAGATAAATATTTTGGATAATGAAAATAGCGATAAATTGGAGAATGCGTTACAGCTGGAAAAGTTGAATGAAAGCATAATTAATTTGAGAGTGAGTTTGAGAGAAGCTCAATTGATAGCCAACCAGAATGAAAGAACATACGTCAATCAATTGCGTGATAATTTACGTTATAAGCCTGAACCAATCAGAGAATCAACCGAAGATGAAGCCACCACTACAAATACTATCAATAATGACCTCCTAGATGATTCCAAGTTGAACAAACTGAATACTGAGGATAAAATCCTGTCAAAGAACAAGTCAATCACAAACTCCTTGCAGGCGTCTCATCAAATGCTTCAGGCTACATTGATGCAATCTGAACTCAATATAAGTGAACTCGAGACATCTTCCAAGAGTTTATCCCTGTTGCACGAGAAATATTCTGTGTTTAACGGTGTTTTATCCAGAACAAATGGCTTGGTGAAGCAAATCAATGCTTCTAGTAATAAAGAAAGGAGAGACATATATAGGGCAGTTGGTCTCTTTTGTATCTGTTGCCTTTGGGTTTTGTGGAGAAGAGTATTGCGTAAGCCTGTCAAACTCATGTTTTGGATCCTGTTCAAGATGTTTTCTGTTTTGATATGGGGGGTCTCAAAAACTACAAGTTCAGGTTCAGGGTCACTGAAGAAGGATATACTTGATACCATAATATCAAGCCAGGAAGAAACCAGTCTACTTGAGATGATTGCGACCACAGCAAGTTTAGTGTTCACGACTGCTACGGCCATTTCAACCGGGAATGATGAACCAACGACTACTATAGTTGCAGAAATAATACAGACTGTTACTAGTATATTAAGAGATGAACTTTGATATTTTTAATTGTTGTGGGGTCACTATATAATAAAAGGGTGTGTATGTATGTACGTATCCATTTATGGATTTATGTATGGATAGATAGTAAAAACTACAATTCATGTAATGTTATGGAAAATTGTAACTAATAATCATCACCCCTAGAGACAACTTCTTTTCTAGTTGGATGCAGTATAATGGTATGCTCAAACTGAGCAGTGTATGATCCCTTAACATCGTATAATGGTAAATGCTCCTTAACCACACCGGTCTTACAAAGTTGATTCAATGCCAGTAAATATTTCTCTTCACCGACTCTATCTAAGTATCTACGACAAAAGGCAAGGGTACCAAAATGTTTTTCTATAGTACTCAGAAGTTGCTTGGAACGAGATAGTCTTATTGGGAAAGAACTTGGGTGATCAAGGTATTCGTGATTCAATGAGTAATGAGAACATTCACCACCATATGTAACTTGACCACGACCAGTGGAACCAAATGTTTCAATTGCAAATACTTCACCTTCTTCCATCTTTGTAGTATCACCATTCTTCACAGTGGGCACAGATTTACCACCATGGATTTTATAAGGCTTAATACTGTGGCCATATAATCCACGAATACATTTGATTGGATACACTTTACCATCTAACTCGATTTCATGTGATTCCATTACTTCTTGAACAGCTTCACCCACATCGGTTAATCTGACATCAATACCAGAAGCTTTAATACCTGCATTGGTAGCGGCCCTGACGGCTTCTTTCAGAGGATCATATTTTGGATTGAAGGTATGCGTCCAAGCAGTATCAATAATGTGACCGTTAAAATGAACACCAAAGTCAACTTTCATAACGTCATCATAGTCCAACACGGTTTTATCGCCTGAATTTGGAGTATAGTGAGCTGCACAGTAGTTCAAAGAGACACCAGTGGGGAAACCCATACCTGCCTTAATTGTTGGTACTTTATCATTATCGTTTTGACAATAAGTACGTACTCTCTTTTCAATCAAGTCTGCCACTTCAATCATTGTCATACCAGGTTTTATATTCTCTTGGGCATACTTACGCACTTTTCTATGAACTTCGGCACCTTTTCTCATGTCACTCCATTTTTCAGCGTCCTGGTTATCTAAATATCTGTACTCTTCTCCAGTTGATCTGAGTAAGTTGGATTCTCCTGTATAATCTTCCCATTCACCTTCAGGGTACTTGCCATCTGGATACTGAAGAGCAATATCTCCTATGGCTGACTTCTTCTTCTTCTTTTTATTCTTCTTCTTTTTATTCTTCTTCTTCTCTTCATCTCCTTCCTTTAGTTCACCATCTTCTGCATCATCCTCCTCCTCATCTTCATCATGCTCTACTTCTTCCTTATTTTCTGCTTTGCTAGCAACGGCCTCAGATGCGTCCTGTTTCATCTCCAGTGTTGACAATGAGTCAGCAGTCTTTCCAATCACTTCCGCACTCATTTCATTAATACTTTACAAAGCTTGAAAGTGTTTTGATTGGATACAGAACCTTGATACGTGCAACAATACTGCAAAAAGACTGGAAAACCGGAACCAAATAGTTCTCAATAGCCGCATATCACTCTTTGGTACGCGGGTAACCCCTCACCCACTGATTGAAAAATTTGGGATTGGTGAGGGTCAACACTAAGAATTAAGATACTATAATAATTGAGGTAACTGATAGTGTATCACTTTAAACCGCACAAGAGCAACTCAGGAGCATTATATATATATATATATCACTTGAAGAACCAGGAACTAATAAAGATATTGTCATACCAATACATCATGTTTTCTGTTATTCCTAAGTCCATATTGAGCTGCAGCCGTGTATCTGCAAGCTCCACCTTCAGCAAAATAGGTCTTACATCTGTAAGATTCCAATCCAATATACCACTTGGAACCGACCCATCAGTGATAGGGGATGCTATAATCAGCGGTAGGGCATCAAACTTGTTTAATTTCAAGACCAAGTCTTCTCATTTCAGCAAAAGATCACAGTTAGATGGCTCTGGAGATAACGTCACATTTTCAGCTTTGAAAGCAGCAAGAGAGCTTCCAGCTATTGGCCATGATGCTGCTAGATCAGTCAGATTTCAGCAAGGTAGAGCTTTAAAAACCATTGCTTCTTTCAACCAACTGGTATACACTAACAACTTGAAGAGAATCTCTGCCAATCAAAGATTCTATTTGAAACCATCTAAGAGACTCTCTAAACAAAGATTCAACAACAACAAGAAGAGATTTGATAAGGGTATTCAAGATTTGTTCGGTGTTGTTCGTCGTGCTGTCGCTATGGGTTATTAGGTGTCTTGAGGTACATATTAGATTCTCTTTTAACATTTCATCTACATTTTGTTTATAACGCAAAATAAATAGTTCACTCCTCCCTTGTATATATACTTAACATGACAATAGAAAATATTTGCATCAGGAATATGAAATGCACTATTTGAAGGTAAACTTGTAAAACTAAATCAGCATATTGGTAGATCCATATTTGTTGAATCTGTAAATGATGCTAATCATAAGAAAATAGAGCTCCAAGTGAGGCAGCTTCGAGATGCACGGCTCAATATTTTGAATTCTTGAGGCAAACAACATCTAAGGTAATTCTTTTATGCTTTTGTCATCTATTGAATACAACTAACGCACATAATATTCACCAAAGTATATAAAACAATAGCATAATAAGAATGGCAGGCCCAAATTTTGCTAATCCAGCTCCAGGTGGGAATAAGGCTACTGCCCGTTCGGCAATTATAAACCTGATGAATACTATCATGGGGGCAGGTATGCTAGCCATGCCATATGGTGTCAAATCCAATGGTTTAGTTTTGGGTGTATTTGTTATTATGTTCAGTGCATGTACATCGGGGTTTGGATTATATTTACAAGGGAAATGTACAAAATATGTCACTCCAGGGAATGCATCATTTTTTGAACTATCGAAACTTACTTATCCTCAGTTAGGAGTTATATTCGATTTAGCAATAGCAGTCAAATGCTTTGGTGTTGGCATTTCGTACCTTGTGGTTATCGGTGATTTGATGCCTAAGATTGTTAACTCTTTAGTGAATGATCAATCCGTACTGGAAAATTACGGCTACTTACTCAATAGAAACTTTTGGATTACTATATTTATGGTGTCTTTCATTGCACCTTTATCATTTTTGAGAAAATTGGATTCATTAAAATATGCCTCCATGATTGCATTATCATCAGTTGCGTATTTGGTTGTTTTGGTCTTTGTGCATTTTGCAGAAAATGATATTATTGAGAAAGGTCCAATATCAATAATCAAGCCTTATTCTTTGGCTTCCATGTTATCAAGTTTCCCCATTTTTGTATTTGCATATACATGTCATCAAAACATGTTTTCATTAGTCAACGAGCTGCAGGACAAATCCAGTGATACGATTAATAAGATAATAAAAAGAGGTATCGGGTCAGCTATGTGCCTATATATCTTGGTTGGTGTTACTGGTTATTTGACATTTGGTGACTTGGTCACAGGAAATGTGATTGCAATGTATCCTGATTCTACATCAACTACAATTGGTAGAATAGCCATTGTGATTTTAGTGATGTTGAGTTTCCCACTTCAATGTCATCCCTGCAGAGCATCAGTCAACCATGTATTGTTTTATTTCCAGACTTCAGAAGTTGCTGAATCTATAAGAAAATTATCAAGAAGTTTATCTACAAGTAGCAGCAGCGCAAACACTTCAGTTGTATCTTCTTCAAGTCTTAATGTTCCGATTATCAGTTCTTCCGAAAGAAGAAACTTATTAAGAGAAAGCTTAGAGTATGGATCGACAATTGCAGCTACTTCTGCTGCAAACACTAGTATTGACGATGAAAGTGTCTTCACATTAGATGAGGCATCTATGATTATCAACCACGAAAATCAAATTCTGAAAGTCACTTTAGGAACTACTAAATTCATTATTTTGACATCTATAATAGTGATTGCAAGTTATTTGATTGCTATCAATGTTACTTCATTAGAGCATATCTTAGCCTTTGTTGGATCTACGGGTTCAACTTCTATTTCATTTATTTTACCAGGAATATTTGGTTACAAGCTGATCGAAGCTACGGATTTGAAATCCAAAATTGTGAAAAGCATGGCACTAATACTGTCGATATGGGGTTTCATAGTAATGATAATATGTCTTTCAGCCACTATATTCCTTGGAGCCACTCACTAAGATTCCCCCATTTATATAGACATATATATATATATATTCTGTAATTCTATGTTTATTGGCAAAAAATGTGTTCAAGCATATGGAGTGTGCGGCTCTACATATGTCTTGTTTGTTTTGGTTTTCAAAGTGAGAACGAGTTGAGATCTGATCTGTAGTATGCCAACTTGGCCAAAGTTTAGAAGCAACAGCGATTAAATCTAGGACTAGAGGGATATATAAGCTTGCAATTTTGATAAAGGCTTGAATTTTATTTAGACTCTTACGTTGGTAGTAGAAGATTTTGCCGAAAAAGGCTTGTTTGTATATTAGAGGCCCACTAAGAGTTTATTAGAAAGATGAATCAAGTTGTATCAGACGAGGGGCTGGAGCAGCTGAGAGCCACTATCATCTATGCCCTTGACCATGAGATGTATAAGAGTGCTGAGTTCACATGTGAGCGGCTGGTTGCATTGAACCCCAATAATTTGGACTCGATTCACTTATACGGCTTAACGATGTTCAAATGTCAAAGATACAAGACAAGTTACAATTTGACTTCAAGACATAGCAAACAACATGTTGGCTGTGCTTATGTATTTGCTCAGTCATGCCTCAGATTAAACAAGGAAAATATTGGAATAAGTGTCTTGGAATATACAATGGGGTTATGGTCAGGTATAGGCGATGTCAATAATGAGATTGGAGGCAAAGGCGTGTATAATTATGATCCAATGGCAAGATATCAACCTGATTCAGTAGCATGTTATCTATTACTGGCCAAATTATACAAATCAATAGATGATGTGAAAAAGAGCTCACTGAATTATGCCAATGTGTTAAAAATCAATCCATTGATATTTGAGGCATTTGAAGAATTATGTAAAATGGGTGTGAAAGTTAAAGTTAGCAGCATATATAATACAAATCCTATTGATCAAATTGGAAATGGACTCTTCAAGACAAGCTTAAGTGGGAATGGCAATCATGCAACAGGTAATTTCAATGATGGAGGAGATTTATTGGATAGTAACACTAATAATAATAACAAAGAAAGTATTCAACAAACACCAGAATCGAATTCAATTAAGAACTTCTTAGTTACACCAAGAGTTAAACAAACACATATAACGGATGCTCCATTGAGAAGAACGGGAAATAAGACTCCACTTACCTTTGATGGGTTCAAGCAACCGGCACTGCCATCTGTATCTCATGAAACTGTACCAGAACAACGCAAAACTGGAATAAGAAACTCGACTTCTATTACATCTAGATTATTGAACTACCCAATAAATTCATTGACCGGAAATAATAGCCATAACAATGATTTTAACAATTCTGATAATATTTTAGTGACTCCTCTTAAAAAAGATGGTACTAATAAAAGAGGAATAGGTTCAGCTTTTCCCGGAAATGGAAGTAATTTGGATATCAGTTTAGGTAATAAAAGTAGCACCACTTTGGCGACAACAATTACTAAAAACACAAGTAAGTTATTAACTGATCCATATTTATTGATGATTTATTCCAAATTAGCCAAATCGTATAAGTCCCTTTGTATGTATGATTGTTTTAAGTCAATTAGAATACTAGATTCATTACCTGATAATGAAAAAAATACACCATGGGTACTGGGTAAATTGGGTAAATTACATTATGAAATTGTTAATTATGAAGAAAGTGAGAATTATTTCAAGAAATTAAGAGAATTGGATAGAACAAGACTAGAAGATATGGAGATATACTCTACATTATTATGGCATTTACATAAGGAGATTGAATTGAGTTTCCTTGGTCATGAATTACTAGAGATTGATGAGCATAATTCACCGGAGACATGGATCACTATTGGTAATATGTTTTCATTGAACAGAGAACCTGATGAAGCCATCAAATGTTTTGCCAAATCTTGTGAGATCAATAAGAAATTCGTATATGGATATACATTACAAGGACATGAGTATCTCAGTAATGACGCATTTGAGAATGCAATGGAATGTTTCAGAATGGCTATATTAATAGACAATAGACATTATAATGCGTATTATGGTATTGGTATGTGTTATTTGAAACTTGGAGATTTCCAAAAATCAGAGTATCATTTCCGTAAAGCCAATAATATCAATCCAGTAAACGTTATATTAATATGTTGTATCGGTATGATATTGGAGAAATTGGGTAAGAGAGAAGAAGCATTAAAGAATTATGAATTTGCTACAAAATTACAACCATTGTCTACATTAGCATTATTCAAAAAGGCTCAGTCATTATTCTCATTGAAGGAATATGAGTTATCTCTAAAGGAATTTGAGAAATTAAAGAATTTAGCTCCTGATGAAGCTAGTATTCATTATCTCTTGGGTAAGTTATATAAATTCAAAAATCAAAAATTAGATGCCGTGAGACATTTAACCATTGCTTTGAATCTTGATCCTAAAGGTTCTCATTTGATCAAGGAAGCTTTGAAGACCCTTGAAGATGATATATGATTCAATTTACATATGAATAAATAATGTAATAATAATTTAATTGATGTAAGTAATATACAATAACTTAGTATGGAAAGAAGACAGAAATGGAAGAATACAATTATATAAAATCGTATAAATAATAGTAACTAAGTAATAAATAAAAATACATAAAACATAAAAATCGTAATATAAAAAATGATAAAACTACATTAATCAAAGAATTGGATGAAAGTAAAGAAGAGTTAACTTAATTTGAAAATTAATTGACAATTTCAAGGTAATTACTTGGACACATACCAATATCACCATTTAAATTCTTACCTTGCCACCAATTACCATTTGAGTCTTTAACTCTCAATAATTCACCTTTCTTAAAAGATAATTCATTTATATCATCAGGAGAAGCTTGGTAGTCGTATAAACCACGTACTAAGATAGGATAATCTTCATCTTGTTGTGTCTCTGGGGTGGTATTAGTCAAGTTATGATTACTATTGTTATTTGTGTTGGAACCAGAAGGTAAGTAAGACAATCTGTTATTTATACTTGAAGTATTAGTTGCTGTAGTTGCATTTTCAAAACCTTTCAATTGTGAAAATTGGGTTTGTTCAATTGGTTCAAATGGGTTTGAGTTTGATTGTGGGGTATTAATTTGGTTTAAATCCTTTTGAGGACCGTATTGCTTATCGTGGTATGAATCTTCGTTTGTAGTATTGATCATGGGGGAATCATTACTGCTGTAGTAAGTACCTGTTGAGTTTCTGTTGTTCAGGTTATTCATAGACACTCCATTTCTACCGTTGTTATTGGCGATATTGTTATTGTTACCGTTATCATTATTATTTTCAAAAGAGTTGATGTATTGAATAATTGGAGAAGATGAGTCAGAACCGAAATAGAATAACCAGCATAAGTTAACCATTGACAAGATAATGAAACCAGCAGAAGCAGCACCATTTGAAGCACTGGATAAGTAGACTAAGTTATTAGTGGAGTTAGAAGTGTACACAAAAGCGATGGATAATAAGCAACATAAGAAGGTCTTGTAAACTTTGTGTAAATGGAAGAGGTAAAATACAATAACAATAACAATAATGATCAATTCATACACCAAAGCCCACCATGAGAATTTAGGGTATACAGCAGAAGTAGCAGCAGCGATGGAACCTGCAAAAGTGATTATCCAAGCTATTATTGCTATGATAAAAATACCTAAAGAAAATGGGTTGAATAAAGATATTGAAAACATTTTATGAAAGTTAGAAATAGACTTAAACAAACTAAACCGAGGGAGTGATATAACGAGAGAAGAGAGAAATGTATAGGAAAGGAAAGAAGGAAGGAACAAAAGTTGGGATTATAGAAGAGGGTATATAGATTGAGTTGAGAGATCAAGTAAACAGTGCTCAAGAGTAGGTTAAATGGAAAAAAAAAAAAATAAGGGAAACTTTTAAAGTGTTTATAGATGATGGTAAAATAAGTAATATGAGGGAATGTGTGTGTGAATATTCAAATCATTAAATTTCAAAGAATGAAATCAAAAGACGCGTTTCGTTTCACAAGAAGAAATTATTTTTACCAAGGTATTTGGTAAGTGGGTTTTAGTTTCAAAGCTTTGTTATGTGGCTGTGTATGTGTTTTTTATATGTTCTGTTATTTGTGGCAAAGTAAAATGTTGTTTTTTTTAAAAATATTATATGGCGGGTGTCTCTGCTGTTTAGTTGCACGTGACAAACTATTTGACTAAACACCATCCACTAAGACTAATTACTGTGACTAAAATTCAACGCTGAAGGAAAGAAACAAGAAACAAAGCAAAGAAAAAAGAATCTAGACACAACTAACCAATATTCTTTTAATACAACTCATTCATTATATTGTTATTTTTTTAGTTTACCTTGATTCTTTCTTTACTTCAGTTGAATAATTTATTACTACTTTACTTCAATATATTACCTTTTTATCTATCTGTCTTTCCCCCTCTATTGCTTTAATATACTTTTTACCTAACACGTCAGTCCCTTCATCTTCATCTCGCTAATATTTTATTCATTAATCCAATTATTCCCTTACATTTATATTTATTATAATTCAATTTCAAATTATTTGCACCTCAACATGGAAAGAATCATATATAAAGTAATCAAAGATTTTGAGCCAAGACTTCCCGATGAGCTCAAATTGTCAAAGGATAATTTAATAGAACTTATATCAAATGATGATGGTTATGATGATGGTTGGTACATGGGTAAGAATTTATCATTACAAGATATGTCAATCTCAAATGTTGGTCTCTTCCCTAAAATTTATGTAGAGTTATTGGATATATCAAATTATTCAACTCCAAATACAATTGATTTAATCACTCCTAAATTCCAAACTCCTCCAAATATCGCTAATTCTAATAATGTTTCAAATGGTTCACCTATTACTAATAATAATAATAATAATAATAATAATAATAATAATAATAATAATAATAATAATAACACGTCCTCTTCCATATCAACACCACCACCTCAATTATTAAGGTCTCGTTCAAGAAGAGTCACATCAAATGGTTCTCCCATGGTTATCAATCCTAACTTGTCAACTTCCAATAGTTCAAACCAGATACCCAATTTAAACAGAATGAGTTCTGCTCACAAGACTATGAATGATATAGATAATGCATTAAAAGAATTGAACGTAAATGATTCTCAAACTTCAATTAATTCATTCAAGAACAACTATTTCAATATTATGGGAAATAATCATAATTTAAACGGACCAATTGATCCATCAACTGTGTCTGAATGGTCTCCTGAAGAAGTTACCCAATATTTCTCAGTATTGGGATTTGATATGGAATATGCAGGGAAATTCGCAAGACATAAAATAAGTGGTTCCATCCTGTTAGAATTAACATTGGCAGATTTGAAAGAACTAGATATAGATTCATTTGGTACAAGATTTGAATTATTTAAGGAAATTAAAGAATTACAACTCACCGCCAAGAATACAACTAACCCTATTAAGAAGAGAAATTCTATAAGAATAAATTCACCAAGTTCGATAAATTCAAGATATTCAGGAATTTATACACATTCAAGAAAGAAATCACAATCTCTTGACGATTTGTCTTCAACTTCTCATTTAAATGATGATTCCACAACGATAACCCCATACTCAAATGGTACTTATCATACTGCAGATACAAGCAGTGGTTCAGGTTCAACTTCTAATTCTCATAACCTGAATAACAATAGCTATAAATCCTTACGTCCATTATCAGTCATCGTGACGGGAACAAATAACAATTCAAGTCATGGGTTTTCTTCCCTCAATTCAACTGCACCTCCATCTCCAGTGCTGGACGGATTGCCTGCCAATGCTGTAGTTGAAGAAGAAAGAGAAATAGATGCAATTGATGAACTTAATGAAAATGAAGATGAAGAAACTGATGGAGTATCCAATACTCCGAAGGCAGCTGTTCCAGAAGGCTTATTTGAGTCACCCAGAAGAGCTCCACAACCACCTAATTTCCAATCTCCATTAATGAACGAGAATTTCAAATTTGGTTCAGGAAGTATCAATAACGGTAACGCTAATAACATAAGTGGTAAACGTCATTCTTTCATTGAAGCCACTTCTACCAGTGCAAATAAATCACATTCGAGAGGTTCATCCATTGGCCAATCTTCTTCAATTTATAACAACTCAAATCATGCAAGAACAAATTCTTCTTTATCATTTGCGCCATCTAGACATAGCCATTTTAGAAACACTTCTGACTTGAGTGTTATTCATCACGGTAATAACAATACTAATAACACCACCACCAACAATAATAAATCACATAGAAGATACTCTTCCCTATTGTCATACAATGCAGCCGCAAGGGAAGACGTATACACTAACAACAATAACATTAATAGATCTCCTTCGAGATCCCCAAGCAGAAAGACAAGTAAATCAATTGCTGCTCATGCCGCAACTGCTGCTGCTACAAAATTAACAAATACAAATAATACTATATTAGCATCTCCTGAAAGAAGATCCATATCAGCAAAGGAAATCTCAAGCCCTAAGATCAATGATGGTAAAAACAGAACTGTATCTGCCGTCATCCCTTCTGCTACTGCAAACAATGCAGCAACATCTAAAGACTCAGGCTTGAAAATGTTGACAGCTCGTAAGAAGACTCAAACTTCTGCTTTCCAAGAAGGTCTTAGAACCATCTCAGCCAAAGAGTCAATGAAAACAGCTGAATTTTCAGGTTGGATGGCCAAGAGAGGTAATTTGACTATTGGTACATGGAAAAAGAGATTCTTCACATTACATAAGACAAGATTATCTTATTTCACTTCAATGAGTGATAAGGCTGAAAAGGGTCTTATAGATATAACTTCTCATCGTGTCTTGCCAGCCATTGAGACTGAAGACCGTATTTCAGCTGTGTATGCTGCATCCACTGGTTCAGGAAGATACTGTTTCAAATTAGTCCCACCAGCTCCAGGATCACGTAAGGGTTTAACTTTCACCCAACAAAAAGTCCATTATTTTGCAGTGGAATCTAAGGATGAAATGAGAAAATGGATGGCTGCGTTGATGAAAGCTACTATTGAACTGGATGAATCTGTCCCCGTGATCTCTTCATGTGTTACACCTACTATACCATTAATCAAAGCCCAGGAATTAGCTGCTAATCAAAAGGAAATCGATTTGAAAAATCCAAAGTATTTAGGTATGCCTGAATCTGAAGATGAAGATATATTATATGACGAAACAACAGATTTGTACCTCAATTCCAAAACTCCTTTACAATTGGATACATCAAACGCTGTCCTGACTAATGTTCCATCATCTGGTGATTCAAGCAATGTTTCAACTCCAATGAGTGTAAACACACCAACTTTATCAATCAAGAAATCAACTACTATTACCAAGGCTACTGTTCCAATGATCACTAAATTCGATACCATTAAGACAAATGATACTACCGATGTCGATTCAGAAGTTACTGTTAAGAGTTCTACTTCGGCAAATGGTAGTAGAATCAGCAGTAGTAGTTCTGCATTAGGATCTGCTGTTTCATTGGGTAAGCGTGTTATGTCGTTGCGTAAGAATTGAGTTTGATTAATTATTTGCTTTTAAATAGGGATATCTATATATTATGTTGCTTTTTTTTTTCTTATTTTCACCTATTTTTGTTTTTTATTAGACAAAAAATCATATGTAGACTAGTTTTTAATAATTTAATTTAATCCTTTTTTATTTATTTAATATTTATGGCCTAAAACCTATATATACATCTCATTTAGGTTTCTGGTATCACGGTTGGTTAATTTCAAATTAAGTCCTAATAAGCCAAATAATGCCTCAACTTTTTGAATTAAAGCACTTATTAAATACTTGAATAAATTCACGCTTCTCTTACCTACTTTGTTCATATTCTCATTGATTCCAACGCCTTGTGATCCGCTTGTCGTTGAAGAATCTCCGTCAAATCTCTTCAAATCGGCGTTGTTGAATGGTAAGGAGTTATCACTAGCACTAACGGAGATGAATAGCGCAAATGGGACAAACCAAATGCAGATCCCAAAGAAACTTGCTATTTCTGTGAAGTTTAAGTATTTAGGCATTTTGAAATCTGGTTTGAGTCTTTCTTCAATTGATGGGATGACAGGGTTGGAGAAATGTCTGAACCATAAGTAATGGTTTAAAGCCACTAAGATACAAGATGAGATGAAAATAGGACCACCAACTTTAATGTATGGGAAAGTCTTGAGATTTTGGTAGTAGACATAGTAACTTATCAAAGTTAGTAATGTAAGTGAAAGTGAGAACGAATCAAATAGATATAAGAGTACCAATAATACTGATAATGACTTCAGTACTCTCTTTAAGAATCTGTTTGTAACTTCTGTATTCTCCTCTATTATCTCACTGAGATAAAATAATCCAGAAGCTAACATAATTGATTAAAATGTAATTCAGTAAGTTAGTAAATCTTCTTTTATTTTGAATACCCTGATTTGAAATCCGGAGTTGACTTAATTTAGTTGACCCTACGTACCAATTGCCAAGGTGACAAGACAAAATCCAACAATCACACCAAAGATCGATAGTATTTCAACAAACATAATAAATTTTAGTCAAGAATTGTAATTAGTGTCACTTGTTCGACATGTACATCGATTCCAAAGTATTTCAAAGGTAAATCAGTAAATTATGGAACCCATTTCAAAAAGTACACGCTATTTGGTATGTATCGTGTCAAAACTGACAAACATATCGCGTCGATCGTCTTACAGCTATTTGCATATGATAATGGTTATATTTTTGATCTATATCTTTTTTTTTATCTATTTACCCCATTCTAAACTGCAGTTACTACAGTTTTCATGGGCAGTCAACGACAACAAGAATAACACATACAATTACAAGCAAGTGATTTTATTTCGATTTAGAAGTAATGGTCTGTGCGTATCTTTGAAATGGATAAAAAGGAAGTGGAGCTTAATCTTCAGGTTTACAAATCCTTAAAGAAATTGCACCGTAGTACACAAAATACTGATTATTATGGCTGTATCATATTCAAACCTCCCATCAATGGCTCACACAAAGAGAAATATTACTCTTATTTGCTGATATTTTATGAAGTAGAAGCCCATGTATATGCCTTTGTAGAAAAGGAATACAAATTGGTCAATTTGAAGAAAACATTTAAACTTCCTGAGAATATAACACAAGACCATAATATTCTTGATATATCTGCAATATCATTCGAAGTTGGAGATTCTACTAACAAACCATTACATAAATCTTCAAAACCTTTAATACAAATTATTACCAATAAAAGTTCCCCCAACTGGTACTATACCACACCAATTGTCTTCTATTTGGAATTTTCATTTATTTCTGGTTTTTCTTTGAATGTGAATAAGAATGGCTTAGTTTCTCCTTCACCAGATGATTATAGGAATATTGCATCTATCGATGGCCAACTTTATTCTATTCATCCCATGAAATCTATAGTGCGAGTTCCATCTTGGAAACGACATTTTGATTACGGAAATGGGGAGTATGTTCGAATTTTTGACAAAATGCTACGGATGAACTGTAATGATGTCCCCGATTTTGACCTTGATTATACAGAGGATCAACTTGTCTTGAAAACTACTATATTCAATTCAATGGCAATTTTACTCATGACTCCTCAAGGAATTGACATTATATCACCATATACAGGTACCATTTCACAAATGAATTCACAGTTTACTTTAACAGAGACAAGGTTCAATAACTCAAGATTTAGTAATATCCAGCTTCAATTCAAGTTTGTTGCCAAGAGTAATGATTTTATAACATCTGCTTTCAAACTTACTGAGACACATGTATTGATTTCAACATCTAAGAGAAAGGCATTTTTGTTGAGTTTGGAGCAAAAAGGTACCTCTATTAAAGGAGCAGATTTGCGAAAAGTAAAATCACTACATGGCCACAGCTTTGATAAGATGTATGCAGTTATTCCAAACAAACTATTTTTTGCATTTTCAAAAATTGGAGATCATTTTGTTGTGAAATTTCATGACATGGATCTCACGATTGTGGATAGAATAGTAAGGAAAGCAGATACATGTTACAAGTTTATTGAAAATGTTATTCCACTTGGAGACTTTGATAGAAAAAAAGTTAGTAAGATCAACGGCAATATATTGGGAAACAACATATCCGTCTACCGTGATTTACAAGATAGTCTAAATAGGACCAAACGTATTGAGCTAAACTCAACCCAGCCAAGGTTTGTCTTAAACCGCATTTTGAAGAATTTTACTTCCTCAACAAAAGTTAACGCGGTTGAAAAGTATTGGATCAATGGCAAAACACTTTTGATCCGCATGAGCGACTTTTCTACCAAAGTTTATAATATAACTGAAACTAAGAAAACCCCAGAGAAGGAGAATTCAAAAGAGTACACTCAACTGCTTGAAGAAGGATATGCTCCTGTTGGTACTCTTGATTTATTTATAAAAGATGGAATCATATATCATATCGATCCAGTCACATTGGAAATTATTGAAGTAGCAAATGATCTATTGTACGATATTGTACTTTACAAAGCCACTCGTGTAAACAAACATGCGATTATTACTATTATAGATGAGCACAATTGTCTTCATTTGCTAAGTTTGTCTCTTGACGGCAAGACCTATCAGAGTATGGGGGATCACAAAATTTTTGAACTAGAAGATCTCCCGATTTCCTTTTACGATATAGAGTTTGATGATATGGGAAATTTCAAAATTTTGTTTGTTGATTATAAGTTCAATACTCATTTATATTGTTACGATGCGGCATTGAACAAGTCAGAACACCTATCTCCCTTATTTAATTCTTCCAAATTAGATTCAATGCCGATACTGAGCGCTGTCATACTATCGAGTCCCGTGGGGGATTCCTTCTTTATAACGAATACAGAAAGTAAAGGTATCTTACTATTTCCAAATACTGATTCAATCCATTTGAATCATAGAATAATCAAATTTTCAAGGTCTCATGATGAGATTCAAAAGATTGAGTATACCAATCTAAAGCAAGAGAAACTCACTAGACTTCTATGTTGTGGTGCAGATGGTGTCCAAGTCTTTGACCCTTTTGAAGAGTTGGAGACTAGGTGTCTTGAATTAGGTCGCTCTAATCTTATTGTAGTCAATCCTTACTCTCCAGGATCTATACTCAGTTTCCATAAGAAAGATGTACATCATCTGATTTACTTTGAATCACGGACTATCAGGAAAGAGTTTTATTGTGATATGGAGTTGATCGATGCTCCAAAGTTTTTGATGGGATTTAAGGACAATTATTATTGTTTTCTCAGAAGACTAAATTGGAATCCCACAAGCGATATATTTGAAATCGTTCTGGTCAATGAAACAAAATTCCATATAAAAAGTGTGTTGAGACTTCCAAGCGGTATTAAGGGAATAGCTGTACTTAAGCCGCATAATTTGAAGAATACCAGAAAAACAGACCTTGCTTCAAACTGGTGTTTAGTGGTATTTGGTAAAGACGAAAATAGCGACGATAGTTGGGCCATGAGTGTGGTTGTTGATAGCAAGGGAAACTTGAAAAGTAATCATCATATGCTATCTCTTAAGGGGACCATGTCTGGCAATTTCCTGTTAGGTGATGATACAATGCTTTATGTTTCGTATTCTGGTAGTTGTATATTACAGGCAAATTATGATGTACAAAAAGGAGCCTCGCAATTAAGTTGTATCCAGGAAAGACAAAGAGATTACGGTGATTACACAACGTTGCAATACATCTCTACCTTTTTGGAAAGATATAGTGATTTTTCACGTATTCCTTTTGGAGATTTACAATCTCTGACATCGGTTTTACCAGAGTCAATCAATGCAAATAGGTCAAGGTTAGCTCCTTTCATAAATCTCATTGAAAAAACCAAGGCATATATTACATTCCAAATCCTGATCAAAACAGCAAAGCAATTACATACAGTGGTTCTCAAATTTGATCTAGTGAAGAAAGTATTCACCTGTGTTTCCTTCACAGATGTTTCGTTACCACATTTTTGGTATTTTTTTCAAGAATTTTGTAAGCACACAACACGTCTTTCCGGTGAAGACTAATACTTATTTACCATATATTGTGTACATATTCAATAGCAGTATTAACTAAAGTTTTTTTAAAAAAAACCATATCACGCGGTAACTCAACAGCATGATAACACAATGATTTAGAAAAAAATGTAAAAAATAAACGGGGTCAACTGGGAATTGAACCCAGGGCCTCCTGCACCCAAAGCAGGAATCATACCACTAGACCATTAACCCTATTTGATGACAAAACCCGCCGTAATCTGTCATGTTAGAAAACCATTTGTTCTGGTGCACAGGTGTTACTAAAAAAAGGTTTGCGGATATATATACATTACATGTATATATATAAAAGAAACCATCGATAATCCCATAAATCAAGGACCTAAATTGCTGCTTAGGTAAATGTCTATAGAAGTAAGAAGATTTATGTATTAGTTGCCGTTTTTTTGAAAAGTTGGATACAAAAATAATGTGACTCACTGACTTTTTCATTAACTTTACTAGATTTAAACTGGTCATCAGTGAATGTTTTGTATTGATATTCAACTATTTAGTCTTATGAACAATAGTCATGAACAATAGTCCGATATACACAAGTCTCAAATTATTATCTTTTGGTTTCATCTCAATCTTTTCAGCGCGGTTTAAATTGTATTCGTCATTAATTCTTTTATCTTTCGTTTGAGTCTTTCTTTTTTAATTTTGAACTTTAAAAGACCCTACCTATACCACGGCATGTCCTACATGTCTCCGTGTCTAAGAAAATCGATATCATACCTCTACCTTGACACCCAGGGCACAGAAGTCCACCAATTCTTGGATCACCGGGTTGTAAAATAAGTGGAGTAGTTCCTGGAGGATACATGTTAGGAGGATAAGTATGGAACATGTTGTAGCCTGCAGGGAGTGGATGAACATTTGCAGGTGCAGGTCCATATGTTGGTCTCTGTGGTGGTGGTCTATGCTGCGTTGGTTGTGGTTTGGGTTTATTGAACTTATTCCAACAGTCACTACATTGTTTGATCTTCTTAGAAAAAGTAGATGTTCTGTAACCTGTGTTTTTACATTTGGAACAAAAGTAACCCTTTGGGTATCTCCATGGTAACTTCTTGTTCGCCGTATACAAGTCATCTGGCTTCGAGCTGCTTGAACTACTTTCGTTATAGAAATTGGGATGATGAGGGACGCTTGAACTTGAGGGTCCATCTGTGCCTGCGCCAGACCCCGACACTTTACCAGAATCCGAGACACGACCCAAACTTGAACTTGTAGATGCATTTAAAGGAGGCTGTACCGGCGGTCTGATTTTGGTATCTGATGGATATGTTTCCGTAGGTTGACTTGATACTATGGGTGTGGAACTGGCTCCTGAATCTACCTCTTCATAAGCTGGAGGCAAGTCCGGGGGTACGTCTGAGGCTTCAGACGATTCCACAAACGGATTATTCGTATAATTGACATTTGCTTTCGTCATTGTCCGGGTATTGTATAATTAATCACCTAGAGCTTTATATAATGCTTTTGATCCTTCAATGCTATTTGGAGTCAGATAAAGAAGAAGAATTTGATCAAGTTAGTTAATTGATACTGTAGAGCTAAAGAAGGCTCAGCAGCGTCATTTGAATACATCATCACCTCAATTTCCCTTTCATGTTTATCACGTGACATGGTATGGTGATGTGTACAGTCTACTTTTCTTCTGGCTGGTTACTACTGCGACTCTCCCAATATACCCAAGTCTGTATTCAATTGAGTACTATATAACCCAGCTATAAAAAAGAAACCAAAAAGACAAAATAATTTAAACCGGTGTTCACCCTGGGTACAAAAAGAAAACAATGCACTAAATAAGGGAGTTCCTCTGATGAAATAATATGAAGCTTCAAGAGCAAAAGAGTCACCTATACACTGTAAATAAAGATCTAGTAAATATTAGCATAATCTGGAGGAATGTCACCCAAGGTATTGTAGTTCGGCAATGGCTCTTGAACATCCTCTTTTTTTTCATGTGAGTAATAGTAAGATGAAGAGGTATTAATACCAAGGAAAATCTTAATTACAAGACTGAATGAGGATTCTTTTTTATCGGGCAATTGACAAATTGAAGCAGCGTAGCTTGGTGGTAAATGAGATGGGATACGAGAATTTGATCTCTCTATTAATTCCTTCTTCACAATTTTCAACATAGCTTTAGTAATTATAAATTCATCTTTACTCTTTATCTGACCAGCAGATGTCGTAGAACTTTGTACCAAATAATCACACCAAGTATTATTAGAGATAGATGAGTTTGACTTGCATCCAATTGCTTTACTGGTTTGTTCTTTATCTGCTTTCCTTTGTCTTGATATACAAAGTGAATTATGAGAAAACATACTTATTGGTCCTTTTTATTTTAAAAAAAAACAGACGTTACTGAAACAGCAACCTTATCCTTCAATCTAATTTTGAATTTGGTAGTCACTATGTATTTGAAATGTTATCAATTGTTATAGACTTGTCACGATTGAGTATATTAATAAGTATCTATTATATTTAATTTACAAGAAATTCCAAAAGTTCAAGACAATTGAAGAAGAGAATGATAAGGCAGTAATTAAGCAATTACGTCAAATTTCACTGATTATACAAAATTAGAAGATAAGCATGTGAGCTGAGTTGGAAAAGCTATCATATTATGTAAGTAAGGTTGTATTAGCGAAATAAAAATTGACAGATACAGTAAATTACCATTTATGAAGAATGTACATGATTGGCTAGTAAGCTTTGTAGATTAAAGTTTAAAATAGACTCCTTATTACAGACAGTATGGGGTAAATTCAGTGGTAGGGTGAATGATTGTGCAACAAACAAAATTTGGTAGATTGCTTTCTCTCTCTCAGATTTAGTGGCACTGCATTAGTCGCGTCGTTTTATATTTTTTAAGACTTCACTACTACAAACATGAATTTGATTTTTTTTCTATGATATAAATTTCTGTTTATTTTTTAAAATTAAAGTATAAGGAAAAATAGAAAAATATATAAATACAAAAATGTTCCCAAAGAATTCAGAAAGGATTCTTGAAAATATCAGCGAGATACACTTTGTAAACCCTATGATTCACACTAGATCCGGCTAGTGAATCATCATTTTAAACCCAAAGATAAATTGAAAAGCAAATTAGAGAAAAGAGATAAGTAAACGGCGATGCATAAAGGTATAATTGATTGATCATGAAAACCATTTTTTTTATTTGGAAAAGATTAGATTAAATGCAAAGCGCTTATAAATCTTCGATTTTAACAGATGTTTGTCTGTATGAAATTCTCTTTGCTAATTCTTTGAATTTTTGGGAAGTAGTTTCAATTTCGGATAAATCATTGGCTACTGGTGAAGAAGTATGATATGTGAAAGTTCTTCTAGTTTGTAAACTCAATGGATCATTTTGAACAACTTTTAATCTGTATTGAGCAAAAGTCTTGAAAGAATCACCAACTTTCTTTTCAGAAGCAGATTCAACAGTTGGGTTTAAAGCTTGGATCTTTGATTGAGATTCTTGTTCAAAGAATCTCTTAGCACTGTTTGATAGTGCTCTGGATTGAGATCTCAAAAGAGTCAATGCACAGGTTCTAATTGGGGCGACGGATGAAATAGTTTGAGCGGATAACATTGTTGGTATAGCTATCTTAGATTAATAATAAAATAATGATTAAGTATACTTTATGAATAAAAGTTACAAGAAGAAGTAAAATAGTATAATAGTTAATTGAGTCGGGTCAATTCAGTAAAATGACAACTGAAGACTCCGAAGAGATACAAAGGGGGATTATAAGGTATATATATCAAATATTTCAGGTGCTGCAAAAAAAAAAACCAGGTGATGAAAAGAAAAATGCGATAGCGCTTTAGAAATGAAAAACCGTTACAATCTGCCTAGTTACAATAAAACATAAAAGCCACTACGCGGCTCACAAGGTCATTCCTTTCTCTCTTTCTCTGCAATTCTGTAAAATTCTGTTTTTATTTTGGTGCGATAATTCAATTTCCTTCGCGCGTATCAGCTAATATTTCCCAGCGAATTCAGCAATTGAGTTGAGTCTCTCGTGGCATGATACGGTGGTAAAGACCAGGATAGCCTATTTCTGCTGTCGCACCCCCTGCCGTACCTTATCTCTTATCTCTATATACCTAAGATTTACTGCCATGTTAGTTGTCTTGCTGAGTCTCCTTCTAGGATTTCTGAATGCTGACATTCTCAGTGGCATATAGCCGGAAGTCGAATGCCAGTAGTACGCATCCATTGCAGAAGGCACAAACCATACATGAAGAAGATCCCCTGCTGCCTAGGATAGGGTCATCTGGGACAGCTTACCTATCCGATTAATTGGATGGATGGCCCCACTGCTCGCTGGATATCTCTGCGGTTTTATCCGTATGTATTCGGGCGGTGCTGTGCGTGGTGCTAAAACTATGTTTTTCACTCCTGCTGAAATTTTCACAGCTAGCTGTACCTTTAAAAGCCATACCATAATAACCCCCTAGCAGCAGATCATAATGACCATCTCTTACCCCAATTTCTACTAGTGTAAACACAAACCCCACTGGCTGACCACTTCAGCTGAGTAATTATTACTGTATAACCACAGATTATCTCCTTATTTGCTCATATAGATCTTATCGGATCAGAGTTTGGTATCAGTGCTCTAGCCGCATTATACGGATAAAATTTCATCAAATATCCATTAGTCAGTCTAAACTCCTTGTTGAAGTAAAATGGAGTTGATACAAAAACCCATGACCACGACATAAATGACCTTGATTTTGCTCTACGGATGTGGTGTGAATTTTATCCGTGTGTGAAAAAAGAGAAGAAATTAGTACACCGGCGGTACACCGGTACATCCATACACCATCTGTCTTCTACTGCAACATCAACTTTACTAATGGCTATGACATCTTGTGTAAATTTCGCGTCGCGTCGCTTTTGACAACTAATGGTGGCAGTGCTTCTATTGTCATATTGACATGTTATTATTAACATCATATAATATGTATACATGAAAAGTAATCCCTTGACAACCCGAGTACTTCTAAACAATTATACATTTCTTTTCAACATCAATAATTTCACCAAACTGTTCTTTGAAAATCTCCTTTTCGTCATCTTCTTTCTTAAGTTTAATCTCCTTGGGGAAATACAACTTTATAAAATCTAATGTATTCTTATCCAAATTTGTTTCATCTGCATCTAAGACAGTCAAATTCCTACATAGTGGACAAGCATCTTTATTCTGTCTTTGCAATTTCACTAAACATCTAACACAGAACAAGTGTCCACAACTAAGTCTAATTGGCTTGAATGCCACTTGAGAACAGATAGGACATGTATAATCATCAACTTGTGGGGTGATATTCAATAATCTCATAGTTAATATCGAACATAAATCTTTAACGATAAAGGGACTAATAGTATGGCCGGGGGATTTATCAATCAAATTTTTATTTATCAAGAGATCTTGAAACTTAGAGTCAGTGTTTAATACAACTGTTTGTTTATTAAACTTCTTTAAAATTTTGTAAATCGCCAAATTATTCAAATTCTCAAAAATCAATAATTTAATCAGGTTCTCATTGATTATCTTAAATTCTAAATACCCTTTAATTGATGTTTTCTTATTGAATGATTCAACTAATCTCATTTCATTAATTTTTTGTAGAAAGCTAACATATTTCTTATTGATTTCTTCAACTTTATTAACGCTCAATTTCACTCCACTTCTAGTTGAATTTTGTAATGTGAAAAAAATCTCACTCTCGATATATAGTTGAAAAATTTGTCTCCATATATACATATCTGATTTCCTTACACTTGGTGATACTGTGGTGGAGATTAATTGTGATACTTGTTCGATTTTATTTATAGATCCTTGTTTCTCTGTATCTTTTAAATTTTCAAATAATTTGATTTCTTCTTGTAAAGTATCAAAGAATTTAGCATCCTCGTGTAATAATATACTCAATTCATACCATTTCAAATTCCCATTGAATTTATCTTCTGTATCTTCATTCATTAATAAGAGACTATCACTATCTTCTGTTTCTATATCTACATCTTCATCATCGTTATCTTCTTCGATATCTCCATCATAGACTTTGTCTGTATGATTTGTAAATTGACTTAATACTTCATATGAATAAACATCCACTGAACTCCGTCTTTCACTTCGGCTCTCGATATCGTTGTCATCATATTCTAAACGTCCCAAGTTTCGTATCTGGGTGTTTAATGATTCAATTTCATTATTTTTATCTTCTTTTTGATCTTCTTTTCCATTTGGTTCGCTGCTATCTCTCATATGCCCCTCTATTTGACTACCTCTGTTGTGATGTCTTGCATCTATGGTTCGCACGTCATCACTATCGTATTGGTTCTCTCTTTCGTCATCTATGCTTTCTATTTCTTTGGTTTCAACTTTCACATCCTCCTCCTTGATTATACTGTTTCTATTACTTTTCATATTATCACTATCTGATTTCCTATTTGTTACAGTTACTTTTTTCACAGGTAACTCAATCAAAGGTCCTGATATGGGTTTCAATGAATATTTGTACCCAAGCTCATCTAACTTCCCTAGTAACTGGTCTAAACTTTTATCGACATCAGAGATATTCATATTCAAAACAGGATATAGTGTGTTATGGTTATTGTTCTGCCCAACTGTATATGATACTCGCAGTTTCTGTATATCATTCAACACCCCAATTGAATCAAGTTCCCTTACAAGTTTACTCAAGGTTTTCTTTAGTTGCTTGTAATGGATAGACCCATTCTTTATCCATTCCTCGGGGATATTAGACTGTTTGAGCTCCTCTTCGAATAATTTCCCAAATTTCATTGCATATACCACACTCTTTTCACACCGGAATGAAAATTTCTGTTTGTAGGGCTGCTGTCAGAACTTTATAAAGGACAAATAAATATATGCAATAAGGAAATAAGTCAAAACACAAAAATTTTGATGTGTGGATCTTCCTATCGCTCAAGGCTGTGAAATGTGAGGCAGATATTCATACAGACCCTGCAGTAGAAGAGTGAAAAGTGTTCTATATCAGCTAAATTAGTTACTTAGTTAACAGAGTCTTAATATAATTCGGATATACCAATACAATAGCCCCACGTGCACGTGGGGAACTATTAGGTGCACGAATGTTTTGGTTCTTACCTTAAACAACACTACATACGTTGCTTTAACATATCACGTGACTATTTCTTGTACTTGGAGCGGCTCAAAGATATTGTTAACCATCATAGAATGGCAATGTGAAATCAACTAAGTGAAATGAAATAATGTTCATAAGTGTTGTATACCTCCACACTCTGCTATCCTAATCTAAGGTTGTATACACCGATTGAAATATGGAAGATTCACAGGTGAACAGCAAGTACGATAGGCAGATCCGTCTTTGGAGCACCAATGGTCAATCGTCAATCACTAGTGCTAGGCTATTGGTAATTGGTTTATCCTGTACAACTACTGAGACAATAAAGAACTTGGTCTTGCCAGGTTTAGGACACATTGAGCTATTTGATCCTTTACCTGTTAATGATGATGATCTGAGTAGCAACTTTTTCCTCATGGATGAAGACTTGGGCAAAAAAAGGGACGAGGTCCTGGCTTTAAGACTGAACGAACTGAACCCTGACGTTCAAATTACTGCATCTACTAAAAGTTCATTGACACATATAGTCAATGATCTGGAATACTTGAGACAATTTGAATGTATTTTGATTGATAGTCTGTCTATTGATTTGATTGATACAGTGTTCCCATATAATATACCCATTGTGCATACTAAATCTATTGGCTTTTACGGTAGTATCAAGATATATATCAAGGAACACACAATAGTAGAGGCACATACGGGAAATTTGGAAGACTTGCGATTGGATTCACCATGGCCTAAACTAATTGATTACGTTGAGTCTTTGAAAATTGAGTCCTTGGATCAATTTGAATTTGCCAAAATTCCGTATTCCATATTACTGATTAAATTGATCCAAGACTTTAAGCAATCCAATAATGGTATTAAGCCAACTACTAAACAGCTGAGAGACTCCATTGGAAAACTCTACAAAATAGGAGATGAGGCAAACTTGGAAGAAGCGTATAATAAGGCATTTTGGGTTAATAAGGATTCTTCTAAGTTCCCTAACAATGTCGAATGTGTTTTCCAAGAGTTGAGCCTACTAACTAAAGAAGAAATTAAACAGGATAAGTTTTGGAGTTTAGCACATGCATTGAAGTCATTCTATGATAAGTATAACACATTGCCTATTTCTGGTGTGTTACCAGATATGGAATCAAATACAGAGCAGTATATCGCAATTCAAGAAATATACAAACAAAAGTTTCAAAAGGATAAAACTGCATTATTACAAGAAATCACTTCATTCAATCCTCAAGTCACAATATCGGATCAAGAATTGACAACATTTACCAAAAATTGTAAATTTATTCAGGTTCAAAGAACTTCAAAGGAATTAATCAATTCATCGCTGATTTCGATCACTTCGCCATCTGACTATAACATTTATGTGGGTTTTTTGGCACTTGGAGAATGTATGAAACTCTATTCAAAATTTCCAGACAGGTCACAATTAAGAGCAGGAGTTATCTCACTATTATGCACTTATAGAACAGAGTCGTTCCCAGAAGATCTAGAAAATATTCTTGATGAACTTCTAAGATCAAAGGGCAAAGAATTACACAACATTACTTCCATAATAGGAGGAATTGCTTCCCAGGAAATCATCAAGCTTATAACGCATCAATACATACCTCTTGATGATTGTCTAGTCTTCAATGGTATCAAATCCCATGCCAACAATTGGAAAACTTGAGGAAAAAAGTAGGGTTTTTGTATCACTATTTAATGTATAATATTGTAATATGGTGTAAGGGTGCGGGCGTGTAATCTTGTAGATCAAATATGGATAGTATAGTAGCGTTATGTTAGGTGTCAAATTAGAACTACTTTTTAGGCTGTCAATTTCATTTACTACTCAATAAAACAATTAGATGGCAGATAAGGAAGGAAATATGAGTGTTGAAGTACTGCCTCAATCTCCAATTGACGCTTCTCCCGAGGAAAATCAAATCATTGATCAACAACCTTTGGGGAATGAGAGCGAAACGGTTGAATCAGAAGACAAAGAAAGTGAAACTAACCAAAACGATATAACGACTAATGATAATGAAGAAACTGAAAATCATACAAATGAGCCGAAGGATGATCAAGTGGATGAAGCTGATGACGATGACGATTTTGATGACTTTGAAGAATTTGAAGAATTTGAAGAAGGACCAGATACACAAGATACAGAGGATGACATTAATCAATCAATTACAACCCAAGTGGAGAATCTGCGATTGGAGTCCTTGATGATTCAGTTCGACGGGACTAATGAGTCAATATCCAAAATAGAAGACATAATAAATGGTTTGTTCAAGCCAAATTCTGCTTCTGGTGAGCTAACAAAGAAAAACTTTAAATTAGAATTGAATGAAAGATGTGCTAACATCTACGAGAAAATGGTTCAGGAACCAAGCAATCTAGAGGCCATCAACTGGAAGAAATCTATCATACGGAGAGACATGCTTCTTGACTTGGGAATACCCATCGATCTTAACGAGGTCACAGATAGTAATCTCTCAAAAACCCCTCATGTTAGTCTCTATTTCCAACACGGATTACATTTAGAGAGCGCTGATGATTCAAAGGCTAAGGAAGTCATAAAGGAAATTCCAAGCTATCTCAATTTGGAAAAATCAGTGATAGACTCCAAAGCTGATATAATTAACTCAACAGAAACTGTTTTAGGAGAAATGTATGGCAAGATACAGCCAATATCATACTATCAATCTATATTGGAAGATTCTGACAATAAATTTCATGTTGAAGAAAAGGATTTACAAGACAAATACCAGCAAATGAAGGAAATTAAAAAAGAACTGCTGCACTTAGCATCAGTCTGGGATTTAAACCATAAAGATCTTTTGAAAGATAACGAGCTTTTTAGTTCTTACTTGGAAAATCTGGTGGGAAATACTCAAAAGATGAGACATAGAAAATAGGGTTATATGAAACAGTTTATCTTTTATATTTTGTAACTATTTATTTATAATACAAAAGGCCATAAAATTTACATTTTACCTAGCTGATCAATTTGTCAAGTTATGAGTACCGTACTTTTTGCAATATAATCCCAAAGCTTTGATAGGGAAAAGGTATCTGTAGTTAGGATATTCAATTCCACAAGAATGATTAAACACGCCCTCGACAAGCTCAAAATCCCATCCTCCATTTGAAAGTTGACGACTCATAAGGAATTTTATACCCTTTTCAATGGCTTCTTTGTCTGGATAATTGGCTAAAATTAAACCAATTAAAGCCCAAGCAGTTTGGACAACCAATCCTTCTTTTGTAGATACGTAGGTATGAGTTTCACAACTCTTCATTGTTTCACCCCAGCCTCCATCAGGAAGTTGTTTTGAAGCCAAGAAATCACATCCTTTCTTTGCATATTCGTTGCTTGCATAAGTTTCATTTATGGAGTGTAAGGCCTCAAGAGCAAACATGCCGGCGTATGTAAAGCAAACACCCCAACATCCATACCACGAACCATCTGGCTTTTGAGACTTACAGACATATTCGATAGCACGATCAATAGCTATCTCAATATCATCAGACCTGTAGTCGTAGTATTTGTGGAAATATGTCAACCCCAGAATACTTGAATCAGTGCATTCAACATATGGGTATTCAACCATGATGTTACCGAACACTTCTGCTGGGTTAATCATCTCTAAATATGGAGTTGATTTTATTTTTTCGTATGTTGAAAATGATCCAAATTCAAACAAACCAACGTTTTGTAAACCCAATAGGACATCTATACCGTCATTAAACTTCACTGGATCATACAAATGATGAACCTCTTTGTAGTAATCACTATTAAGGACCATAATAATAGCCTTAATGGCCTCAGCTGTACAGTCACTGACAGTGTACCCCTGTTCCTTGGTGGAGAAAGGCCAAGCTCCCTTTCTTTTATCTCTAAAGGATCCTGGGGCACATTCTTCAGTAAACTGGGATCTAATTAAAAATTTGAAACCAGCTATAATTAAATCTTTAAACTCAGGTAACTCGGCAATACCCGCAGCAAAGTAATATTGAATGGCAAAAGCGGTATCCCAAACCTGTGAACCATTTGTACCCATCACAGTCATACCTTGAGGACCAAGGAATAAGACTTCTGACATTCTATTAATTATTTTCAAGAAGTTGGGCGAATCACCTCCCTCTTTCACGTAAAGGAAAATTGTATTGAACGCAGCATTGACTGGTGCAATCGACAAATATTCAGTGTTGTATAACTCCTTTAATATCAAATCGTAGACCTTGTCGTTGGAATAATCCAATAACCATTTAGGTCTCACGTATTTTTCATATTTGACCATAGCCCAATTCAAAAAGTTTAGGACTTTTGTGTGTGGATAGTATAAATCAACACCACAGACGTTATTTCTATGCTGAGAAAAATCAATCTTATCAAATGGTTTCGTGTATATTTCTGATCTAATTTTGTCAAGCAATGGATCATTGAAGGCATCGTCATATACAGTTCTTGTAGATGAAAAATAACCAAGAGGTAAATATATTGCACGTGTGTGAACCCACCACTTCATAGGATGTATCAGAGTCCAATATGGAAGCACAAATAATTCAGGTGGTGCAGGATTAACACCTTCCCACTTATATAATCCAAGTAAAGACAGCCATGCTTTACCCCAATGTGGCATACCAATAGCCCCACCCAATCTTAACAATGTATCTCTTGCTCTAACACATGCAGGGTGAGAAGAAGGCAGACCAAGTAATCTCAATGTGACATAATTGATAGAAGTTCCAAAGCAGGTGGACTTGTCACTTTCAAACAATCCCCAACCACCATCTACTGGATGAGCTGTATTAACTATGTATCTTATTATTTCTACCTTTTTCTCTTCTGGAATTGGGGTCTTGGTAAAATAAGAAGCAATGACATACCCAACAGTCATGAACATTGGTCCCTTATACTGCACTGGCCATGTTCCGGATTCCTTATCTTGAATTAAATCAAAAAATTTCGCACCATTCATACATGCTTCTAGTGCGTTTTTTGCTCTTCCAAACTCGGGACAGTTAAAAGATGGGTCTTTCAACAAATACTTGGTTACTTCAGACTGGGGGTCTTTTTTTGAATCTTCAGTAATAAATTCCCATTTTTGTCCACCTAACGAAGAAATTCTCAATCTCCATTTGCTGTTGTCTGTCCGCTGGAGACCTGTTGTTTCTGAATAGTACATTATTCTTAAAAATTTGCTTTATCTAAGATTGCAATTGGAGGTAAAGCTATGGGATTATACATCTTCAAAATCAGAAGATTCAATATATCCTCAGGTTTATCGTTTATCGTTCCCCAAAAAGGACGATCGACTCAGCCGAATTTGTAAAAGGAGGCATAGGTTTACTCCTAAGTTCTTAATAATATAAATATATAGTTAAGGTATCTTCTATATAACAAATTATTAATTGTGGTCTTTTTTAAATTAAGGGACCCATTCTATTTTGTAAAAAATGCTTCATTAGTTTCGTTATTATCATGCTCAGACGAATGAATTGTTATTGCGGATTCATTATTGTGTGTGTAGTTACCCTTCTTGGATAAAGGATGAATACTATAATTATTACATTGATGCAAGTGTGATGCTGGAGACTGAGATATTGTGGTGTTTCTGCCACCGTCACTTCTTTTGCTTTGATTTGCATTGCTCATGTAATCATCAGTCAAGAAATCAATAGGAGACAATGGTGTGAATTCACTTAATTTCCTAATATGTTTTGGGGATAAAATGCCAATTGCTTTTGTAGAGGACGCATAGTGGGGACTATTTGGAGCACCCAGTCTTGATCCCATTGTCGATGAAGCACAGTAGCTTCCAGTCACTGCCATCGTACCCGCTAATGGGGAGCGTAAGTTTCCCATGTTAATTGAAGATTGATCGGTGAGCACAGACTTGTGGCTAAAAGAAGGTTTCGCTTTATATTGGCTTGATGTCTTGTTCAGTACATGTTGGTATTGACTATTTCCTGATCCATTATTTTGTGATTGGTGATGTAAATGTGGAGTTTTATTGGGGTGATGTGTATTGTAATCCCACTTGTACCACTGGATCAAAGTGATGAAATCAAATATCACGGTCCCTCCTGCCCCAACCAAATAACTTATTTCATCAGACCAAAAATCAGAAGAAACCTGCCCCCCTATCAAAGCAGGTTCACATGTCAGCAGTGAGATGGAATACAATGTGTTTCCCGCTAATGCAGCGACAAATAGCTTCAACGAAACACCAGAAGTTGTCCCCAGTTTGTAGTTTTTAATCAATTGGGGTATTCTAGAGCTCAAATAAAAGAAGGTACAAGTCCATGCTAAGACTTTTCCCATAGTATGACTATCCATGTATCTAATAAAATGCAACAATGCTGAAATGTTAAGTATTATCTTATCTAACGCAGACTTTCTCTTTTTCGTTATTTCAATTTCAGTATCGGGTAAAGGCATGCCATTAACCTTGGTAAATCCTGCCATGAAACTTGTACTGATAAGCTTTGTAAAACTGCTACTAGGGTTAGAAAATAACCCACCTAGATGTTTTCTGTTTTTAGTAAAATCAGTATTCCCTTCGTTAGATCCTTCTGTAGCTAAATCAATCTCTTCCCCGTTATGCTCATTTTCTTCTGATTCATGTTCATCATCCTCAACAATAACAGAACCATAATTCCCAGAGTGATATCTGTCTACTGGAATAGGAATATTTCCTGAGGGAATAGCAGCCATCTTGTCGTCATCTCTGTCTGCATCTATCTCAACAAAGGAATTTCTTGTGTTTTTTGATATTTTATCTTGCTTCGCCTTGTTCAAGCTAGTAACTGAGGCCTCGTGCGCTTCTAAGCTTTGCCTTAACCTACCTCTCGGACTTCGAAGATAATTAAGCTTTTGGGACTTTTTCTTGTAAAAGAATCTTGAGTGGGGATTGTAGTATAAATGAGAATAATAAAAGTATTGGCCTGCTAGTATACAGTCAATTATGCAATAGTAGCCACTCAACAAAACTTGGAACATCATTGCGTCCGTCATTAGGCAACTTGTGAAATTTAAAAAGTCTCCCGCAAACCAGCACAAAAGAAATCCAAGAGAAATTCCATCTACTGATTTGTCTGAATAGTTTTTTATGATTTGAGGTATTTGAGCAAAAAGCCATGACGCTATTGAAAGGTATCCTGAGAGTGTTGACACTGGTTTTAGCTTTTCTATCAACTCAGTTCTATCCATATCTGGGAACTTAAAGTCCCATTCACATTCACCAGTAAGAACGTATATCAACTTTATAAAGAATTTAAGTTCTTTGCAAAAGTAATCGCTATCGTTGTCACCATCTGGATTACTCGGCACCCCGAATAGAGACGAAGAAGAGACAGCTAGAGATATTGACATTACTCACAAGTTACTGTCATATATGCCTATATCACTGTCTGAATGCTGTATATGTGATGTTTTGGTTATTCCGGGGTATCTATAGTATTAGCTCGTGTGACAGGGGTTGAAAGGATATGTTGATTGAATAAAAAAGAAACAGCCAATTGTTGGCCGCCAGTTTCACTTTCTCGTTCGGTTTTCAAGGCTTCCTTTTAAAGGACTTAGATATTAAAATGAAGTAGGAATATTCTGTCAACAACAGAATAGCTAAAACTGCAGAAGGGAGCTCTATAAAGGGTGCTAAGTTGGTTTGTGAGATATGTCAAGGAGAGGAAATGCTTAAAGGCACCAAACACCAGCAGCGATCGCTCAGATAAGCAATCGCTTCTGTTTCATCGATAAGGAAAGTTGACGTATGGAATTTTTTTGGTCCGGATCTAGAAGCTTTTCTGCGCCGATCGACTCGAACTTTAACAATAGCATCTCATCGTACAAAGGCAGGCACCTTCATATTGAAGTATCTTCCATCTATTATTCCTCATCGTGGTAATGTATACATATATATATGGATGAACTTGATATGTCTTCAAGAAGTCTTTGCTACTCTTACTTGAGCTATATTTACTATATAATACATTGGTTAGTACCAAAAAAACATGGGTCCGCATCTTCATTGGTGAAATCATGAGCTGGTTAGTCCATTTTTTCATCAGCTTCTTCTTCAATACATTCCTCATATTCATCCATGGCATCTTCGGGGGATGGTCTCCGATAGGAAGTAAATGCATCTCCCCAAAAAACCAGTAGTCCTTTCAAAAAACCTCTGAGATGTACATACGATACTCGTATTTCAACTTTGTGACCAAAAACTCGCTGTGAAATCTCGTCTATTTGATCAATATCACAGTTTTTAGGAAGAAACATGGCTACATTGGGAGAAATATCCAAGCATGTCCTGAGTAGTTTGTCCAATGGTAAAGGAAGTAAAGAATCCAAGTCGAAGTGGCTGCCTTTTTTACCCATGTAAGAGACTCCGCCCCACGGTGGAGAACAAAAGGCTACATCAACCTTTTGTTTTATTAACTCCGACTTTATCTTTTGTACCCTACAATATTCTGAATACTTAGAGAAATTCGGTTCAGAAATATCATCGTATGCATATGTCCAGTCAGCTTGGATCATACTTAGTTTTTTTTGTCTTGACTTTCCATAAACCCCCACATTATGGTAACAGCATTGCAGATTAAGCATATTTATATCAATGCAGTAAACCTTGTCAAAGTACTTTGCAAAATGTGCAGCATTTCCTCCTCCACCACTACATAAATCAAGAACTTTCGAAGAATCGGGAAGACAATGCTTGATAAACTTACAGCAGTATATCGCTATTTCCTCTGCTGTAACACTATACCACAGCTCTCGTGTCAACTTTATACCTTCTTCAAATCTGTAAAACAACGCAAATCTTTGTTTCCAAAATTTGAATACCTCCGCAGGCATATCCTCTTTTCTTTGCAAGATTTTCTCATCATCTGGGACAGGATCATTATCGTGGAGTAAAATTTCCAGTAATTTATCTGAACCTACCTCGAGGTCAGCAGAGAAGTTCCATTCATTCTCCATTTTTAAAGTCCTCTTCACAGTCTCTAGACAATCCCAGTAAAACCTACAAAAAGAAGGATTTGTGGAGTTCTGTGGGCCTTTGAAAAGGTACAAATTTTACTCTAGTTTCTCTTATGGGTCTCAAGCATGAGAGAACCAAGATCTTCATTTACTATCTTTTTATCAGTTCATCCGTGCACCTTTAAAGATATTTGAAAAGTTAGAACCGCACAGCCTTGCTATCAACCTTAATTCTAATATGTACACCGCCCTGAAGCTGCAAAAACCAGCCACCCGTTTGTTTCTACTGTCTGATTTCCACAGATCGTTAATCTTCCCTGCTTCATCACCAAGAGCATACTTCTTCTTATTTGAATCTGACCACAGTATCTTTCACATATATCTATATTTATAAGAGTAACACAGTACGCATAGTTTAGATAACCTAAAACGATTATGGCAGGTCCTGTGTTGGTTTCACCTTCACCTACAAAAGCAATCCGGTTTATAATTGATGTCTCATCAGATGAAGAAGACAATGTTGCTGTTGAGACTGAAAATTTACAACCCATCAAAGAGGTTTCTTTGGATTACTTGGCAAGCTCATTAAGCAAGAAAAGTGCAATTTCTACAGTTACTCATTGCGACAGTGGAAATCATTTGGTTACAGATTTTTCGACGGGAGATTATGAGGGTATTCTGGAGACTAAGAGACGTCAAGTCACAGAAGACATGAATAGAGAAGGTCAAAGAAATTCAATTACCTCAACTGACATTTCAAGTAACCAAGATTATCTTAGTGCCGTGAGTGAAATAGTTTCCAATGGGCAAAAGAGTTTTGTATCCTTGAGTAATTTAATTGCTCTTGATCCAGAATCAGCTGAAAAAGCTGAAGATACCTCCCTGTCCAAACAAGCCAGTGTTACTACACTTACATTGATTCAAAGAAGAAGCTCGATTCCTATGTTAAAGGACTTTTATTATGAGCCAAATGAAGATGATGATAGTAATCCATTAAAATGCAAAGATTTATTGAGAAGAAAATCAAACTCAGAAATGATCTACAAATTACTTAAAAATAAAAACTCAAGTACTTCGATACTGGAAGACAACAATGTTCCTGAATTAAATTTTTCTGGTGCTGAAATATATAGTGAATATGATAACAGCAATAGTATAGTCCCAAGCATTCAAAATAGCTCAAAAGTGCTACCCTACAACTCAGTCTCAAATTCTGGATCCCTTCGCAGAAGGGCTTCGCAATTATCGACTAGAATCAAGAGGCATGGTTCAATAGAAAATAAAAATAGTTTTTTTCAAACTGATGCAACTTTAGGTGGTGAAAGCAATGGTTTTGTAGAGTTGGTTTCAATGAAATCCCAACAATCATCCCTAAAAAGATCAAATGCAACAAGAAGAAAAATGGGTTGGTTATCACAAGTTAGATTATTATTTAGAGATTTTAAATTGAAAACTTCCAAAAAGTGGAGAAGCTTGATAAATAAGAGAAGACTTGTTTTTAAGAGGTCAAAAAGCATTAAGAAAACAAATTCAACAAAGAAAATCAAGAACAGAAAGATCAAGATTTCCCCTCCTGAGCTAGTAAGAAGATCCAATTCTCTTACTTTAGACAATTTTAACAGAAAGGTCATTACTTATCAAGTACCTCAAGTTAGTGAGGAAGAACTGAAAGCTCTAAGACTCCCCAAGATTAGCGAAGAAGGTGAGGATGATCTGACAACTCCTCCTGCTGATACTTTTAACGAAAGAGTCAAATCTTTAACAGATAACTACAATTCTGCAGATGTCAAATTTGAAAAAATGGATCAGTACCTAGAAGCTGAAAATAATAAAGTGATTGAAAGAGCAGATATCAAAGAACGCATAGCATCGTATTCTCAAGGTGATAAGGCAGTTTTGGAGAACTCTTCTGACAATGAAACTCTACTTACAAAACATAAGTTTGAAGAATCCACTGATTCCAACTTCATGTCACTCTGGAGTCATTACTTCAAGACTGTTGTTAGAAATAGAATTGCAATGAGACTTGAAATCGACGAAATTACAGTTCCTAAAAGAACTAGGTATTCTTACTTATTGGAGAACGCTGATCCCAATGTCAATAAAATAATCATAGAAAATGAAATAAACAACGAAAATCAATTTTACACACATAGTAAGTTGGCCGAGTTCGCAAAACCAAGAATGAGCCATAGTGCAGTTAATCCAAAGAGGGAAAGCCTATTGAAAACAATAATTTCTGAATCTGAAGATAACTCTGATACAAACTCTCAAAGTTCACTTGCTTCTTCTGTATATTCTGACCAAGAGTCTGACAACACCTCACTGTCGTCTCATGAGCAAGAGCAATACTTGACATCTGTTGATAATCAACCACTCCAATCTGAATTCGAAGTCCCAACATCTCCAAAAGATGCGACCTTTGCAACAGTGGCTGGTATGGAGACTGAATCATCTCAACTTAATTTAGACAACATTGTGATTACCAAGAACTTTCATCTCGAATATGTTCAAGACTCATTTTTGGAGAAAAGAGAATCCATATTCAGTGTGAACCCAGAAAACTTCCCATTAGTTATAGGAAGCAGAAGCTATCAAGGAAGTGATACAGACAGCGCTTCTGCGGGTGAAGGAGACGTATTCTCCTTTTCTATGGCAAGTGTAATTGAATCGAAATCCACAGTTACTCCTTTAGAAAGAAAAGCCAGTGTTTATGACAAATCCGTGAGATCAAGTAACAACACGCCATCTGCTGGAATGGAATCTCTTAGATCAAGTAACAACAATACACCAAGAAAGCTATCGAACGTAGAACTGGGAATAAAGAGGGTTAATACCTTGTCGTCAGTGACATCGAACAAAGAGTACGACTCTAATTATATCATGTCATTAAATTCAAAAGGGCCAAGTAACAGATTACTGAAAGAGCTGGAAAGATACAGTGGGCAATCGTCGTTCACAGAGTAGAGTCACATGCATGGGCAAGTGAATGCAAAAACAGTAAACAGTATATAGTGATCCATAGCAAGAAAATAAAGCTTATTTAGTTACTCTTAGTGATAGGTAATGGTTCTCTAGTTTAATTATTCAAGGGACAACCCATCACATTCTACTCAGTAATGCAAAGTTTATATCCGCGCGAGGAAGGGCTCAACTAGAAGGGTCCTCCAGATCGGTCGGATTTGTCAGAAAGAACCGGGATTAAGCTGCCAAGTCACATAGCACCCCCGTCCGAGCGAACCTAACAATTATCATCGGAAATTCTTCGGGGAAAGAAATATCTGCCCCGAATAGTTGTTGGTTAGTATTCCGTATGAGCATAGCTCCAGCTCTAGACTATTTTCTGTACTAGAGTGTGAATGTGATAGTAAATATGACAAACACTGAGGGTCTCGGCTATTTACCCTTCTTCAGCCCATTCGAACGGCTGAAACCTCGGTTAAACAAGAACCAGGATCTTTCCTTCGCACCTTCGGCCTTGGTCTTCAATCCTTCAATAAAACTTGTAAGTGCAGAAGGTCCTTTTGTTGACAAATTGTCAACGGTATAGATACCTATTACAAACGGTGATATTGTTGAACAACTGGTGTTTTTTTTTTCGTGTTTACAGGCTCTTTTTTGTGTGTTTTTTGCAGTGTGTTCTGACTAACATACAGAGCGAGCGCCAAAAAAAAAGCAATGCTCCCAGCGGCTGTACCGAAAAGTGCACATTGCCCTGACCTTTTTCTTGCCTTTATATATACGTCAATTCCTCTGGTACTGTATTTATCTGACTTTCTGACACGTTGATCCTTGAATCTTGATATCTACATGGCAAATCATTTCTATACTACAAAGATTTTCACTCTAATTTTATTTGCGGCTTCATAACAAAGCAGTAAAAAAAAGTCTACTTGTTTCCAGAAAAAATTTAGAATCATAACATGAGCCTGTCTAGCAAATTGTCGTTTGGATTATATCCAAGGTTGAAGAAAATACTACATGATGAGACGGGAGGGGTCCAGTACGCAGGGGAGAAGGAAACAAGTGTTTCTTTCTGTCCCACAGAAAAAAGCAAGGCCATAGCGGTACCAATACGGACTTCGGCAAATTACTTAAAAAGAACCTGCTCCAGTATAGTCGTTAGCAAAAGTTCCTCTGTGTCTTCTTCCCCAAAGAAGTCAAGATCTCTACTAAATCGTCAGCATTCTGTTTTAGATCATAAGAACGAAGTGGTAGCTACCTCGTCTTCTTTGAATCAAGATTTAGCGTTACAGGTTCAATCATCAGTAATAGCGCCACCAACTTATAAAACAAGTGGCTTTCACCATGGCGATAATTTTGAGGGTTATACGAATGTGGATTTTGTTCCCAGAAAATATAAAGAAGTGAATGACGAAGTTGCATTAATTGCTAGTGAAAATATGGATGAGGAATTGACTAGATCGGTTTCTAGGTTTTCTCAGTACACCTCAAGTACTACTTTTACTGATGCACAACCTCTCCAAATGAGAATAGTTATTGATAACAATTTGATGCCTGGTTATGTCTCTCCTCCGCAACACTAAAATGAAATTGTCTCATAGTCAACTTCACTTAATGATTTGAGTTTTTTAACGATAAACTTTCCGGTGCACTTTTTAAAGGCACCGAGAGCCATGAATGAATATATATAGGATATGGTAACTGTTCATACTACATAATTAGTAGCAAGGATCAATAAAGAGGTTTATTGAGCTACTGTTCTTCCAATACAAAAAATCGCCTTCTAAATTGTTGAATAATGCCCTTTTTTTTGCCACCGCTTGTAATCTTGTAAATTCTCAGCACTTGTACTAAAGGATTGCGTATTACAATAGCAGAGTTTTTACCTAAATCTATCTCAGCAACGTCTTATTTGTATATATTGAATAGCTGGCTAATATGGAGTCAGCTTCACAGTTTATTTCCGTGTGAATTAGAACTTTCTCAACACTTCTTTAAGAGCTTTAAAGATATATCATTACAGAATATAGTGTCGCGGTAATTTTACAAACTACAATCAAAATTTAAATTTAATCGTTAAACATTCTATTCATTAATTTAAAAAACTGCACATGTAAAATATATAAATAAACCGAAATAAATAAATAACTAGTATACAGAAAATAAAAGATTTACATCATTGTATCATCACAAAAATTCAGGATCGATAATATCTTCCACCGTTGGAGTTCTACCGCTTTTTGAGCTACAAGTGCTCAAAGTTGGACTATTAGGAGCTGTACTAGAGGGAGTTGAAGGGGAAGAGTCGTATTCAAAGTGATAAGCTTGATCTTCTTCTTGATCCTTTTCTTCTTCTTCTTCATGATAGTTTGGTGGGAAAACAGATTTTCTACTTGAAGTGACATAATTATTCATTGGTTGAGAACAGTAGATGGCTTCATCAGAAGTATGAGCATGTTTTGTTGGAGTGGAGGTAGCGGAAGATTGTCTTTCAGAGTCTTTTGATTGTTTAGGAGTCTCAACAGGAGCAGCATTGATGTAGCCAGTACTCAAAGGAGTGGAATCTTTCATAAAATCTTGTAAAGCTTCTTGAATCTTTTGTCTTTGACCTTCAACTTCTTGATTAAATTTGTGTTGCTCTTCTTCATAAGCTCTTTGTCTTTCAACTCTTTGAGCCTCAAGTTTCTTCAATCTTGTTTCTTCGGCTTGAATCTTGAGTTCAGCTAATCTCTTAGCTTTTTGTTCTCTCTTCAACTCAGCTTCCCTCTTTGCTCTGAATTCAGCTTCTTGTCTAGCTCTGTACTCAGCAGCAATCTTTGCTCTGAATTCAGCTTCTCTTCTAGAAGCCTCTTGTAAAGCTCTGTATTGGGCTTCTTGTCTAGCCTTAAAGTCAGCTTCTCTTTTTGCCTTCAATGCAGCTTCATGCACTTGTCTGGCTTTTAACTCAGCAGCTTCTTTCTTAGCCTTCAACTCAGCTTCTTGTCTTAATCTAGCTTCTGCTTCACGTCTGGCCCTTATTTCAGCTTCATGTTGAGATTTTCTTTGCTTTTGGCATATAGCTGATCTGTTACCATCTTCAATTAATACTCTCTTCATAGGCAATAAATTTTGCACAGTAGATTGCTTTAAAGCTTCCTTTTGAAGAGCAGCGGCAAATACTTCAAATGGGGAAAGCTTAGCAATGGTAATAACCAACTTAGTACCTTCTTCATAAAATTTATAAGAAATTTCATCTGCTTTAGCATCTACAGGGAGTTCAGTAGCCTTGTAAAATCTGTCACTTCTTGAGTAAATGAGTAATTCGTTTGATTCAGTCAACTTTATATCATAACCATAGAATAAGTTATCAGTTGAGGGGTAAAAAGGAGATCTAGTTTTCTTCAGAACCAAGTAGTAGTTATCAGAGTCTTCAAGATAGGAAGCTACGGGCTGCTGTTCTCTAGCTGCAGCTGCGGCTGCGGCTGCCTCAAAAGGAAAGTTAAACATTTGTGGGTTGACAGTTAACAGCATTGTTTGGAATATGTGAGTTTTGTTAGTATTGATTATGTTTCGCTTGGAATCTACTAATAGAGAAGAATAAATTATCTTTGAAATAAGATGGGACAGTTCATACAAGAAGAGAAATACAGGGCAATTTATAGGTGGTGGTGGTTTCCTGGTTTGCCTTCCGTATCTAAACAATATTGCACAGTCAAGATTAATCATCAGTCTGACAAATCAGTCTACCCCAGATTCTGGAAAGTTCGAGATGGTATCCACTTTGAGCTCTTTCATAGAAGCTTCTAGGTACACGGCTGTGCTGTCACAAAAAGTAAGAGCGACGCGTCGAAATAACCTAAAACATAAAAGACTAAAGACAAAGCACGGAAAGATCTGCACAGCCGTAGCAATGGGATTTTATTGCTACTTCCTAAAACATCCAAAGATAAACAAGCCTTTAGATCAAGTTCTAAGCTGGTAAATAAATATATACATACATAGTCACTATTTGCCTTGGATATTGCTCCTCCTGACGTATCACTTTCCCTTTGGCAAGAGTAAGCTAGTAGTACGCGTACAGTAACACCCGTGAACGAAACAGAGCAGAAGGGTTAGCTGTTTCCAGGCATAACGCACCCACTCTACTCTATCTTTTTTTATATTTTTGTATTGCTCTACAGATTTTCCACACTTCCCCTTAGTACTTTATTTCTAATTTTTTTTTCCATCATCTTTACTGTTGACAGTCAGAAAGTCGCTATAGATTCCATACACAAATGCAAAAACTGGATGTGCCGAAACAGCGGCAAAAACCAACAGGCAGGCGGGTATTGTCCAATAGTGATATGAACAGATCACCCTCAAGAGTCATCTCTATAGCCAAAGTAGCAGATTCAGAATTGAATACCGCCTCAGTACTTTATACCTCACAAGAAAAGGAAAACGTCAGTGAATCACTCCGACTTCTTTTAGATGAACATAGGCTTGCAAATACTACCAGGTCGTCTTCCCTGTATGGACTTCCTCCAAGTGCAAATGAATCAAGGACCGATATTTCTTTTTTGGGCAACATAACGAATACTAGAAGTAAGAACAATGAAGAGTTCAAGCTTTATAAAGGCAAGAAAAATTATCTGGATACTATAAGAAGTCAGCACCAATCTTTGAAACCCAAGCACTCCAAATTAGACTTGCTAGATGACACAAAACTCACATCTTTTCCTCTACCTCACCCGCAACCTACCTATAATCAATACTATAACTCAACTTACGATGACTCCGAAACTTCGCAGGGAAGGTCAAATGACACATCAATAGAGAACACTAACGAAAACGAATATAGTCCCTTTGAAGAATTTCATCAGCTTGTACTCATAGAAGACTATGTTCAACCGCCTAAAATTCCGAGGAAAAATAAATACTCAACAAATCATAAAGTATCCATAATTGATCTCAAAAGAGCGCTGGCTAACGAAGGGATACAATCAGAAAGAGAAATTAAGTCAATATACTCTTCAATGATACACACAGACAATTCTCCAAAACTAAAGCAAAATTATGCCTCGTTTTTACCTATTAATACACCCAACAGCGTGAAACCACGTTCCCCTCAAATGGCAGCAGCAGTCACGGCTACTTCTATGGATACTGTAGCTACAGATACCACAGTTGCCCCCTCAAGTCTTAATAGCCATCTTTGGAAGCATCTATCAGAGTTTAATTCATTGGGAAGTCTGATAACAGGTAAAAGAAGCGTCTCTCCCAATTCAGATATAGAGTGCGGAAAAACTATATTCAATGGATCAACAACTTCTTCAACAGACTATGGTACTGAGGCTTACCTAGACAAGATTGTAAATAAGGGAACAAATGGCCCACATCATGGAGCACTGAGCATTAATAATGCTACATCATCTCTCAAGTACTGTATTATGTGCGAGAAGCCATTATATGATATCAGTTCATTAATCCCATTAGAAAGGAAATTTGAAGAGATTGTATGTTCAAACTGCTTTGAAGAATATGAGAGAGTCTCAAATGCCTTGAGTGATATACCAGCTGATCTTTTGCAACAACGTCTGGAAAATCTTGAAGATGCAATTGATGGCATGTTGAGCTTTCAAGAGGATGATTCAGAGAACACTACTATGATGGATGACTATGCTGATGTTTTAGACATTGATTCCACTTTACCTCTTGACTTGGACGACAGTGTCAACAGAACAGTACACAGTACAAACTATGTTTACGGCAGTTTGATCCATAGACTTAGGAGCATTCAAAACCGTGATGCTCTTTTGATATCTCGTTCAATTGAAGATAGAGGCAAAAAAATAATTCTAAACTTAAATGTCAAGAGTCAAAAAGTATTGCTCAAGACATATAGAGTCATTCAGATTTTCAAAAGAATGATGTTTGACAGACGATAAAGAAATTTTCATAAAAACAATTACATGATCACACATATACCAAAATTACAATAATTACATAGAGCGCATAATAATTCTGTAGTCGGTTTACGACCATATCGAATGAAATATATTTAATTTGAATACGTTTATAAAATTTTTAAAGTGAACAAGCCTTAAAAAATTGAAAGAATGTGACATTTATAAAGAGCCAAAGTATCTTCTGAGACTCTCAATTTCACCTTTGGCATAAGAAGTAATCTTTCCTTGAAACTTTCCTTTACCTCCACCTTTCAAGCCTGACAAAGCCTTCTTCATCTCAACTACTGTAGCTTCAGTTTCTTTACCAAAGACAATAGCGGCTCCTCCATCACCACCTTCACCAGAAATCAGAACAACCGTTCCAATATTATCTTTGATAAGTTGTGAGTTTGAGACTTCTTTGAAAATACTGTTCAAAAACTCAAGTCCTACATCAGCTCTATGATAGAACACAATGTTCTGTTTGGCTTCGTCTTTGGAGTTTTCTTCCAAAGTCTTTAAGATTTCTGCGGACTTGTAAATGGCAATTTCCTTCAAGTAGTTTTGCTCTCTTGAGTATGATTTTTTTGCCTGAATACTCAAGGTTGAAACTTTCTCAGGTAAGTCTTCATATTGGCAAGACATAGTTGAGCCTAAAGTCTTCAAAATTTGATTAGAATTTTGAGCAAAGGTAACAATTCTATCACCAGCCAAAAAGTTTAGTCTGACATTTGAACCCTTACCAGGGAATTGATTCAATAAAGCAATACCTTTGATTTGACCAGTGGATGAGAGATGGGTACCACAGCATGGGTTAGCGTCAATATCTCCAATGTGAACAACCCTAAGAACTCCTTTTGTAACATCATAATCATCAGGCATCTTTGATTTATCGACGTTGTCCTTATGAGGAACCTCGGCATTGATTGGATGATCTTCACTAATTTTTGCGTTAACTTCCAAGGATATCTTCTTCAATTCTTCATCTGTAATCTTCCTTGGGATTTCAATGTAGTTGAGCATAGTGCCCATGCTCCAACCTAAGGTAGGTAAGTCATACTGATCCATAACAGCAGATAATAAATGTTGACCGGTATGTTGTTGCATGTGATCAAATCTCTTTTGCCAGTTGAGTTCTAGTTTGACACTTTCCCCCACTTTGAGTGGCTTTTCTGTCAAATGACGAGCTATTAGGCCGTCTCTTTTGATATAGGAGACAAATATACTTTCATTATTTTCGGTTATCAGAGAACCTTCATCAGATGGTTGGCCACCCCCTTCTGGAAACAAAATTGTATCTTCAAGCTCTACTTCGAACTGTTTAGGTTGATCAACTTTCGCCTTTTTGCCAGATTTCTTGCTTGCTTCAGGAATAATCTCGGTACATGATACTACCTTTGTGGCAAATGTTTTCAAATAAGAGTCTTTTTGACACGCTAATGCACCAACAACAACTGAGCTCATTGTAGTAACAGACATATATGCCTAATCCAGTTCTTGTCTTTACAGAAGAGGTTGGTTCCTCTTTGTCAAAGCCGTTATTAAGGTATCGCCGCTTCAGCATCAGAAGAAAGGGTAGATCTGAAGATCTCAAGATTCGTGCACGGGTGGAAAATAATTTGAAACAGTTTTGAAAACGAGAGTCTTCTTTTTGTCTTGGACATATCTTCATGAACACTCTTGTAGCTATCAACTATCCTACGATAGGAACACCAGCTAAACAAGTACGAGAGAAGGATCTTTGCGGAGTTTTATTTACTACTCTTAATGTCCGGTAACATTGATAAAGTGAGAAAGAAATCCTTTGACAGGACACCTTCGAAAGTGTCAAAGTTTTCGAATGGCCTATTTTCGAAAGTTTCCCAGCTTTTTGCCATTGGAAAAACAGCATCAGAGTCAAATGATCAAGACAATTACAATGAATTTGATGATCAGTATAATTTTACACACATGAACTCTGATCAATCTGTTGTTTACCGCCCAGGTAGAGGTTATTACGGAGCTGGAAACATATCAGATATGTCGAACATATCAGTAACTTCAAAGAATGCAAACGAGACCCTTGTAGACTTCTTCACCAAGAAAGGTTCCGAACCATTGAGTGAAATAGAACTAGAAGGTGTTGTTTCATTACTTCAAAAGGCAAATAAAAGTGGTATACAGGATTACCATCAAAACGATTCGTTTTTTGCTCTCTCCCCAAGGAGACCCAGTGTTGGTGAATCAGATCACAAACTGATAGACTCTAAAATTGACAAGACGCCAATGAGACATTCTTCCGCAACCTATAGAACGCCTGGAAGACTTGAAAAAACAAGAGGACCAATGACCACAAAGAAAAGAATTGTTCAGTATTCAAAATTACCCTCCCCATACAGAACTAGAATATCTTCTCCTCTTACATCTTACATGGAAAGTAGGGAAAACAGCACTAAGAAGCTGCCAGTATCATCTGATTTCAATTTGGGCTCTTCTTCACTTTTAATGGACTCTTCACTTGTGTTACCGGATGCGACAGAAAACAAGTCAAAAAGAGTCCTGAGTTCGACAGCATCCACCCTTCTTTCCTCATTGGAAAATAAAAGCATAGTCCCAGAAAACAAGAGAAAATCAAGTATATCATTTTCAAATCCTTACACAGTCTTACCTAAGAGAAGACAACCAATAGCTAAACCACTAGAAGATAAAAAAGTATCTTTTAAAGAGGAGACTAGCTCTCAAGCTGTCGTCGATGCCAAAATCACCGAGGCACTCGCACCAAAAATCCACGAGAACGAGATCAAGCCAATAGAGAAGCCATTCAATTTTGTTCCGGAACTCAGTAAAAAGCAGGAAATTTCAATTCAAAGCGAGTCTGAAGATTCACCAAAGGAGATTACTACAGAAAAAGCACCATTTTCAAAAGATGCTTTCAAATCGGAACAGCCAAATTTTTCAATCAAGAATTCTGGATTATCCTCAAAACCAACAGTTCTGCCTTCTGTTAAGGCAACAGTAGAGGAGAAAGTGAGTAAACCAGCACCAATAATACCATCATTCAATTTTGGGGGCTCCGCAAAGACTGCGAAGACTGATAAGGAAACAGAAGAAACCAATTTTAAGACAAGTTTTGCCCCTACATTTGCTTTCGGTACACCAAGTCAGACACAATCAGACAAGCAATCCACAGTTTCCAATTTTATTACTCAATCACAATCATCTACAAAGGAAACTGAAGCTGAAAAAAGCAAAGCTAACAATGTCGTCTCAAGCTTTGACTTCCCAGATTTATCAGACACCAACAAACATTTGCTCAACTTTGTTAACGGTACTGAATCTAGTGAATATGATATCCTTTTTACGTTTTAGTTGTATATAAGTAATAGTTTGTAGAAATATAGTTTGAAAAGGTACGAATATTGCATCTACATCTATAGTGGGTTCACTTTATACTACTTAATCATATGTTATATATATAATATTTTGCGCAACTGCTTTAGTCGTTGGTGCAAACCTACAGTATAGTTGTGTTGTAGTTCTTTTAGAACTCAACAAGCCTGGCTAGCTCAATCGGTAGAGCGTGTGACTCTTAAGTTAAGGGAACACCTCTGATTAACAGATATCACAAGGTTGCGGGTTCGACCCCCGCGTTGGGCTTTATTTTTAAATTCTTTTTTTGATTCTTTTTTGTTACAGTGCTGTAAGTGCTTGTTTTTCCTCTACTGCAATTTCCTACAGTATTCATCTAGATATTCTTTTGTAAACACATTAATATCAGGGTTTAGCCTACAGTTATTGGTGGAGTGAAACTCGCATATTGATTGGAGAATGCACGCTCGCTTGAACCAAACAAAAGAATAATTATTCATTACCAAACCTAACTTAATTTATACTTTTATCAAGGGCCTTTCAAGATCTCTTATAGCATTGACTACTCAACTTAATGGCCCTTGTAATAGAAAAAGAATTAGATGGATCAGACATAACAAATTCAATCACATGTCGGTTTTTGAATGATTCTTTCGACTCTTTCATTCTAATCAAAGATAGCAAGGTGGAGGTCTATTCTTATTCAGTAGAGAAGGATAGTCAGCGTTCAGTCTTCTCCCTTACTACATGGCTTTTGATTTCAGACTCAATTGTACAATCTAGTCATGTAAGGCCCCCAGGGCAGAAACGATCTTGGCTGCTGCTGCTTACAGACCAAAATCAATTGATAGTTATTGGATTTATACACGGCAAAATGAAAATACTTGAAAGATTAAGCTTTACAAGCTTTTCACAGAAAGAAGCTCTTTCAATCATATCAACCACATACGTTACCCAAAAAATCAACGTGGCTTCCATTTTGAAGGTGGATTCAAAACATAAGTTTGTATTAATTCAAAGCTGTGATGGATTTTTACAAGTCTTTCACCTTAGTGAAAAGAAACGGCATTTATATGACCAAATTAATGAATTGACCGATGAAAGCACAGAGAGAAAAAGGAAGTTGAACAATACTCTCAATTCTAATCAAATATTTGGCAGGCCTTTATCAGTATTCACCGGACGAGAAAAGATTGAGATAGTGACGTTTTTAGATAGCAGAGAGCTGGTTTCTGATTTCTGTATTGTCTCTAGAAATTCTAATTTGAAATTCTCACTGACATTCTATCAAATTATTGATATCGATGGGCAACCCAAAATTTTAGTTAAGAGAAAAGTTCCGTTACCTGATGGCAAGCCAAAATTTCTAATCCCTGTAGGAGTGCAGACTGCCTTTGTTGTTTATGAGGCACGCCACTATCTTGTTTCATATTCAGCGTTAAGCAACCTTTCATCCATTGAAGGAGGTAATATAAGAGGGTGTACTTGTACAAAAGAGATTGCGGATGTTCGACTCCATAGAATTACATGCATCAAGCGGTTATCAAACGGTGAATTGTTGTTTTCACACGAAGATGGCAGTATGAGCCTTCTGGTACTAAAGATGGGGATACATCAACCTGATGGTGCAAATGTTTCTTCTATTCGACTGGTGCTGGAGTCATGGGATTATTTATTTATAGGATCTGCTCCAATTTCGTTCCATAAGATTGTTTGTTTAACAAACAGTTTAGTGTTTGGATACAATAAGTTTGGAAGGTCAGGTTTACTTTCATTGAACAACAGTGCGACATTTACGCCATTCCGACAAAGCCTTTGGTTAAATGAAGCAATATTGATATTGCCTAAAGGTGAGTTTACTCCGATGATCATTTATACAAAAGACTTCCAGAAGTCCGTCATTTTAGACAGTGCTAATACTGTTATTTATGAGTTTGAGGGAGAGGTGAAGTCATCGTTTTGTTTTATTCATTCCACTCTAGGAACATTGATTATATTGTTGAAGACTATATTAGAAGATCAGAAGTCAGTTTTCATGTTAGATGTGCTTAAATTTGATCTGGAATTAGAATTAGTTACACAGTACAAATTTGACCAGGATCAGTTTGTATTTGATTGCTTTCATTCTCCAGTTTCTGTTTCGACAAGTCCACCAGAAGCAGAATTAAAGCTCACCGAAATACAAGATGGTTTAGAAGACTCATTTTTGGTAGGAACTTCTTCTCGTTCAGAAAATGATACTGTAACGGAAGTTCTTCTTCTCAAAATTGATGATTTAGGCAATCTAGATATATCTGCAATGGCATCACTATCTTCTGATTTCAGTTGCGCAACTGTAAGAGACGGTAAGATTCTTTTATTTGGATGCGGATCATTGGTAATCTTGACATTAGGAATATATTATGATTGCGAAAGAGGTAGCTTCGAGCTAAAATTTGACTTGGTAAGTAGGCACGATGGATTTTTGATTGGAAACCCTTTTTCTGCCATTATCTTCAAGAAAGGAGTGATTTTAATGGATATCTTTGATGGCATATTCTTTTTGCCTTTCACTAAATTGAAGCCAAGTGCGTTGAAGAAACTTCGTGACGGCTGTTTTACATGCGTATCACGAATAGGTAATGATGGCTTGATGTTAGGAGATTCTATGGGAAATCTTTTCCTTTTCCGCTTCAGGGACGAGTCAATTTACTTGATAAAGTTTTTTAATCTAGGAAGGGGAAATATACGCTGTATCACTTCACTAATTGATGAGAATGAAACTATTGACTTTGATAAGAATCCAATCTCAAAGTTTGCAATGGTCAGTATAAAAAATGGCGGTATTTACTCCATATCATATACTTCCCCATCTTTATCGCTAAGCAGACTACTTTCTTTCCAGTATCAAATTTCCAAAGTAGACGAACAGTCTTTTACCAAAAGTCTGAGACAAAAACTTTACGAGACATTGACCTTTGAAAATATTAGTGAAGAAACTACTGATTATTTACAGTTCTCATTTGGCGTGTTAAGATTTACTATTTTGGATAGGATAAAAAATGAAGATATTGTAGAAGAATCTGGACTTTCGCATATATCCTTACCGGAAATAGTATCTAGACTTGACTATATGGACAGTGAACTGAAAGAAAACTTTTACTTTTTATTGGATATTATGAAATATAGATATATAGGACAGTAATTAGAGTGATTGATCATACCCCAACTATCACGTGATCATTTTATATTTCTGTTTTCGCTTTTCAGTTTATAGGAACACCAGCTTGTGCAGTTTCTTTCTTTCAAATACGCAACATCTGTTCCTAGAATGATGCAAAAGAAATTGAAAATGATATGAAACGATGAAGGTCACAGAAGGAACACATCTACCTTTTGAAAATTTGAAGTTCTGTGCAACATCTGTCTCTATGGAGATAAAGAAAGAGATCATAGAAAAGATCACTTTGATGGGTGGAAGTTTTAGTAATCACCTTATGGAAGATACAAACATTCTGATAGTGGGATTGACGGACACCGAGAAATATAGATATTGTGCTCAAAAAAGATTCAATATTAGATATTTGAGCCCCGGAAGTATCTTTATGATATACGAAGAATGGATGGATATACGAAAAAAGCTAAATGGAAACGATTCAGATAGAAATCCCAAATCAACTACAAGGTTTCCCGATCTTAATAAATTTGAGGTATTGCCATTTGAGGGAATGGTTATTTGCCTTTCTAGATTGTCTAAAAGTCCGAATGAGTTGTACCGAAAAGATCATATTATTCCATTGATCGAGAAGAACGGTGGCAAAGTTACAGATTCACTGACAATTTCCAACACTGCAGTCATTACGTTGGAGAGATCCGGAAAACGTTACGATAAAGCACGAGAATGGAACATACCGACGCTTCATCCAAAATGGATTTTGGATTCTGCCGTCAGAGGGGCTGTTTTGGAGTTCAAATATTATGATATCTATAAGTTGGCGGATGAAGACGAAGAGACTATTGGTAAAGACGCCTTTATGTATTGGTCCACGTATGAAAATAGAAGAAAACAGATTTATTTATTGAACAAGACTGCCAATAGGGAGGTGAATTTAAAAGATATTTCCAATGGACTATTCAAGGAGCAAAAGTTCTACACATATGGGTTTTCGGACAGCCAGTTAAGCAAATTGACTGAAGTGCTTCATCAGAATGGAGGTATCGTAACCAAATCGAGGTCGAGATGTGATTTTTTGCTGGTTTCGTCTTCTGTTGATTATCGATCAATTTCTGATGAGTTGCGACAATTTGCGGAATCCAATGGCATTAAGATTGTGACAGAATGGTTTATTGAACGTTCTCTATTTTACAATTGCTTAAAACTAGATTCATGGTCAAAACCAAGGAAACACTTAAAATTGAGTCTTAACCATAAAATAAGCATATCGGGATTTTCAGGTATAGAATTACTGCATATTCAAAAAATCATTGAAATGACAGGGTGTAAGCTATGCGATTCTTTTAATGAAAATTGCGATCTTTTAGTTGTCAATCTCTCTACCGTCAATATAACTAGGGAAAACAGACCAGTTCTTTTTGACTATGAGTATGATGATATTTTAGACATATCTATTCCGGATGGATATTCAAAGAAATCGACTATTGAAAAGATAAACGCTTCTAAGAGATGGAATATACCTATCGTCTCTTTGGCATTTTTATGGGAGATGACAGAAATTGGAGACTACCCCAATTTGTTTGAATTCAAATGGTGCATTTTTGGACCTCAGAAGTTAGACAATAGCAAAGATTTTATCTCATATACAAGGTCGGTTTCCAATGGAATATCGAAACGTCAAGACACTTGTTTAGAAGACGAAGGAATTTTGGAAAATGAAAATTCCAATCAAAATATTCAGGCAGGTAATTTAAATCCACAAACAGATAGCATTGGTGCAAAACTTCCTTCCCCAAAAAAGAAAAAATCGAAAAAGTGGCCAAGGATTGTGGGTACCGCGTCAGAATCACAATTGCCTAGTTCTACTACTCTTTTAGATGCTGGTAAAACTAAAAGAGATTTAACAAGTAGACTTAACTACGAAAATGCTGTCATGACAAGCGAGGCCGAAGGTAATCTTTCCTCCCAAATTTCCTACAATTTGGAGCCAGTGCCTCGTTCTTCCAAGCGTGTCAAACAGTATGGAAGGAAAGGTTAGTTTTCACACGTTTCTGTGAGCTAGTAGCAATGTATATATTTATTTGTATAATAATGATAGACACTTGGAAAAATAACGACTAAATGCGCGGCACTCATATTTTGATTCTCAAACGACCTAAATTTTCATCCTGGAAAATCGCAGAAGACTGAACGAATGAGTAGCAATAGGATAAGAGTTGAAATTCAGCTAACTGCTGCATCCGTTATGGATACTAGCAATACATCAATATATTACGACAATCAGTTTAAAGATATACATAGAGATTTTGTCTTCCAATGTCAACTTCTAGACAAGACTACATTGCAAGGGTGAGGTACACCAATGACTTGCCCCCTCCTCCTTGTCCTCCAAAGCTAATAAACACATCCAAGATACATGATCCTAACAGCATTGAATCCTCTCATATACTATCATCCTTCTTCAGAAGGGAAGGTTTTAAGAATTTGCTTACGCTAGACAATGATTTGGGAATGGATATGAATTTACTGAAAATACCTGGAAGTCTTGAAAAGAACAACCTTGATAATCTAGGCAAGCTGACACCGGAATACGGTAATGGAGCAAATTTACATCCCGATGATGCCATATTATTGACAGATCCAAGTTTGACCATTTCTTCCAAGAATGATTCTGTCAGTTTCTTACGTAGAACACAATATATTTCCTCTGATGAAGGTATCAATATTAACGTCCAGACTGATAGCATGAAGAAGAAGTTATTGGCAAACAAGAAGAACGAAGATGAAATAGATATTAAAGCAGATCTCAAGACTGTTGAAGATATGTTTGATGCCGCAATGGCAACTGATGGTAAGGAAGATTTAAGACATCCTACCAAAAGACTCAAAGCCAAGAGAGTTTGGAATTTCTTACCAGATACTTCTATGCTGGATCAAAAATTTTACGATATCAAATTTGCTGGATCAGCTTCCATAATAAAAGAAAGAAATAAGAAATCCAATGACATTCATTCTACAAAGGACTCAAGATATCTTTCTTCAATGTTTAGAGAAGTTAAGTTCAATGATCAATCTTGGGTCTCTTTGTATACAAGTAGCGAGAAGAATGCAGATGAAGTCAAAGAACAACTGGATGAACAAACTGAAAACGCTCCAATAACAGAGGAAGAGGCCGAAAACCCAGACCCTGCAACTGTCAACACATACTTGTATAAAAAGGCTAAAGATTTTGAAGGTGAATTTAAAGAGTATCCTGAAAGTGAATATTTCCGCCATTTAGCTATCTCATTTAATAGAGAATCAGAAACCGCAATGTACGTTCCAATTTCTGGTAAGGTCGAGTTGAAGAAACGTCGTATTGATCCATACTTGGAACCAAGAATCAAGGAACGCACATATGATCAAATTTACCTTTCTATCAGAGAGCCAACTCAAAGAGAAATCTACAACCGTGATATTTTGAGAGGTAACTTTGATCCAATGGATTTCGGTACTGAAGAACAGTATGAGGGAGAAGAGCAAGCAGCTCCAGAAGAAACCGAAGCTAAGGAAGAATAGTATTTATGTAATGATTATATATAACTTTACTCTCTGTATAATATAAAATATAAAAAGTGGATCTTTTAGCATTGACAGTTAGTTATTCATGATTGTAAGTAAATCTTAGATTTCAGCTTGAGGCGCTGAGATTCGAGGACTTACAATAAAAAGGTAAACATCAAAAACTTAGTTTGATCTCATATGAACGTGTTTATCTATCATTATTTTGATACGTATAGATACTTAGACACTATAGAAACTAGGAGAAACATGGCTTTAAGTGAAATATCATTAGATCTTATATCAGTTGCAGAATATGTGCAAAAATTCACCGAGCTGAATAAAGATCCTTCGCTTCTTGAAGGTAAATCAGGACGAAAATACAAGCAGGTGGAAGGTAGGTTGATCAGAGTGAAAAAGGATAATAAGCAACTCTGGGTCGGGTCTTCACATAAGGAACTACAGGAAAAGCTGTCTATCAAATCAAGTTATTTTATACTGTCAAGTTTGGGGGATATACTTGAAAAATTTAGAGATATATGTCTTGTGATAATGTTCACTGCAAGGGAGATCGAGTTAAATAGATGGTATGATCAAATCTCCAAAGTATCCCCCGATGGAACAAGGACCCCGGAGTTTGAGCAAAATGGTGAGCAAGCATTAGAGTACATTCAAAATGTTTCCAATGAAGAAAGACTCAAATATGTCGAGATAGGATGTCAGATACTGACTTCCACTGTCACTGAATTTTTTCACACTGATCACTTCACTTCTAAGCGTACAATGGAATCAACAGACATGCAAAAGATATTAATGAACCTTTATAATGGGAAGGCAGAGGCTAAAAATATCTTACCAGATTGTGCAGATGCTCCTGAAGTGCTTCAAGCCATAACTGCTTTGTCGCACTGGGCTAGTATCAAAGGTGTTCTCCATACCTGTGGTATGAACGATGTTAATATGGATAATGAGCTGTACGATTCTTTTCAAAATTTCCCTCAATCACCACAGTGGCTTATAGATACTCTTTTCCAGAAATATCCTGCTGGAACTACTAAAGCCTCATTGATTAAAGACTGTCTACTTGTAATATCACAGTCACCAGTATATGGTAGGTTGATCAGTGTCCCAGAAGAACTAAATGTCAAGGAATTCACGAAACTCTGTGATAATATTGAAACCAATCCTACAAGATATCACATACGGTCATCTGCATATAATTTATCAAACGAAAATCCTCTTGATGTAAACAGAATCTTCCCACAACTCAATAATCTTTTGCTAGCATGTGGTGCAATCATACATGGGTCTGGTGGAGAGATAGACCCAAACATTGCACAAGCGCCAAGGTTCCCAGATTACCAAGAGGTTAGAAACCACAAGCTGTTTTCTAAAGTTTCCAAGCTAAGGCATTTCAAAAGTGACCCTTTCCTTGTTAAAGAAGTATTCAACAGCTTCTCCAGAGTTGTTGCAGGTGCTTGATAAAGGAAGGATGAGGCAGTTTGGGAATTTAGGCGCGTAACATTTCAAAGTTAAATAGTAAGTAAGATAGTTGATCTATCTATTATGTAACTAATCTTTGTATTCTCTACAAACATCTTTATTTGATATTCTAAATAGCATGGTAAGGTGTGACTATTGCTGATTTTTCAAAAGTACTGCTGATTTACAAAGTACTAATGAATTTAATAAATTTTTGTTAAAAGCCTCCCAAGAAAGGACTCTCCATAGAAGAAAAGAGAACTAGGCTCTTAAATTGGTTCAACTCAGAACATGCGGTGTACAATCTCAAAGAGATCGAATCAAATGCTTCTAAAAAAACCGGGATTTCATCGATGCAAATAAAAGAGATTTTAGACATGTTGATTGCTGATGGATTAGTCAAAGTTCAGAAATGTGGGGTACTTAACGTGTATTGGAATTTCAAGTACGAGAACCAACTTAAATTAACTAATGATTACAATAAGTTAAATGAAAAACTAGAATTATTGAAACAAACTTCTGAAAGGAACAAAGAGTATTTGCGTGAAAGAAAATTGTCCATCAATGACAAGATTTTAATTGATGGGGTCAAAATTGACAGAAGTATTCTGAAAACAGAAGAAGAAGATAAATTGAAGGAGCTTCACAAATTGAAAGTTAAATATGAAGAAATTAATGGTTCAAACTTTGACAATTTTGAAAAGATGAAAACCACATTGGATTGTTATAAAGAAAAGATAGAAATTATAACTGATAATATTGAGATTCTAGCTCAATATTTTGTTTCTCAATCAAATTACCCTTCTTCAGATATCAGAAAGGAGTTCAATCTTCCTGAAGAATTTGAAGAGTTTAAATACTAAAACTTGGAAGCTGATAAGGATTGGCAACATCATGATTCAAGTATGTTTTACTCTACGAGTAAATACTTGAATGATAGTGATATCTTTGCTACTATGGAATCTCGTAAATTTAATCATTCCAATATTGAGAGCAGTGGAACAGGTTCGTGAAAGTATGTTTTCAGCCTTGTAGTCAGCCATTTACTAGATATTAATAACCACGTATTACTATGATGATATTATAATACAAAGCGAAAATTCTATGATAATGTATTTAAAAGCGTTCTGTATGATTTATATTGTTTTTCAAATTTATTCCAAGGATGTTGTATTGCGCAAAAGCGGATGATACTAAACAACAACCAATAACCATGACAATAAGGCAAACCCAAGGAAGACTGGGTACACAATAAGAAACAATCTCTTATCAGACTCTCTATCTTCACTATCTTCGTTATTCTCTAAAACAGTGTTTCTTAAGTTACTAACCAAGTTTGAAGCCTTGACTTTACAATTGTTGATAATGGCCATGATTAGAGTGAAACATAATAATGACCAAATTAACATAATCAATGCAACTACTGCTCTAATGATTTTCCATTTGATAAAGATTGAAATGATAGAACCTAATATTATGGGGAACAAAGTGTAAGATAAGATACTTACACATTGAAAGAATGACAATGCGATAACACCTGAAGTGATACCACCTTCAGTAGTAGCTTGAGGAACAGGTGAGACCAATTGTGTGTTCATGGCTAACGCGGATAATAAAGCCCAGATAAAGGTGAAAGAACCACTAAAGACTTCTGAACTCTTAAAAGAACTTGAAGTGTTTAATGATTTTGTTTCCAAGTAAGTGATGGATAAACTGAAACTAAGAACAAAAACCAATGGTCCCCATAAATCCCAATCTAAGATCTTCTTTATAGTATCTTTGGAGTATTCACCTGTATCCAATTGATTTTGTAATGATTCGTTGTTACTTTCTATGGCATCTTCCTCATCATCAATGACCATATTTGCAGCATTAGATCTATTGAACACGTTGGGGACAGTCAATCTATCACTGAATTTACTCACTACTATCAGTTTCTGTCTTAAAATTAATGGCCATAGAATAAGAATCAACTTATTGCCAATCTTTGATAGATCTCTGTGTAATGTAGTTAGGACAGATTCATCCAATGTATTACCACCTGTGAATTGTCTCTCCTTAATTTGGACATTCTCCCCACCTAAAAGATTCTGCGGATTGACAAAATTAGTGAAATTGAAGAATCCACCTTGATTATCTGGTGTTATATTTGTGTCAGCACTATTTGAGCCGGTATTCATATTTCCACTTACTGGAGGAGTTGAACCCCCTACCGGAGGTTTTGGAAGGGACTTAGAAGGTACATCTGGCTCAATGAGGATGTCATCATCCTCATCATCAATGTTAAATGTATCATATACGTTATTCGAAGTCATTGTAGCGATGTTTGATTGTGTATCTCTTTGACTTGTAGTTTGATTGATTAAAGTACAGCTGTTCGACTTATTTTGTTCAAGACTTATCAAATGTATTTGCCGAGTATGGTCTGAATTAGGGCGGGTAAATTAGTTGTGTGTGGGGCAAAAATGGGACACAATTGAATCAACAAGCAAAAAAAAATCACAAATACTAGAAGGATCTTTTATTTCCAGATGTATAGAGTTGATTGCGTGTTTAATTGAAAGTAAAAACAACTGGAGATGTCAGTAGGAAGGCAACGGTTTTCCTCACAGCATATGCTAAGAGATTGTTCACATCCGTTTTTAATCATCATTTCTCGTTTCCCGCTGCGACAGCAACGAAAGTTTTTTTCCTAAATGCAGTTGCAAGAACCCAGAGCTGCCTAGATTATTGAGCCTTCCGCCGCATTTCCGGCTTTATTTACTTATTTACCAGTGTACTAAGCACAATGATGTCTTACAGTAACGTCTATGTAGCTGGAGTTTGTGGTAGCCAGTTGTGGCACAGTCTGTTGAATATGTACACTATAAACAGCATGGGTATATCCCAACTACAACTATAGACAAGTAAAAAGAGTAGATTAGAAATTATTGTACTTCTATCTCCTCAAATCAATTAATTATCTTCATCTTCATCCTTTTCTGTACTCTCCTCTTCTTCATAAACAATCTCTTCTTTCCCGTCAAGAAGTTTCACTGTTTTTGCCTTTAATCTTGCCATCTTAATGACACACTGAAATCCAGGTGATTCATCAGGTCTCTCACTCGGTATAACCACAACACATCTCTCTGAATTATCATATATTAAATTCATTGTGATATCATCTCCTGTATAGAAGTCTTTTCTCTGCTTATAAAGAACTTTCTTTATCATAAACTCTGGCTGCTTGTCTTTCAAATACTCGTTATTGAAAAATTGAATGGCCAATTCAGTTAAAGTTAGGAGACTGATTGGTACTTTACGGCTATTTTCAAGAGATTCTTCTTTCAATTCACGCAAATGTATCTTTTCAATTGCAGCATTTGAAAGTAAATCAACTTTAAAGGTCTTGGATACAATGGGCTCTATGCTAGCATTTTTAACTTCCAATTCATTAGGATAAAATGGTGCTTCTCTGTGCTCTAGAAAGCAGAGTTTCCTCAAATCTTTGATATAGGTTGCACTCCCACATTTAACCATTTGAAGAACATGAACATATGCATTTTCCTTTGTGAACACACTTTTGGATAGTTTCTCTATGAAGGAAGAAATTCTTGCATCAAATCCGGAAACTTTGGCATCTTTATTGGTCATAGCAGGAGGTAAGATTGTCAATACACCTCCAGTGTGAATCCTTCTTTTGAAATAACGTTCTACGTCAGTTGAAAAGTCATCACTCGATACTGTATTGATATTATCAAATGCAGACGGCACTGTTTCGTAGTGATCGTCACGGCCAAATCTTTCTATAAATGGAGAAGGATGAGTCACTACAAACCAGGATGAGACAGGAAATTTGAAGCGCTCTTTAAACTGACTCTCTACATCGCTTCCATCTTTCCCTAATATCTTTTGTAACTTTGTATATAGACTCTTTTGCCTCACTAGAACTTGATCAGGCTCGTTATAAGAGTATATCAGGTAATTCTGGAGTAATTTTTTTAAATAAGCACCCTCTTTACTTCGAAGTCTTGAAAATGTTGATTGAAGTTTTGTATTCTTACGGGTAAATTTGAATCCATGAATTTGTCGCGTGAAAACCGTGGAAAGCATTGAAACCATCCTGAAATAACGTTTTCACCAAAAGCTAATCATGGAGGCGCCTGAAGGATGCTTTTGTGTCTCTTTCCAGTAGTACATGTTATGTTAGCTTCTGGCTAATCTTTTCAGCTATAATAATTTTTTTCTGCCGCGCGTTTAGTTTCTTTTGTTTTAGTCACGTGGCCTCAAGCATTTATTTTTTTAATTTTTTACCTTCCTTGGCTAGAAGAAGGGACAGTTTTTAACCTAATTCAGATAACTAAACCAAGGCAATAAGGCCAAGAGTTATGAAATTTAGAACAATAATGATGCTGTAAAAAACTGGGAAGTGCATTCCGTAAGCACCGTAAAGGAAGTGCAACTCAAAGAATTAAATGCTATCCAGTTTTCATAACTTTAGTTTTGAAGAGAAAATTAGTGCGACAAAATAAAGTGTAGCAATTGATTGTCAATAGTATCAACACCATTGTCATGACCATACAGATACCAGATACAAAAGAGCCAACTTCTTTAAATCTGTAATACACCTAGTGACTGTATATATAGAGATATCATATCACACACATGGGCCAGAAGGATATTTGGGGTTTGTGGCAGGACAGCGAATCTATAGAGCGGGGAAGAATGCTTCTTTTTTTCTCTCCCTCTTATCAAAACTGAGAGAGGCTGCTATGGAAAACAGCCCATGTATGCAATGGCTATTTCTCCTTCACTTAGTACTAATACAATTATCAAGAATTTCGTATAAGCTTGGTGACTCTTAGAGAGGATTAGTATATAAATACGACGCTGATCTTATATCAATTCAATTGAATCTACACACTCACATATAACTCTTATTAAATCATATTAGTTTTTACACAATGGCTACAAGACAAAAGACAGTATTTATAACAGGTGCATCATCAGGTATAGGTCATTCTTTAGCCATTGAATTTGCCAAACGTGGATATAAAGTGTTTGCATGTGCAAGAAGATTAGAGCCAATGGCAGACCTTGCCAATGATTATGGTGTGATTACATTTGAAATGGACGTTACATCTGCAGAGAGTATTCTTAAAGGTAAGCAATTCATAATGTCTCAACTTGGCTCTGATCAAAAATTAGATATCCTATACAATAACGCTGGTGCATCATGTACCTTACCAGCTACTGATGTTCAACCCGATCAAATAGATGCTTGTTTCCAAGTCAATGTTTACGCTCCTATGAATATTACACGTGAATTTGTAAATTTAGTGATTGCTGCAAAAGGTAAGATTGCATTTACTGGCTCGATTTCTGGGTTTGCTCCATTTCCCTTCAGTTCCGTGTATGGAGCGAGTAAGGCAGCTATTGGACAATATGCTAATATATTGGCACTCGAGATGATTCCATTTGATGTCAAGGTGATGCATTTCACCACTGGTGGAGTAATGACCAATATTGCAGATACTAGACCTTTACCAGAAGACTCATTGTACTATAATGAACCTATGCAAAAGGCTTTTGAAGCAAGACAAAAGATGGCGGCTAAGAACAAGCCTATGGCACCCGAGGCATACGCTAAGAAGATTGTCGATGATTTAGAGTCATATGATAAGTATAACAAGTTTTGGTCTTTGTTTGGTGCTGGATATGGACAATTGAATTTTTACAGAGGTACTTTTGCAACAAGAATGAGAATCTTATGCAATTGGTTACCACGTTTCTTAACTGTTTATGGGTTTCAAAAGTTTTTCCATCTTGATAAAGTATTTGCTGCAATGAAGGCTAATAAGACCAAGAAGAACATTTAAATTAAGTTATATACTTATATTTTGTTTATAATAGTTTTACGAATTTTGCTTTGATTTAATTTTAACTTTAATTTTTTTTTTTGCCGGTGAAAAATAATACGTATATTAACAGTTTTTATTCTATTTATTAAAAAAGAGATTAAAAAAAAAGGAATTAGAAGTTATAAGTTTTTATGGTAAAACCGTAACAATAAATTAATGAAAAAAAAAGGAGAAAAAAGAATATAAAAGATATATTTTTGTTTTTTTTGGGGGGTTGATTTATTTTGATGAAGGTCTTCTATAACCTTTGGAAGCAATAGAAGATAATGACACATATGAAGAACTCTTCTCACCTGAACCATCACTTCCCTCATTATTCACATTTTCAACAGTTGTTTGTGCAGTACTCTTACTCTTACCCAATCCCATTAATCCAGATCCTGAACTTGAAGTGACAAATTTAGAACCCGAAAGGGAACCAGAAGAGGATCTACCTGGGACACGTCCTGACATTATGGGGTTAATTAAAGGTCTGGCAACTTTTAAATCGTCAGAGTCAGAATCAGAATCAGAGTCAGAATCAGATTGATTGAAAATGATACTTTTGCGAGTTGGAATGGAATTAGATGATGAAGTTGGTGTTGTTGACGAGGGACTAAGGGAAGAAGGAACAGGACCAGGAGATACGGGGGTTGTATTTCCACTACCAACCCCAGTACTACCACCTAACCAATTCATTGATCCACTAGTATTGCGTCTTTTATCATCTTTTTCAGATTCATCATCAGAATCAGAATCAGAGTCAAATACAAATGATTTCTTCTTGTTACCCAACATGGACAATCCAGCAGATGATGAACGAGATGCTGATCCACCAATTGAGCTTGTTCTATGCAAACCTACTGAAGATGTTGATCTTAATGAAGGAGAAACACTTCCGGATTGAGGTTGTTGCGCAAGTTGGAACAATTGTGGTCTTGAACCAGCACCTGTTGATTTTCTTAAACCTGTAGCAGATAGGTCTAAACCTGATAAACCCATCTTGATTGTAGACAAAGATCCAGACGAGGCTTTATGAGATGAAGAACGTTTTAGAGAAGTAGGTGTTGGTGTCACAGTAGCAGTTGAAGAATTTGAAGAGTTATTTAATGAAAAGTTTTGTTGCAAATCCATAGGCACATCATAAGAGTTCAAATTATCGTCATATGCATATCCCATTTCTTGATTAGTTGGAGATTGATGAGTATGTGTCTCTGAAGGTAATTGCATAGGTGATGGGGTTTGTAAAGAAGCCGTGTTAGGATTAGGATTTATGTTAGGATTAGAACTAGAAATGGCTTCTTGTAATTGACATGATTCCGGAACGTCATAAACTGTAGCGGGGCTAATCATCACAACATCGCCATCTTGATCTGAAGACTGTGGTGGTGGAGTACTCACTTGTGTCTGCAGCTGGGATTGTGATGATGATGATGGTGGTGGTGGTGGTGGTGGTGCAAGTTTTGCGTTATTGATAGCGTTAATCGAAGTATTATAATCGTCATAAAGAGATACAGGTACAGGAACACCGTAATTCACAGTATAATCTGAGTAAACTGTGTTATAATTATACAAGTAATCATAACCTCTGTTTGTCTTGGTACCGTGAGATAAAGTGTATGGGTTATACTGTTGATCTTCTTCTTGCATTTCATCATCTGAATAATTCTTTAAAGTCGTAGCGGGCAGAGCAGCAATTGTTACAATTTGCTTCTTGTCCGGTGGATTTAAAAGATTACTTGAGTTATTAGCATCTTGATCATATGGGTATAATTGAGATTGTGATTGAGATCTTGAATTGACTAAAGAAGTCGAACCTGATCTTGAAGCATTAAGGTTGTAAATTGGTGGATTATGGGATATGTTAGATGCAACAGTGGAGATGATCAATCCATCATCGTCATCGTCATCATCGTCATAGTCGTCCATTTCGTCACTTTCATTATTGTCGTAATCTTCATAGTCGCTCATATGATCATTATTCAAAGTACTTCCCAATGAAGTTGAGGAAAGTGAGCTATTGTGGTTATTGTTGTTGGAGGTGAAATTAGTCGAATGCATAGTTGATGCATCATTTTCTTGATCTTCATCCATATCATCATCATCTTGGGTATACTGGTCATCGTCACTTGAAGGTATATCAACAGCTATACATTGATCGACTCTCAAGTTGAAATGAATATGTCTTGATTTCTTATCTCTCTTGTCAATCTTATGCAACATATATTTTGACTGAGACTTGTCAGATAAGTTTATTATAGATCCCGGTTGATGAATCTTATGCTGTGTATTGAAATCTTCAGTAGATGATTCCATGTTCAAAGATAAATGACCATCGGCATTAAGCACCGGTATATCATTATTATCCACTATACTAGTAGTGTTATTATTATTATTATTATTATTATTATTTGGGATTGAAGTTGAAGATGGGAAAGCGGGAGATGGGGTTTGACCTAATAAAGAATTTGAAGTCGATTCTAGTACAGGTGAACCTCTATTGATGTTATTGTATTTGTTTTTATGTTTATTCTTCTCATGTTCATCTAATAAGTTTTGTAATCTTAAATAAGAGGCATCACTAATAACTTTTTCCACCATTGATTTCTTTTTCAAAATGGGTTTTAATTCAGGTACGTTGGAGTTATTATTATTATTATTATTATTATTATTATTATTAGTGGTGGCACTTGTTGGAACAATATCATTTGAATCTTCATTAACTTTCTTTAATGGTTTCAACACATTAGTATCATAATTTGAAAAAGTAGACGAGTTATCATCTTTATACAAGGGGCCATAAAGCCAAGTAACATCTGAATCCTTTGACCAATTCAATTCAGCAGGAGAAATCGTCTTTAAGTTATTTCTAGCCTGTGCCCAAGTTCTCCATGAGGCGTTTTCCAATCTTGCCCAATTTGTCTTTCTTCTTTGTTCTGCGTTTGTATTATTAATTATTTTTTCATTATTTGGATCATCATGATCCATATTATTCATATGATTTGGGTCATATGAGCTATTATCATTAGGGTCGTCAATGTCATTAATATTTTCATTTAATTCGTTATTCATATTATTATCATTTCTTTTCAATACGACGTATCTCCAAGATTTTGAAATATCACTTTCATTCCAGTCATGAGATAAGTAATCTACGTGAGTTTGAGGTTCATCTTGTAAATCACAATCATCATGTAAATGGTGGTGTATTATATGATTATTGAATGAATTAATATTTGCATTTGTAGAAGCAGAAGCAGAAGAAGAGGCGTTAGTGGTTGTGTTAGTGGAATTATGTATTTGATTAATTGAATTCAATTTTTGTTGTTTTTTCAATTGATGTTTTGGTATTAAACTTATTGAATTTGAGTTCATGGAAGAACTTGAAGAATCAGATAAATAATTCAGATTATCTGAATCTGATATATCATCAGAGTGAGCAGTTGATATTGGAGAAGGAGATGTTGAATTTTTCTTCAAGTGATTGTTGCTACTGCCCTGTGTGGGTATTACGTTTCTATAGAAACTTGGAATATTATCATCATCGGGTAGACTATCATTATTGGCTTGAGATGTATTATTTGAAGGAGTTGAAGGAGTAATAAATTGGTCCAATAAACCCATAGATCTAGTTCTTTTCAATTTGAAAGATGCTTGTTGGAAATGATTATCATCTTCAGCTTCAACATGTTGAGAAGTGGTTGGACCTTCGTTAAATACTTCCTCTGACATTATATAAGGGGGGAAAATTAGAGGAAGATTAAGTAGGTTAAATAAATAAATAAAAAATAAAAAACACAAAAGCGATTAATTCAGTCTAATGATATGATATGATATGATTTTTAATTAATGAATATATATTTTTAGTGGGGATAAAATAAGACTGTTTTTTTTTTTGTTTATTGAACTGGGGGGTAAAGTGACAAGAGTTCAAGTAAGATGATATGGAACCGGAGGATGAATGATATGAGTGTATAAGCTAATGAATAGTTGGGATGTATATGATGATGTATGATATGGTATGTATGGTTGGTTGAGTTATGGAGTTGGTTATAATAATGATATATAATTTTTAAATAATTAAATTAAAGAAGGAGGGATTCAAAGAAGGAAAGGTTTCTTGAATGAGGAAAGTCCACGGAATTAGTCGGAGGAATTATATTATGTTGGATCAGAGTCAAAAAAAGATTTAAAATTTCGAGAAAGTGTTTAAAGAGGAATAATAGGAGAGAGATCATAAAAGAATTGTGAAATGAATAGAGTATAATAATATTCTTATTGGGTTGTATATATAATCTACTTATTATGCTATTATAATCTGTGGCAAATATAGAAGATTGATTAAGAATGGTAAGTATAATACTAGTACAGTGGTCAAGTCAAAAGTTAGTTGTAAATAAAAATTAATTAAATCGAGATAGTGCGTGGAGAAAAACGGGAAGACAATAACTTATTGCTCTACTATGATGAAATAGAAATAAAATAAATAAATAAATTAATATATTAAAAAAGAATAGTGCATGGTGATTAGCCAATTGAAAAAGTATTTAACACAACTTGGTAAAAAAAAAAGACAGCCACCCGGATTAATTATTAATTATTATTAATTGCCACTTTTATTGTTGATCGGATTAGATATCTGTAAAAGGATGTCTCTAGGTGGTGCACTACCACCCAGAGGGGGTAACTGTGTGTTTATAACTGCTCTGTAATGTTGTATATATATATATATATATATACATACTCCGGGTAACGCCTCACTTTAAACAATTCAAGGTGGCTGACTTCTCAAAGGAAGTCTTATTGTCTCAATTGGGCATCTCTTTGAAGGTATGATATAAGCCTATTATATAGTAACAGCCATTTATTTTATTTTATTTATTTTATTGTATTATATTATTACTGAACAAAAACCAGCCAAGCGTCGAGAGTCGTTCATTAATTTGGTGGATTTATTTTATTTATTTATCACTATATCCCCTCCTCAATTTAAATCCTTATATTATTTATTTGGTATATACCTTACCTTTCTCCTTCTCTTTTATTTTCTTGTTTCTCATATTTCCTTCCATATCAACACTAAACTCTACCATTATATTACTCAAAACTACTCATTATAGAATCAATTAAGATCCTTGAAAAGTTTAGTCAAAAAAAAAAATAATATAACTTTTAATAGACACTTTATCCAACTTATTACACTCCTTTTAATAACCAGTCTATTATTACCCACATACATTATCAATTTCCCTCTTTTGAGATTACACTCCTTTTCACTTTACTATTTATTACTTTCATTGCATATAAGAATAAAACAAAGTACCCTGATAATAACACAAATTTAAAAACAACTTTTTGATTACACATACAAAAGTACGTATACCAACCAAACAACCGTTTTACTAACTGTTAACTTTAATTTACTAGTCAATCATTCAATTCGGGGGGGTAAAGAACATACATTAACTAAAGCCATGTGAGTATCACTGAACTGATAGCTAAACCCACGGCACTTCCATTTCTAGCAAAACAATACAAGCCAAGCTATTTTCCCAAATTTCTGTTTATTTGCGTATTCCCGCTTTTGGCCGAGTCGTGCACCGAGATCCAGTACCTTTGGCCCTTTGAGACAAGCACATCAATATTATTATTGATGTGTTTCTCTCTTTGTTGTCAAATTTTGGTGTTTTGGACGTGATTCACCTAATTTTTTTTTATTGCCGTTTGGTGTTTGGTTTATGGTGTTTATCATTCTCTCTTTCAAACACGCTCTCAAACATAGTTCATAATACTTTCTTCAATCAATTGAGTCGTATCATTCACTGTATTACTATTACTACTACTACAACAACAACAATAATTACATTTGCAAGTCAGATTTAAAGCATTATAATATTGATTATTATTATACTAGTCCAACTCATTTACTCTCCTTTAATACCAACTAGTCTACGCTTTTCAACTTTACATTGACTCCTTTCAAATTTGATTGCCTTTATTACCCCTGTTTTGATTGAAGATTAATAAATAAATATAACAGATATTCCAATCAAAGTTTAATATCAATTAAAATCAAACATAAATACTAACTTCACTTTTATTCAAATAGTATTTACCAAAATGAAATTCTCAACTTTTACTTTACTTTCAATTGCTTCTCAATTGACTAAATTAGTCGCTGCTGATGATACTGAAGAATGTACTTCAACTGCTAGATCTTATCATCAACATCATCAACATAGACGTGCCATCGCTTACGATTACGTCTACGTCACCGTTACCGTTGACGCTGAAGGTTCCACTGTTGAACCTACTACTACTGCAACCCCAACTGAAACTTCTTTAACTACTTCCATTCCAACTACTACTTCTACTGAAACTTCAACTGTTGCTACTGATTACGAAGAAACCACTACTTCATCTTCTGATGATGCTACTGCTACTGGTTCTTACTCCTTTTCATCCGGTAGTGACATCAACGGTGACTTGGCTAGTTTCTCTGATCCAACCGTTGAATTTGTTGATGGTGTCGTTGCCTGTTCCGATTTCCCAGGTGGCCAAGGTGTTATTGCCCTTGATAACTTAGGTTTCGGTGGTTGGTCCGGTTTATACCATCCTTCTGATACCTCCACTGGTGGTTCTTGTGAAGATGGCACTTATTGTTCTTATGCATGCCAGCCAGGTATGTCTAAGACTCAATGGCCTTCTGACCAACCTTCTAATGGTGTATCTGTTGGTGGTTTATACTGTAAAGATGGTTTCTTATACAAATCAAACACTGCTTCTGACTACTTATGTGAATGGGGTGTCGATTCAGCCGTTGTTGTCTCTGAATTAAGCGACGTTGTCTCTATCTGTAGAACAGATTATCCAGGTACCGAAAACATGTGTATCCCAACAGTGGTTGATGCTGGTTCTTCTAACATTTTAACAGTTGTTGACGAAGCTAGCTACTACATGTGGGAAGGTCAATTAACTTCTGCTCAATACTATGTTAACAACGCTGGTGTCTCATATGAAGATGGTTGTATCTGGGGTACTTCCGGTTCTGGTGTTGGTAACTGGGCTCCATTAAACTTTGGTGCTGGTTACTCCGATGGTATCTCATACTTATCCTTGATTCCAAACCCAAATAATTTAGAAGCTGCCAACTTCAACGTTAAGATCGTTGCTTATGATTCTTCTTCTTCTGTCTCTGGTGAATGTGTTTACGAAAACGGTGTCTATAACGGTGATGGAACAGATGGTTGTACTGTTGGTGTTACTAGTGGTAAGGCTAAATTTGTCTTATACAACTGAGTTATGAATTAAAAAAAAAAACCTTTCCTCTTTCCACGTACCAATTTAGACTTGTTTTTTTTTCTATCCCTCTAATACCTAAACTGATTCATATCTTTTTTTTTCTCTTTATTTTATATTTACTTGCTTTTTTGTATATTTATCTCCCAACTATTTTATCTTTGTTACAATTCTTAATTTACAATTTTCTCTAGTAAGTTGATTGTTTAATTATATTGTATTATATATCACTTATTTTTAACTTTGGTTCATTTTTAACATATTTAATTAACTTTATTCAATAAGTAACTTAAAAAACAATTCAATTTTGTTATCTCGACTAATTCAACGGTACTTTTTTCTAGTTTTTTTTAACAAAACCTTATTTAATCACTAATTTTTCTTCCCCACATTAGTCCCTCTTTTTTGAAAATATTTAGGGGAGCCTTTTTTTTTGGTGTTCGTGTCTGGTAAAGTAATCCATTAGGATCAGTGAATCTCTAAACGCTTACTTTAATTAATCTACAACAATTGTAATTCTTAGTGGATTAATTGAATATATTTGTTTTAAGATGAAGAAAATCCAAAGAAATAAACAATGTCACACGATAAATATCGATAATCCATTCATTGATAAATACCAAAAACCAAAAATGGGAAACTTACATTTTACAAAACAAAAAACAGATGGTTTAATAAATAAGACAAACCATGTTTTGACAAGATCTAAATCAAAGTTGTTTCCCCAAGATAAGGTATCGATACTAAGGATTTTCCAATCTAATGTATTGATCCCCGTGTTTGATTACTCAATTATGAATCTTGGTAAAAATGACAATATTGAGCACAAAGTAGAGAATCACGATATGGGTTCTTCCATCTCTGAAATCTCTAATAGTTTGAATTTCAATGGATCAAGCTCTCAAATTGATTCTTCATCCGTGTTTTTCCAATCACCAATGATAACGGACACAACTGTTGTTCCATTAATGGAAAACAAACAAAGTGTGAATAAGTTCGAACTACAAAATGGGAAAGTATCAAAGGCAGTCAAGAAACCTAGAAAATATGCTTCTATTCCTGGAACTTCAGTTTTCAAAATGGATAATAATGCGAATACAACTAAGATTGATGAAACTTCTTTAACAGGAGATAATACTACATTAACTACAAACGCAACTACTACAACTGGTGAAGTTCAATACACTGATCCAACGACTTTTGTATACGATGATTTTGGCGACTTATCTCAGAATGAACTATATCTCAGAAAAAGCTACTTCAAGAGAAAGGGAACAATTAACAAAGATGATGACAATGACGTAAATGACAGTGACGATAAACTTGCAAAACCCAATGTCTCGATTTTTGAGTTCAATGAGCTAGATAGTCAAGAATTGAATGAAAATCAAAAGAAGAAGAAAACCACTTTTTTCAAAGACTTGAAACCTATTGCAAAGTTATCAGCAAACAGAAAACCTAAATCAAAAGCAAAACCTAAGATCAAACGTCAACCTAAAAAGTCAGTACAACCTAAATTAAAAGATATGTCAACAGTGACATCAAAAATTATTCCAAAGAGAAACTTTGATACAAAGAAAACAAAGCGCAACCCATCTATACAAACTGAACTTCCATATCATCGTATAATTCATACAAGAAATAAATTAAGCAAGTTACCACAAGAAGACAAGGAATTGATTTTAAGTAATATGCTTACTGTTAAGAATTTGGGGAATCAAGTTGATAAAAAATTAGAAGAGTCTTTGATTTTGTCAAATGAAATTAATTCTGTTGATAAAAATGGTAAGGAAATCAGTTCACAGTATGATAAAAAAATAGAAGATGCAAAGAAAGAAAATATCGCTGAAGAGAAAACTGAAACAACACCAGAAAATAGAAAGAATGAGTCGCATTATCAGTCAAATGATGACGGTACCACAAACCTGGGCTTGAATTTCTCTATTGACATTACCAACAACCATTCAATAGAAACACCAACAAAGTCAAAAAGAGTTCATACTTCAACACCATACGTTAAAGAAAAACCAAATGTTTCCCTCAAAAATAATGATGACTATCTAGATGATGTTAATGAAACTGTTTTGAAAAAGATTCAAAATTTCCAAACAGAGCTCAGCACTACCGTTGGCAACATGAATCAGTTGATTAAATCGGATAACCATTTACTAATTCAGAAGAAACAAATTAGCCTTAAAAACTCAGAACCAGCAACAGTTGGAACAGAACTTTCTAATGTCGAAGTGGATATCAAATCCATGTTTAGCAACATTGCAGCGAAGATCCACGACATGTCCAACACGTATCACACCATTGATCAATTAATTCAAACCAATTATGAGATGCTACGTAAAAAGTTGGATTCAAATTTTGAAGAACTACATAAAATCCATGATTTAAAATTCAGAAACTTGCTAGATTTGACAGATGAAAAGATAAGTGATTTAATAACTTCTGAAAACATGTTGATAAATAAAATCAACAAGTGAGCATACACACTAATATAAAGAAATAAATAAATAAATAAATAAATAAATTTGCTACGTTAGCTAGATAATTTGCTATTGATATATACTAGTTGATAAGTACTTTCTATATAAACCCACTAATGCAACAATTAATACAGATGATTATAGAAAGCTTGCTCGTCATAACTACTGATTGGACCTGCATTATAACCACTAATCTCATCTTCTTGAATTGAATCACTTGCGTCATCATCACTCTTCACACCACCATAATTTCCTTTATATCCAGACTTCAAAGAATTAGTTCCATTTTTGCTTAATTCCACAGGATCTTCTTCTACATCCTGCACTAAACCACCAATCGCTTTGGCAAAATCTCCAAAATACAAGTTTTGCTTCCACGAGTCAATTCTATCATTGACCACCTCTTGCATATTGCTTAAAGTTCCAGTTGGTCCGTCATAGTTTTCAGCCGAATTTACCGATCTAAGTAATTCTAGCTCGTCATTTTCGTCACAACTTGAAAATGTTGTTGAGTCGCTTTCGTATCCGTAAGCAAGTGAATCTTCATCAATCGCTGGTTTGCTTTTCATATTGCTTATACTAACTGGTTCTTGGCTTTGGGTCTTTGAAACAATCTTCTGAACAGACTCTGTTTTGGTTTTATTTCTCCTCGTGCGATTGCTCCCTGAATATTCATGCTCTGCTACAAAAGTAGTATCGGTCGCCTTAGATCTGTTTTGTTGCTGCTTGAGAAACTTCGACCGTTGAAATTCAAGTATATCTGCTAGCCTTTCTGAATTATCCTTATCCTTTATTTCTTCGTAACTCTTGTGGGTATCTTTAGGACGAGTGGCTGATGTATCATTACCATCCTCATCTTTGTGTTCACTATCATTTTCATCATCGTTTTCATTATTATCATCAAAGGTCTCATCCCCATCCTCGTCATCTTCACTGTCGTCTACTTCCTCTTCATTTTGATCTTGCATTCCAACTTTTGCCTTTCTTTGCATCTCATCATAATCAGACACTTTCGAACCAAAATGATTTTCAACCATGTGCTCAACAACAGGCCAGCCGTAAGCATTTGCAAATTTTCTACGAACGATTATATTGTTGTGTGCATCAGGCAAAAGATTCACTATAACTTTTCTCCATGTCAAACCCTTATGCCATCTTCTAGCAATTTCTTCTTCAAGGGCCCTTTGTCTCTTTACTGGATCTATGTTGTCTAAAAATGTGGTCGACTTTCTTGCTATTTTAGGAATGGAGTCGGGCGTATATAGATTATCGTGTAATATTGCCTTTGGTCTACTTGATGGATCAACTAGAAACTTTAGTGGTGGCAACGGAGGCAACAAAACAGCAGATGCAGATGAAATCATGGATGATTTAGGTAATGGATTAATGTCGTTTTCTAAATCTGCCGTGTCACCTCCTGGATCATCTGAGCTTTTATCAACAGTTTGGTATCTTTGATATCTTTTACCTCGTTCTCTGGAATTTAAGTTGGGTACCATCAATGAAATAACGCTCTGTAAAGGTGATAACACTTTGTTTTTAACCTGACTTTGAAATGAGTTATCCTCTTGCCCACCTATTGAACTCTGATCTTGCGGAATTGCCTCAACATTACCGGATTCTGCAGAACTCTCAGTTCCTCCATGAGGGCTATTGGTTCCCCCATTTGAAGAGTTATTTTTATCCGCTTGTAAGACATCGTGAACTTTAGATAATCCTTTCCAGTCCAAGTACAAAATGGCACCTGTTCTCAAGGGAACAATTCCATCATGCAACGCGTTCGCATAAATTGTTCTTCTTTTAAATTTCCTTAAAATTTTTCTAGTTGGTTTGGATGGTAATAACATCAATAATGGCTTGATGCCTTGAAGACCTAAATCCTGTCCTGTCTTGCCGACTATTCCCGCACTTAGTGCAATTTTTACAAACGCTGGATTTTCATTGCTCACTCCTAAGAAGGGAGAAGCCATTGCTATAAAATTGATTGGCTTAATGTTGGTAAAGAAGTCTGGGTAATTGTGATTAATGTATGAGATTGCAAACGTTTGAACCAAACCCCCTAATGAATGAGCAATGAAAGAAATCTTCTTGATGTTCAGATCAGGTGTGACACTTTCATTAACAATATGTTCAGCTAGTCTTCTACCAAGATATTTGACACCTCTTTCAGTTTTACATACATTTCCTGGATAACATCTCACAATTATATTCTCATCTTTGTTTTTTGCTGATATCGATTCTATTTGTTCCTTTATGTAGAACATATCTGCAGTAGCATTTGAATGCAAGCCATGCGTAAGAACAACCAAATGAACTGGGTCTTTAGCCTTTTTAGGAGGTGGCTGGTTCCATAAATCTAATGTGTCTTGATGTTGAACATATATGCTTGTTGAAAATGTTCCCAAGCGATCAGCAAAATTATGACGATGCAGACTTGATACGTTTGTTCCAATCATCACTTCAAAATGAATATCCGCTGTTGAAGAGAAAATCATTTGACTCACAATATCTACTACCCAGACATACTTGTCTTTGATGGTATGTGTAGATAATTCTGTTACAAGACTCTGTCCTGCTGATAAGTTTGGGTTATATATCGGCTGGTCGGCAGTTATAAAACATTTCTTGTTATGATCAAAATCAATTGGCTTAATGTCACAGTACAATATAAATGGCCCTACTAAGAAAGCAGCTCTTAATGGAATCAATTCAACATTTTTGATCTTAACAAATATGGAGTCTAGCTTTGAGACGCCTTCTTGAGGAATATAGTTGATAAAAAATCTATGAACACCTCCAACTTTGACCATGTGATGGGATCTATAAAGCAAGCCCTGCGATGACATGTCTACAAGCGTAGATTTTGAGGAAGCATCCTCAGACATCGGCACACTCGCCATTCTTCCCGTTCTGTGTTAACTTATTACTGACTCTGCTTTATGCAATTTTTAAAGAATGCAATTCTTAACAAATTTGTTCTGTGCTTCTTGAAGAGGCGTGGGAATCTCTTGGCTTGCGAGATGCAATTTCAAGTGGTTTGTATACACTAAAACAGAACCAATGACTAGCCGGAATAAACTTCAGTATGTGCTAAAGACACACTAAATACCCTAACGACACTTAAACAACGGAATGGAGCAAAATTGGCTTCCTTGAATGGCTGAACTGCACGGTTAGCCCCGATTTAATTATAATTGTTATGTTTTCCCATCACACCTACACCGCCGCACAGTTACCCTCTGCTCGATAGATAGCTTCCTTGCTCACGTGATGCTTCTTGCGGAATTAGACGCTTGCAGTTTCATAATCGACTGGGCTATTTACCGAAAGTGGTGGGGAACCCTGAAGTAGAGAATCCCAAAAGGGCTTATCTAAATAAAATCTGTTCACGCCAGGATCAAGGGGAACTACCAAGACAACGCATCTGAACCTCATAGAGCACCAAATAAGCATCCAGGTACACTAATATGGACGAGGAGTTTGCCAATATCTTTCTTCCTGATCTGGAGGTGGGAGACGGCATTAGTCCCACCAGGTCCATTGGCCAGACACAATTGAGACGTTCGATCTCTTCGAAGATGGAGTCTCCGGATTCAAACTTTCCGCTGGACTCGTATCAGAAGATAGACAATTCCAATCCCGCCATAGCCACACAGCCGATAGAGAGTATGGGATCAAACATGGCATTAAATAACAGCTCCGATATTTATGAGCAGTTTGACTTCAATAGTCCCTCTGAGTCGGAGTTGAACTTCAAGTTTAGGTCTTCCCATTATCAAGACCTTATTCCAATGGAGGCATCAGCCGGAAAACTAGATCACCAGCAAATCATGACGCAACCACAGTATAACCTGCTCAATCAATCACAGCAACAACAGATGAACATGACACAACAGCAGCAACAGCAATACTTTATTCAGTCTCAGATGTATCAATACCAATATGCCCAACAACTTCAGCAACAGCAAGTCAATTCAATGTACAGCTTGAACAATGGCATAAACAACAATAGCTATGCCAATAGAAAGGGCAGCATTGCTAGCCAAGATACAGATAAGAAAGGGGAAGCGACCCCTACCGTTGCAAATGCTATGAATGGAAACACTCCTTTTGGAGGCCTTAACTCAGCACAAACTCCTTCATTCACCTATCAAGACATATTTGCAACTGGAAATGGAACGCCGAATTTTTCCGATCAAATGCCACTTTCTCCTTATCCGCAAGCACAGCAATATGACATGAACGGTGGATCAAGCCTGCAGCAACAACACATGTTACAATCTACGCAACAACAACAGCATCAGTTGAATAGTCAGCAACAGCAACAACAACAGCAGCAACACCGGAATCAACAGAATCAGCAGCAGCAACAGCAGCAGCAGCAATACCAACAAAATCTTCAACAGAATAATTTCCAGCAGAATCAGTTTAACGCACAACAACTCTCTAACCAGAGAACCAATCAATACTATCAAAATGGCCTCCAGACTAGACAAAGAAATCAGAACATGCTTTTGGCTCCTTCGTCCGCTTTGTTTTCTCCCGTACTAGGAGCTTCTTCTAAAGCAACCTTTCTTCAAGGTGATTTGCAAAGCTCTCCAAACTCATTGATGGGTAATCAGCTTTTAAATGGTGCACTTAGCCCAAACTTTTCATTGTCTGCAACACCAAAACACAGCTACATGGAGCCACCGCAAAATAAAGCTGCAAGCCAGCAATATAACCCAATACCAAAGTCGCAGGCTCAGGATTATCATCAGTCTCAACAGAACTCATTTGTTTCAAGGCAGGGAGGTCCTTATCAAAGTCAAAATAATATTCCTTTCCAGCAATCAACTATCAGCCAAACTATGGCACAACCAAATCCATCACAGGGCGGCAAGATTAATCTCAAGAAAGGTAAGAGACCTTTTGACTCGCCAGTTGCTCAAACACCAAATTCGACTGATTCTTCCCAAACTGACGTAACCGCCAAAAGCGGCGAACCATCTAAAATATCAAGCAGTGTAATACTTGAACGTATCCTGAGCTTATTTGACTTTGTAAAGCTAGATAATGACGGAGCCACTAACGATGCTCATTTGTTGCCTAAGGTTAAATTATTGGCTAAGGATAATAGTGAGGTTTCATTTGAGTCATCTTGTCGTTTGGAAGGAAAGCTGTACGCTGGTAAGGATATTATAACACAAGTTCAAGGTGAATTGACAGAGAGAGAAAAGATTTTTCTTTTTGGGTATCGTAGAAATCACATTCCTCTTGAATTTACCATTGGCTTTGATGAAGCTCCAACTCATTTGATAATTGATAAATCAAAGGAAAAATTTAAGATTACATCTTTCCAATTGTCATTTCATTGCGTTTCCAATTTTTCAGATGAAAAAACCAGCCTAGTCACATTTGAAAATGAGAAAGAAGAAAGCGGTGAATCTACTGTAGATGTCAAGAAGGAAGGAAACATTTCTATAAAGAAGGAATCAGGTGGAATTGAGATTGAAGATGATCAGTTTGCATCAGATGAAATCTCACTAAATACAACCAACCTTGAATTTTCATCTTTTGAAGGGAAGAGGAAGTATTCTATCAAGAGAATCAAGTTTGAAAAATCCACTCCTAATAATGGTAAACTAATTTCCAAAGACTATTTCTACATTGTTATGACTGTTGACGCAAATTATAGAGCAAAAGATTCTACACTCAAATCAGTTACAATCAATGTTTTGAAATCTCGTGGTATTACGGTTCGTGGAAGAAATCCATCTTTTTATAAACATAAAGATGATATCTTACTTGCTAAGGAAAACTTGGAACCACTTCTTGTATCCTTTGACACAGTATCTCCAGATGGAGCTGATAAAACTGTTGTTAAAACAGAAGAGCTAGCCACTACAATGCCCAAAACAAAGACCAAAACCAAGACCAAACCAAAACAGAGCATGGAAACCCCTGAGATCAAACTGGAATCTGGTAATCCTCCAGCACATGCACCAGAAAAAATTGTCAAACAAACTTTGAAGAAAGGAAACAAGAAAAAATATACATATTTTCCGGTCAATGCAGCTTACTATCTTCCTCCTATTCAAGTTTACTATTTCCCGCATGATTCTCGTCATGACGACAAATTGAGAAGCCACGGGCGCAAAGTCAGCGTTTCTTCACGAGAAGGACTGGGGCCCACTTATAAGCATTTTTTGAAGAACTCATAAACGATATATGTATTATTTAACCTTAGATGTGTATAATTAAAGTATAAATCTAATCATCATTCTATTTACTAAATACTGAACAGTAAATCGAACTGGGGTAGAGGAAAAGGCTGTGTTGTGGCTGTGTTAAGTCTGTCACGTTACAGCTAGCCGCAACAGAGCAATAGCTTTGTACCTATGGGGCAACTGAGCTGATTGCTTAAATGCAGCTGTAGAGTATATATTAGATCCAAAGAAACAACGACAAAGAGGTTAATGTATACAAAAAGAGAATATTTGATACGAATTCATGCATAGTATGACAAACATCAACGTCTCCTTCCCTCCCGGGAAAGCCCAGATTCTGTTTGCCAAGTCAAAAGTATGCATTCATCTCACTCAATCAAAGGCGAACAACGTTTCAGGGTACTTAGTTATAGTTAGACCCACCAAAGGATGCAAAAATAAAGATATTATAATTGCTTATATTCCCGAGTCACAAGTTTCAGCAGAGGACAAGAAAGCATTGGACTATTTTGACCTGTATGGATTAGATGGTGAGGGTGACATCAGCCAGATCAAAGGTTCGGATCACAGTCCCTCTGAGTTATCCAAGGACAATTTACCCAAATGTCAAAAGTTTATAGACAGACCAGCTTTATCATCATCTTTATCTTATGCATTTGGAATAACCATTGGCAATTTATTCAGTTGTCAAATGAGGCCAAAGGCCTCAGCCATGTGGTTTGGATCCATTTTGCTACATCCTAAGGATTCTTTAGAAAGACTACCCGCTTTGTTTTTCCACGATGACGAATCACCTGGTACCAAAAGAGAAGCTAAGTTGAAAAGTTTGAATTTTGATCCATTTGCTTCTAATTCGTTGGGTGATAGTACACATTCAGGCGGTGTCTTGTATTGGGGTGGTGATAGATTTTTCAGTTGCCTAAAGAATTATTGTATTATTGAGTCATCATCTTTAGAGAAGGGTATGATGCTGATCAACCCTACTAAGGAGGACTTGATCAATTTTATTCCCGCTGTTTCTTCTTCTGATAAGCAGGATGTTGACTTATTCAAGGAGGCAGGAGATGCTTTCAACTCATTTGTTACAAACGCTAAATGGAAAGTGATTGGTAATTTGGCCAAATTTACCAAATTGGCCAAAGATAAGGTTAATCAAGTTGTCGAAAATGACAGTGTTCCCATTCCAATCAAGAAACTTTTGAATCAACCAGAAGTGAAAATTATCAGCGATGAGTTCGATAGTGCCAATGTATATCTAGCTAAATGGGCATTAGCTGTTCAAACAGAAGCCGAGAAATCAAGAAAGATGATTATTGGAAATAACGAATACCATGAATTGATTAAGTCCGAATTAGGTGACGATTTTATTACATTGACACCTCTTGAGGTCTCCAAGGCTACTAGATTGAGACCATTGACCAAGATTGAATGGGATGAGTTTTTCGATAATTCAGGCAGATTACAAGTTACTGTTACCGAAGTCAAAGATAGAGTTTTCCATGGTGGTGTAGCTCCAGAAATTAGAAAGCTTGTTTGGCCATTTTTGTTAGAAGTTTTTCCTTGGGATACTTCAGCAGAGGAGAGGGAACAGCTGGTCACTTCCTTCCAAGAAAGTTATCTTGAATTGAAAGCAGAGTGGCAAATGAACTTACAAAATCAAAAGGAAGACGATTTCTGGAAGGATCAAAAGTTCAGAATTGAGAAAGATGTTAGACGTACTGATAGAGAACTAGAAATTTTCAAGCATAATGTGGCCGACGAAACAACTCCTGCAACTGAAGAAGATGAGGATCATGATGCTGTTATCAAAAATCCAAACTTGATTGCTCTAAGAGATATGTTAATCACTTACAATGAACATAATAGAAACTTAGGTTATGTTCAAGGAATGTCTGATTTATTGTCACCTTTGTATGTTGTCTTCAGGGATGAAGTCATGTCATTCTGGTGTTTCACTCATTACATGGAAATCATGGAGAGAAACTTTTTGAGAAATCAAGATGGTATGAAACAGCAAATGTTAGCTTTAACTGAACTGATTCAATTTATGATGCCCGATTTGTATGTTCATCTTGAGAAGTGTGATTCAGCTAACTTGTTCTTCTTTTTCCGTATGTTATTAGTTTGGTACAAGAGAGAGTTTTCATATGATGATACAATGTACTTTTGGGAAGTATTGTGGACAAGATACTACTCATCGCAATTTATTTTGTTTTTTTCATTTGCGGTACTTGAGAAGCATTCAAGAATTATTATGAATAACATACATACATTTGATCAACTATTGAAGTACATGAACGATCTTAATGGAACACTAGACATTCAGGAGCTATCGATCAGAGCAGAACTATTGTTTTTGAAATTCAAACAAATGGTCGAGCTTGTCGATAGAAAGAATGCGGGTATCGGTATTCATGGACTGAAGATAAATGATAATGGTTCAGCAGAAACAGCTCAGAAGCCAATTCTGGTTGTTAGTAAGGAACTGAGATCATTACTCTCAAAAGAAATTGTTATACAGAAAGAAGGACCAAGACCTGACGGAGTAGGTGGAGGTTGAACAAACTTGCTTTTAGTGATATATTGTGGTGATAGTTAGGGGATACATTTAGTTTATAGTTTATAGTTTTTTCTTTTTTGATATTTGTGTAGTTTTACGCACCATCTTTGCGTTTGAATTGAGTTCATTCATTTGGGAAAAAATATATTAATGCGACGCAATTCAAAGTTGTAGGCATTGGGTTACCCGCGAGTAAGGGAAAACAAGAAAAAAGCAAAACAAACATCTTTGCCCTTTTTCCTTCTAAGGGGGTCAGACAACTCAACACCAGTTCATTGATAAGAACTTCTTGTTTACGGGTGTTTTGGTTTGTTTATATTATTATTCAGATCTCAAGTATTCCCCCACATATCAGGCCCCACGACATTTGAACAACACACTTATAGACTGCAAACTGCTCAATATGGTAAAATTAAAGGGAACCACAGCCGGTGAATTGGCTAAGGAAGACGAGCCAACATATACCCTTCCAGCTATTAGGGACCCTTTATTAGAGGGTCAGACTGTTGTTGTTTTTGGTGATTTTGAAGAGAAGGCTTCGATTCTTGAAAAAGCCAGAGTTTTAGGTGCTAAGATCAGAACCAGTAAGACTGCTGATGAAAATTCCATTTACATTTCTAATGATGTTACTAGTATCCCAACGTCTGCTCTAAATAAGACAGTGTACTCTTTTGAATACATTAACAAGTTAATGGACGCTGTGAATCACGACGATGTCTCCAAAGATGATTATTTGCTGACCATTGAAGCTGGCTTAGAGAACAGAATCAACGTTGCTAGCGAGATTGTTGCAACTGCTCTTGCTGCCCAGGGTGAATCCAAGAATGTCAGTTCCAAACAAGTGTCAGGACCTACATTCGACCTTGAAAGTAACAAGATTCTAGATAAGGATGGTAATGTTATCCAATTGAGTGATTCTATTTTTTCTTTAAACTATGATGTTCTGTCAGAACTACCCGATATAGAGGTTCCTCCATCATTACCTCGCTCCAAGAATGATTCTGAGGCTAGAAGTAGAGGTTCATCAAAGAAGTTTACTCCTTTTGAAGATGCTCAGATTTTACAGCTAGTCAGACGTTATCCTCATTTGCGTGGTACTCATACCTTTTATCAAAAACTCTCTTTATTACCTGCTTTGGCTATGCATACAGGAAACTCTATTAGATTTAGATTCCGTAAAGTGTTATCCAAGAAATTAGACTTTGTCTACGAAGTTGACCCCAAGACAAACCAAGTCCAATTTGATAAAGACAACAACCCCATCAAGAATTACGGTGACTCTAATTTATTGAAATCTCAATACACTGCAGAAGAAGATTATACCTTGTGTAAAGCTGTTGATATGTACCGTACTTCAGTTGCAGAAGCTCCTCAAACTGGTCCAGCTGGTAGAAGAAAGCTGGAGATCATTCCAGAGTCTGTGTTTAGACAAGTCGCAGAGAGTGCTCCTCGTCATTCAGTCATGTCATACAGAGACAGATACAGAAAGTTTGCCTCTGTTTTTGGTATCAAGGAATACATCCAATACTACGATGATTGTATTGCTACAGAGGCTACCCCAATGCCAATGAAAAACTTGAGTTCAAGACAGAGAAGAACCAAGAGAGCTCGTGAAGAAGCAGCTAATATTGCCGGATTAACTGGTGCAACTGAAGAATTATTGAAACAAGCCCTGAGTAAAGTTGAGGAGAATGGTTCCGTCTCCTCTTCTACTGATCCTGAAGCTCCTCAAACTAAAAAGGCTAAGAAATCTTTTACGAAATCATCTACTGTTAAGGAGAAGAGCTCCAAGGATGAGGCTAAACAAGTTCCAAGCGAACCAACTAATATTTTTGAACTCGAAGAAGAAGCTCAGAAAGCTCTTCTCATGGACTTATCTGAGCGTACTGCTGGTCCACCTCTTGAGGATATTCCACCTATTTATGATCAACAAAAGGCCACTGTTGAAGAAGTTGAAAAGTATGAATTCCCTAAATTTGACGAAAAGAACAAAGTTACAGCTCTTGCTGAAATTTCATATAATTTGGGATTTTCTTCAGAATGGTTACATTCATGGTTCAATTGTGTCTCTGGAAATGCAGCTGTATTAAAGGAAGTCTTATTGAACTATCTTCAAACTGAGAAAGTTCAACTGTACAATGATTCTAGGTTCTGGAGTGCTGAATTTGATTTGCTATTAGCAGATACCGAGAAAAACAAAGATCAACTTCATGAGTTGTACACAGATGAGCAAATTGAAGCTAGAAAGAAGTACTTATCTTCCTTAGAAGCCTGATTAGAACATCAATGTTAGTTTCTTTCTATATTTATTTTTATTGCCACTTTTCTGTATTATTTTTACTTTTATCTATATTGTATTTTAGTTTAGAGAGTATTTGATAAGTATGTTTTATATTACCTCTAATTTCAATAATAATTGAGCGTTTATTTGATTTTTGTCAAATTTAAAAATCGTTTATAAATAAATAAAATAAATAAAATGCGTACTGTATAACTACTATTATGAACAGTCTATGTGAGCCGAAGTCCTCTTATAAACAATTCCATCTTCTTTAACTTCACTCCATATAATTTCGGCAGTTAGCTCATCACCATACACACAACCTGTATCGAGACCAGACGAGTACTCTCTATAAAGAAGTCCACGTCCTGCATCATGACCATAGTAAACCTTAGTACCAATCGTCACTAGGCCTTCTGGTTTTGCGATATCTTTCAATTCCTTCTTGTACTTCTTTCTCTCATTTAAAGTCCAGTGCTTAGACCATGACTCTGCCCCATCAATATGACGATCATCTACTGGAATGGTAAAGTCAGGACTGAGTAAAGATCTAATGTTTACTACAACATAGGGATCCTGTTCTTTCAATTCGGCAATGTTCCATTGCAGTCCACCATGAACGGCAACCCCCAATGCAGGATATTCTGCAGGGGACTTTTGAAATCTGTCGGTGAAGTGAGGCACTGGACCCAGAGTCTTGATTATATTACATTTGGATAAGTAGTCAATATGGACTGGATATAACTTTTTGGCGATCTTCATCATCTCATCAAAATCATAAGATTCATTTGGTTTGATTATAGTTACGGCGCTATCCTCTGCATCATCAGAATGCTTTATGGTTAAAGGAGGCAATGCATGGAACTGAATGTATCTTTTTAATATTTCAATTTCATGATTTCCCAACACACAATCTAAATTGTGTTCAATAGCGTAATCCAAGACACCTACTGAATCAGGTCCTTTATCCAAAAAGTCACCTAGCATGATGACGTGGTCATTCTTTCCGTTATCATAACCTAGCTTACTGAGCAACTTTTTCAACTGACGTAATGAGCCATGTACATCACCAATCAAAATATATCTTTTCTTTGAGTTCTGTTTATCTGGTGAAATTATTGAATCTTTGAAAAACTTTTTGAACAATTTGGACTTGGTATCAAGATACTGATACTTGGAAAAACGGGGAATACCTCCTGTGATAAGTGGCTCCAGGTTTGCTTCCTTCTCAAACAGAGTAGGTGTAGGTATTAGAGGGTGCAAGAAACTGTTTATATTGCCTACTTTAACAATGATGGGGATATCGGTACCATCCGGTGCAAGGCCAGGAAGATATATTAGAATGAAATACGTGATGGGTATCACCAGAAAGACCCCTATTGTCATCCCTATAATTTTCATGAGCCTTTGCCTCTTAATTGTAGCCTCCGAATATATCGAAAAGCCATCCTCATCGTAATATTGGTTATCCATATAGTAAGTTTGTACCTGCTGATCTTCACTATTTGTAGCGTCCTGTACCGCCAGAAAGGTTCTTTCGTTAAATTTGGACATTGTATGAGTATCTTCTATATAACTTTAGCACAATCAACAATCTGGAAGTATCCAAAGCACCTAAAGTTGCCACACTTCTTGCTGTCTTCAAAACTTTCCTGCTGCTGTAAACACAGACTAAGACGCAAGAGAGACATACGGCTCAGATCTAGTACTGCACGCCAACTCCATCTCGGTGCACGGGTGTCTACACGTTCCCAAGGAAGGAAAAATATTTATTATATTCCATATATCTGTGAGCCGCGTGGCCCACCACAACAAAACGGCGGGCTGTGCTGGCAAAGTTGGCTTTCGGGGTTCGGTGTTGGAATATATACCAAGGAGATACACAGAGAACCATACACAACCATACACAACTGTCTGGATAAAATGTGACATGATCCATATGCTTCCCACAACTGTGCTTACTCTTCTGTTAGAAGGTCCGTTCTTGTTTCCGAACTTTTTCAGATTGGTGCCTTAAGTCCTATTTCCAGGAAGCCCTTTTGAGATGAAAAAGCCCCTATAAGTTCCAATTTAGTACTTTTTTGATCTAAAAGAGTTTTCAAACTGTTTTATGATATGTTAACTTCAATACGATGTTCAGTTAAAACCCTAACCCCGAGTCATCATAGTTTTAAGAATTAGTATAAAAAGGGCTTTGGGACACGCTTATAATGGTTATTATTTCAACTGACATGGCCCAGTTTTGAAACTGTATCAAATACTACTTAATACTAAGTGATACTAATATCAAACATCAAAACATTTTATTAATTTCAATATGCACGTTTTCGTTACTGGAGCTTCTGGATATATTGGTTTAAACGTCACCAAGGAATTACTTTCCAAGGGTCACACAGTGTTGGGTCTTGCCCGTAGTGAAGAATCTGCTAAGAAAATTAAAGATTTAGGAGCAGAAGTCCTCATGGGTGATGTTACAAAGCCAGAAATTTTAGCTCAAGGTGCTAAACAAGCAGATGCTACTATTCACTTAGCTTACATCCATGACTTTTCATCTGTTGAAGCATATGATACTTCAGCTCAACGTGATAAAGTAGCTGTTGACGCCATGATTGACGTTCTGGCGGGTACTGGAAAACCAATAAGTATTGCCAGCGGTATTCTTGGTTTTCAAGGTTACACTGACGAAGATACCCCTTTTGAAGGACCACTGTTACGTACTCAAAATGGTGCACACTACATGAAAGAGTTTCAAGAAAAGAACATCAAGGGTTCAGTTGTTAGATTACCTCCCACTGTACATGCTTATAATGATTTAGGTTTTGTGAAGATGTTTTGCAAGACGTTCAAAGCTATGGGTAAAGTCCTCTGTGTCGGTGACGGTACTAACAAATGGGCTGCTTGTCATATGACTGACGTCGCCAAGCTTTTTGTTTTAGCCATCGAAAAGACAACTACTCCAGCTATTTACCATAGCTTTGAAGAATTGATTACTATTAACGAGATCTTTGGTTTGATCAGCGAAACTCTTAACATTCCAATTGAACACGTTGATACTGAGACAGCTGCTCAATCTTTACAATTTTTGGCTAATGTCATACCAATGAACGTTGATTCTAGTTCTGAAAAGACTCAAAAGGCTCTTGGATGGTCAGCTACCGGTCCAAAGCTATTGGAAGATATGAAAGAGAATTATTTCAAAGATATTTAAATTTCACTACATATTTTTTAAGCACTATAACACTATTTGAAAAATACTATCTATAGATATATATGAATCAATATAAAGTAATTTTCAAAACTTCTCTTGTCAAACTGAGACTTCCTGTTCCACGGCGGATTTAACTGATATACCCGAGGACCCGCGGTTCTCATGCTCCCCACATCTTGCAACATTGCATAATCGCGGTCTACCCATAACTACAATTAGATCTCAATTAACAGATTTATGTTATAAATAAGTACTTGTTATGAAGTATTGTAAAGTATGAAAAACAAGAATAGTATAGTAAATATATCACATATTTATTTTTTCATTGATAAATAAATAGAACCGTTGATCATTCTGATCAATGCAGCAATAAAAAATGTAAGGTAAACCACACCCAAGACGCCAAAAGGGTCAACTATATACCTTTTCATAATTGAAGGTTTATAGCGGATAAATCTTTGAATTTGGTAAAATGTAGTATACCCCAAAAATATACTCATTATTTCTGTAATTGAATATCCTGTTATAGCCTAAATTGAATCTGACAATGGAGTCAATAGGATCATTTCCTGGTGTGATTGAAATATGACCATACAAACCTTTTTTTAAATTTATATTGAGTCATGTGTTTGTCTCTTTCTTGAGCAGTAATAGAACCTCTAAAATATTTGTTGCCAGTTTGGTCAAGAGAACTTAAGTTCTCAACGCAGACTTGGGATTGATTGTCATAGTTGAGAATGTGGTCAATGTGAGGAAGTATAAATTTTCCTGCTCTAAGTTGACGCTTTCTCTCATAAGAGTAGTCGTATTCTCTATTGTTATCTACAGTGTAAACGAAATTCCCTGGATTGACATCCAAAGCAAAGTTTGGAACAGATTTAGGAAAATGATCTTGGAAAAGATTGATGATCGATGGAAGATTCCTAGTGGTATTTTGTTTTTTGGCTATTGGATGTGATCTTATTGCTTGTCTGGCTTTGGAACGTGTAACTATTGAAGAAGGTGGGAGCTGAGAAAAACTTTTGGGTCTTGGACTTATGCTAGAACCGGCTGGCATTGCTGTATATTTGAGGGAGGGTGTGTATTATTAAACAGAGGAACAAACATCCCTGTTAAAAGTAAGACAAGCAAAATGAATTTGGGAAAACTTGCCATTTATATACTTTCTATGACAAATGAGAACAACTATTTGAACTCTGCTGTTTTATTGCCAATATTCTGTTGTTCTGATGTTGTTTTAAATCTTTTTGAAAAATTACAGAATCATACAGAAAGTCAAAATGAAAATGCACAAACTGCGGCTCAACATTATTTTGTGACAAATTTATCCATTTTTATATCATCTGAGTGATACTTTATATGAACCAAACTAGCATCGGTACTATTAAAATTTGAGGATGTTCATCAATAGGATTTAGAATATATGTTGAGAAAAATGAAATAAATTAATTCTACTATACAAGTATATAACAGTAATATAACATTAATAATATGAAAAGCGTAAACATCAATATAAATAAATAACATAAGTTCAAATTTAATAATATAATTTTTGAGCTTTTACCCTTATGCAAGCACCCAAGATAACTATCCAATATGACGTTCAGACTCTGGTTTCCAAGATCCTTCAAACATATGCTTCACAAAAGCCATTGGATCATTTGATGATTTGGCTCCCATTTGACCAACATCTGGAGAAAACGAAGTAATTGGAAGGATTAATATATCATCTACCAGTTTAGGTTCTTCTAACCCAGTAAATATCTTCCAATTAATCAACTGTTTATCGTTATGTGGCTCATTACCCTTTGAATCTGTTGGGATTCTGGTTAATTTGTACATTTCATTATCTAACCAGTATTTGGAACCAATACCAAATCCATCCTTTTGAGCACCATCACTCATTACATTATTCAAGTAGTCAATTAAAGAATCGGTAAAAATACCTGGACCTGTCCATTGCATTATATCACCGCCTAAATCTTTACCTTCAACAGATTTCAATTTATTTATCCTTTGCTTTCTCTTAGTTTGTTCTACAATACGAATGATTAATTCTCTTAACATTGGGTGACCGCTCTTACCTTGTATTGTCCATTGGCAGAATTGAATACGACGAGCATACCAGTCTGCCCAATCTGGTCTATCCGGATCTGCTTCAATTCCAATGATTAATCCAGCAGATGAATGTAATGTCTCTTTATCTGTTCTAAATATCCTTTTATCGTCTTTTTGTAAACTGTGTTTCAATTCTATAGTTTGTTTCTGGTACAACTCATTTAATTTGGCCTCATCAAATGTCGTCCAGTCGTGGATAGGCTTTAGGCATTTAGTATCTATGTCTGAATAAGTACCACCTCTTGCAAAGATGATTAAATATCTAAAGAAATCCGCTTTGAGAATATTTTTGGGAAGTAAATTATAAGCTTCTATGATTTCAGGTATATTTTGGAAAAGGGAGCCAAGAAATTCATCAATTATAGAATCTGGTATTATATAGTGAGAGAAATCAGGATTTTTTTTATCCCAAGTGGCTTGAAATTTATTAAAATTTTCAGGGAATTTTGGATCGTCAAGTGCAACTTTCCATGTCTGCCATATTGAGTTAGGAATTGGCTTAGCTGGTTCATATGGGAAGTAGTACGATAATTTATCACGAAGAGACGAATCTGTGGGCAATTTATTGTATTTGAGATGCAAATCTTGGGATAAAGTCTTATAATTGAAATTGAAATCTTTTGAAGGATCAGATGCAGAGTTATTTTTAGAAATTTTGGTGGATGAAGTATTGGAGCTTCTTGAGGAGAACAAATTGGTGAAGAAGACAAGATACACTATTACCAGAGTAAGACCTAGCGATAAGCGCTTATCCCTGTTAAATCTTTGGCGGTACTGGTAAAAATATAACTTTAATGTCTTGAGCACGGACGGTGTCCTGCTGTCGTGTATCTTTGCGTACTCCATTGTATAAGTACGTGTGTTGCGATTGATTAAGCAACGCGGAGCAGCAGGCCAATGTGTTGTGAAAGATAGTGTTTATGAGTTATAGTAAACAGTATACTATATTCTATACTTTAACCAACTCTTGTTGAATGTGAAATCACTTTTCACTTTTTCACCGTCCCCCCCCCTCCCCATCTATGTCAATCCAGATCAGGGTCCTTCATCCACATCCTTTTTCCCTCCCTAATCATCCCACTCACACCCGTGCACCCCACCCTCAATCCCACACTACCAGGCCCACAGTAGCTAATAAAGAGTGACCAAGCACATTACCGAGGATGACCCGAAGCCTCTCTAGGCACAATTAGAGCTGCCCTGGTCTGTACAGAATCTCATTGATGGCTGATTTTCTGTGTTAAATATAGTAGATGGACTATCTTATCATCAATTCTATTTGGTCATTGAGGTGCTCTACTTATTTACTGCTTGCTTCTGCTTGTACACAGAAAAACACATACTCAGCTACATTCGCTCGGTTTCCGCCTATCACACGCTCCGGATTCCTTATTACCCTTATTACGCACCAAAAAACTTTTTTGCTACCTTATCTGAGCACCCCAAACTTTTCATTCTCTGATAGGAAAACTTGGAACAAAACAATATTGAATTATTCATAGGTTTCATCCCAGCCGTCTTAAATTTCCTTGCATATATTTTACCAAATAGATGTCTGCATCCAACATGGCTGTAGGGTTACCGTCAACTGAAGAGAGATCATCATCTCTCTCAGATTCATCTTCTGCATCTACTAAAATATATAAGCAAATCGATAAACAATCTTTCGAATATATAATAAGGTCTGGTTTTGCAGGTGGTGTCGCCGGTTCGGCTGCAAAGACACTCATTGCCCCATTAGACAGAGTCAAGATTCTTTTCCAAACGTCAAATCCTCATTATAAACATCTGGCCGGATCATTTAAAGGCTTATTTAACGCTATGGGCCTGATATACTCAAAAGATGGGTTAAGTGGTCTCTATCAAGGTCATTCTGCTACATTATTAAGAGTATTCCCATATGCTGCAATTAAATTTGTATGTTATGAACAGATAAGAACTATTTTGATCCCAAGAGATGAATTTGAAACTCCAGGAAGAAGATTCTTAGCGGGTTCATTATCTGGTGTATTGTCCGTATTTTTCACCTACCCATTAGATCTGATTCGTGTTAGATTGGCCTACGAAACTTCACATTCACATATCAATTACGGAAGAGGAAAGATATATCATATTTTCAAAACCATTTATAACGAACAACCCAGACTATCATTCAACACAGGTTTCCAAGTCCATGATGAAACTTTTATAATACGATTCTTGTACAATAAATTCGGCTCAAATATACATTTCATTCAAGCCATCTCAAATTTCTATAGAGGTTTCATACCGACTATAATAGGAATGATACCATACGCCGGTGTCTCTTTCTATTCTCACGATCTTTTCCATGACATTTTCAGATCACCATCATTAAGTCAATATACCATAAATCACGAATACGATCATTTGAAAAGTCACGAATCACGTACAAAATCAGATTCTTCATTCGATAGAAGAAAACCATTATACACTTGGGCTCAACTTTTAGCTGGTGGAGGTGCCGGTATGTTAGCCCAGGCCGCAGCATATCCTTTTGAAGTCATCCGTAGAAGAATGCAAGTAGGTGGTGTAGTCAATTCAGGTGGTCAGTTCTTTTCAATTGCGTATACAACAGCTATGATCTACAGCGAGAAGGGTCTTAAGGGTTTCTATGTTGGTTTGGGTATCGGTTTTATCAAGATAGTTCCTATGTTTGCATGTTCTTTCTACGTTTATGAAAGACTCAAGCATTTCTTGCAGATATGATCTTTTAGTGATTCAACAGAGGCTAATATCCCTATTTGAATTTATATAATCACTTTTGATTTACACTTAACTTACTTTATTCACTCTACAATTGTTTTATTTTCTACTATTATGCATTACTCTCATATCCATGTCCATGTCCATACTTGTCTTTTTGTTCTTCATGCACATACACATACTACGTCTGTTTTTTCTTACTCTATTTGCACATTGTTTGAAATATAGAGAAAAACTTTGCACTTTTGGCTTTACGTCTTTTTATTTTGTTTCGTTTTTATATCCTCTTCTGGTTGCTTGAATTTGTTTTGTAACGGTTTTACGTATATATAAATATATAGATTTAATGTGTTTTTTTATGTTCGAAAAAAAAAAAAAGTTTTTCTAATGAATGAATTATATTAATTTTATACTAAACTAGCGGTACATATATATAGGAATTTACTAAAAGTCTATTATCAAAACAAGAGTTCTCATTATTTATTGGTTCCCCTTCAAAAATCTGCTTCTGTAATATTAGACCTATCACACATTTGCCTAAAAATTCCATTTTTGCTCTTATCGTTGTACAATTTCAAAGGCTCATCAAATTGAATGATTTCTCCTTTGTCAAGCACCATGATCCTATCATAAGTCAAAATAGTCTTCAAACGATGTGCAATACAGAGAATGGTACAATGTGAAAACTCAGTCTTGATAGTGGTTTGAATCTTAGAATCTGTCTCGTAATCAACAGAAGATGTAGCCTCATCCATAATTAAGATCTTGGATCCACGAACTAAGGCTCTAGCTAAAGAAAGTAATTGTCTTTCACCAAGAGAGAAATTGATACCATCATCGTCAACTTGTTTATCCAAATGGAACTTATGTGTCGGACTAACATCATTTGCATCCTCAACAATACCACTTCTTCTCAATGCATCATATAACTGAGCATCATTAACCAATCCGAATGGATCTAAATTGTGTCTAATGGTTCCACGAAACAAAACAGGATCTTGTGGGATAATGGACAACTTGGCTCTTAAGTCATGAAGACCTAAATCAAAAGTATTCACGCCATCAATAAGAATCTTACCGCCATCTTGCTCAATTTCTGAAAGTCTGTACAAGGCAGTCATGATCGAAGACTTTCCAGCACCGGTTCTTCCACAAATACCTATCTTCTCCATGGGTTTTATTTCAGCATTGATATTCTTTAAAACTAATGGCAAGCCTGGTCTATATGTCATCGAGACTTTATCAAATGTGATGCTACCATGATCAGGCCACATTGGAGATGGAGGCAACATCTTCCCCTGGCCCTGATTTGCTTCATATGCTGCTTCTTGTGGTAATCCAATAGCATATTCACAAATTCTCTCCACAGAGTTCAAACAATTCTCTAACATCGTGATGGCCTTCATAGTGGTAATAAGCATCATGGAAATTTGATTTGTATAAGAAACAACTAAACCTGCAGAAGCAGCACTAATTGGGAATACTTGAATAACACACAAAATGGTGATTACAAAATTGATAATGGCAGAGATTCCATGTAATGCGATGGCAAGCCAACGTTGTAAGGAGTTGCTTAAAAAGTAAGATTCATTCATACGATCACTTAATCTGTTGTTCTTCTTCACAAATTCTGTTTGTAATTTATACATCTTGATAGTCTCATTTCCTTGTAAGACTTCGTTGAAATTAGAATATACATTTGATCTTTCAACACCTTCTATTCTCTTCACCTCTCTGGAACTTGCTTGATAAAAACTGAAAATCACAGTGGCAATACCTCCAATGAAGGGCAGGGAAATAGCAAAATATGGCATATAGATAATACATAGAATGTAAATTCCAACGATTGATCCTGCACCAAAGGAAAACAGTCTAAATTGTTCTGCAATCTCGTTGTCCAAAACATCTGTATCCTTAGTAAATCTATTCATAATTCTTCCCATAGGTGTGGTGTCCAAGAATGACATCGGAGCATGTAAAAGTTTCAACAAGGCTTCAATATTTAAGTTTTTAGAAGCATTGTTACAAGTATACACAATCAAGCAGAATTGAAGAGTAGCACAAATAACAAAAGCAAAGACAAACATCACATATAACCCAATGTAGAAGCCTGGTGATCTGGATGTATACTTGTCCAAAGACCAGAAACTTAACCAAACATTAACAAATAAATATGTGAATGAGGTCAATGCTATGCAAAAGATGATAATCGGTACAATTCCAAGACCAAATATTCCTGAACCTGCACGAAAGTAAGTCTTGAATACATCTGATGAAATTGCATTAACTGATCTGAATTCTTTCTGTATCAATGTACCATCGATCTCTGAGTTTTCTTTCCTAACTTCAGGTTTTACTTTGTCTTCATTAGTCTCATTGGATGCAGTTTGCTTTCTAATTAGTTCAAGCTCTTGTTGGTGAATCTCTTCGTCCTCTTCAATTTCCTTCTCCTCTTCGAGTTGAGCATCTTCCTCATCTTCTTCCAACTTTTGACCTTCTTGTTGAAATTGCATTAATAAGTTGAACTTCTTGTTCTTTTGAATTAGTTCTTCTTGTGTTCCCACGTCTATAGTGCCATCACCATTCAAAAATATAATTCTATCAGCTGTTCCAATCAATGATAGCTGATGAGTAGCAAGAATTCTAGTCTTATCTTTCAAAAGATCCATAAAACAATGCTGCATGATATGTTTTCCGACTCTAGCATCAACAGCACTTAAAACATCGTCGAATAAAATAATATCTGAATTTTTATAAACAGCACGAGCAAGATTTAATCTTGCCTTTTGACCACCAGACAAATTAATTCCACGTTCACCAATCTCTGTTCTGTCACCAGCTGGTAAGATTTCAAAATCGGATGTCAATGAGCAGGCGGCAACCACTGTCTTATATTTTTCTTCGTCGAATTCTTCTCCAAAAGAGATATTGTATTTAACAGTAGCATTTTGAATCCAGGGAGTGCCACAAAGCAGTATGGATCCATAGATATCCAAAGAACCAATGATTCTCTTCATTTGGCCAACTAACGCAGAAAGTAAAGAGGATTTACCACTTCCAATCAAACCTGTTATCACAATAAACTCACCTCTCTTGATCTTAAGGTCAATATCATGTAAACCTTGAAATCTTACAGGCTCATCTAACTCTTGTCCTATTTTTTTCTCAATTGAAGATGTTGACGCACCAGATTGATCTGAGGAAATAACAATATGTTCTTCAATAGAAACTTTGCTGTCAGAATCAGATTCGTCGTCAAAAGATTCCCATTCAAAAGATGCGTTTGAAACAACTAATGCATTACCTTCTGGGTCTTGCTTCACGATTTCGTTTAGGTGATATTCTGGGTCAGTTTCTATTTCTTCAGATAATAAGTACTCTTGAATACGATTACATGCAACATATGCATCTGATGAAGAGCTCATTGCAGTTGGAAACAACATAATTTGAATCGATAATATGTTAAACAATGATAAAGAAGAAAAAATGTTGGCTGCACTCTTCATTCCTGTTGCTCCAAACATTGATAAAAACCCAACCATTGTTGAGAAGGCTGTAGTAGACAATGCAATTGCCGCTACAATATTTCTTAGAAATTGGATATCTAACATTTCTTTGAGCTCGTTACTTCTTAGTTGTGTTACCAGCTTTCCGTAAGGTATCTCCCAGGAATAGTACTTGATAATCTTCATATTGTTCAAAACTTCCTTGACATATTTGACTCTTCCATCTGTAAATACATTGACCCTCTTTCTCAACCTCACTAAAGGTTTGGTTGTGTATGCAATTCCAAAAGCAATCAGAATGAAAACACCAAGACCTGAAATAGAAGCAACACCGAGGTATACAATCAAAAGTACCAACGCAATAATAAGACACAATGGGATCATAGGGCTGAAGCAAATATAAGAGGCAGCAAGGTCGAGTCTGGATAAATCACCACCAATCATTGAAGTAATACTACCTTCTGAGAACTGGTGCTTTGATTTAGCATTCAATTTCAAAGACTTGCTGAGCAGCACTTTTGTTAACATGGTTCTCAATAGAGCACCAATAAATGCCGAGTCGTGATAGAAATTGGCGTAATTAATACCTGCAAATGCAACTAAAGAACTTGTGCCAATAGCGTAACCAACACCTTTTCCTATATATGGATCTTCTCCATTGGCCTTTGAGTGAACAAAAGCAATAAGGGCCCTGATTATAAGCGGGTTAAGACAATTGGATATGTCTCCAAAGAACTTGAACACCATCGAGATGATAAGCTCGTGTTTGAAAGTTTCAAACAAAGACCATAGCAAAATATTGTTGGAATATTTAAAGTTTGATGTAGGGTCCTTAGTGAGAAAAAGTCTATTTTCGGGTGTATCATCTATGTTATTTCTTTTCATATATTTTGAGAGATCTTGTGAAAGCCTTCTTTCAAAAATAGAGTCAAACTGGTCGGACAAGTATTCAGTACTCAAATCTCCATCTACACGAAATAAATCATCTGGGTCCAGGGTTCTCTTATAACCGACGCTCAACAACGGTAAACACCAAACAAAAAAAATTCTATTGAAAAAATTGACCTTTCTAAATGGGTATGATATTCTTTCCTCTTCAGTTGGAATTGGAGGGGGAGTTCCACCAAGTAGAAAACTGAGGAATCTCTTCTGTGGAATTATCCTCTTATCATGTTTCTCGATATCCCCCACTAAGCTTGGCATCTTTATTTCCTCTTCTTTTACTTATCAGCAGATAACCAAGCTTGCTCTCCAACTAGACTATTTGAAAAAAATCTAGCAGATAACTATCCAGTTATATATATCGCAGTCAAAAAGCTGGTAGAAGTAACATTTGGTCCAAAAGTGTTGGATGCAAGTTGAAGGGTTGAGTGAATTTTCAGATTAATTTTATTCACAGAATTACTAAGAGCGGGTTCTGCATCTCGTTAAGGATTGTAGCCGCTCGAATCTTCAAACAATCATTTTACTTTAGCATAAATGTCTTGCTTGACACTATTAATATATGAATAGTAGTCATTTATTTGCAATATGCATCATACCTTTCCCCTGGATGTCCATCGTGAGATGAGCTGCTGTAAGAATGACTCTTAGTCTAAGATTTCACAGTGACCTATACCATATGCCTAACAAGAGATATGGTAAAAGATAAGGTACGAGAGTTCGGAAGCATTCCGCTTCCATATTGGGAAACGGTCTCGCAACCACGACTATAACCATCATAATGGACCATGAGGGTAAACATGTATTTGTTCATGAGAAAGGACGAGTGGACTATTTAAGCACAACTGTAGCCCTAGTCCACTTATCCGTCAACTGGAGAGAGATCCTCTAAAGGTATGTAATTGGATCCGGTTTGCATTGCCTTCTTTGATAAAAGTAAATGAAGGTAAACCATAATAGATGGCTTCCTCCTGTTGGAAGAATTTACTTGATCTTGTTCAAATATTTGAGCTTCCATTTGGTTTTGCTCTCTTGTTTTGCAGCTTAAAATACTCAACTCACTGATATCTTCTGAATTGACTAGAACAGAATCTATAGTGATCCCCTGGAATGTTCCTCTTGTAAACGATATATAACCATACATATCTCAAGCGTTGTCAACGCGTTTGAAATCAAATAGCACAAACATTGTGAGACTTACTTGTTGTGATTTGGTTACAGTTGGTTTAGACCTTATATGCTTGACATCTTTATGATAGTCCAGTTAACAATTGGATATTGCAAGAGAAATGTGAGCGATCAGATTTCCATCGCATATGTACCACTTGCAACGTACTTCTAAGTTGTAGATACATATTATATTTAAACCCTGTGCACCATCCCGGCGAATGGGCTACAAAATAAATTAGAGAATCCCCCGCATAAAAGAAAAAAAGTACCCGACCCCTCACAGAAAAGCAAGGCGCCCGAGCTCCCTATTTTTCTTTGTCTTTGGAGTAAACAGGCTGAAATCTTCTACAGTCTGTACCAGCTTTGTTGTAGTCTCCACATACCTCAGCATCTATTCCAGAAGTGGTGCAACCGTGCTATTTTTTCTGTCTTTCTTCCGATATTCTTTGATCCATATATCTGCAGTGCAAGCTTGTTTGCCTTGTTTATTCACTGTCAGTTTCAGGGTTTGATAAATCACGAAATATTTTGATCTCAAGTGGAGCACTTTTAAGTGAATTAAACTACTTCACAAAACAACAATGGATTCAAGAGGATCTGCGGTAGTAGAAGGGTATAACGCTCCCACCTCAGACCCCAGTATTATACCGTCCAAGGGAGACATAGAGACGTCTCAGGCCATGACAAAGGGAACTAGTTCTTCAATGGATGTTTCATCAGTAGATCAGCCGGACGACGACAACGGACACCAAAAGAAAAAAAAGAAAGTGGGAGTTGCATGTATTTACTGCAGAAGATCACATATGATCTGTGATTCTGGAAGACCATGTCAGAGATGTATCAAGAGAAAAATTGAGCATCTATGCCATGACGAGCCAGCTAATACTAAAGGTAGAAGAAAGAAAAACAAAACTGATAATGTTGATGAATCAAAAGGTTCAAGCCAACCTCAGCAACTCATGGGTATCCAACCAGTAGCAGGAGAGGCATACCCATTGCAAGATCAACCAAGTCAAATGACACCGCCAACTCTGGTTCCAGCTTTGAACAAAATACCCTCTTCAGGAAATGGTTTAGGCTCATATATCCACACTAATCCCAATGCCAATAACACGTACAAGGTGGACTCCCTAAGGGGATACGAGTCTCACCCTCCAAGTCAGTTGAATGGACCTTCAGCATCTTTGAATCAACAGCCCTTCTTTTATTCAGAGCACGCTGGATCGGAATTCAACTCTTTGACTGAATTCTTATCAATGATTGACGACACAGATATGATAAATTCAATAAATATCAATAATGATCCAACTCTCCACAAACTGGAAACTTCGAACATAAACTTGGGCTCTTTAAACAATTCTACTGCTAATTTGGAAGGTTTAGGAGGTCTAAGTGGTTCCAACAGTCATAATGCCAGTATGTTTTTTAATGCTTCCATGTTACCACAATTCTCTCAAACCAACTCCATAGCAAATCTTTCTCAGTTTGTTAATGAAGCAAATGGAACTAATAACTATCAAAACATTCAACCTGCTTCCACATATCAAGGTCAGCCAAATCAACAAGTTCCTGCCTCAGGATTCAATAACTATGATCCTCAAAAGGCCTTACCAATATCGACAATAACTGCGCCAGCAATGTCACCACCTCCGCAACCTCAGGCAGTATCTCAATTGGCATCTGTAAAACAATCTCAAAGTAATAGTAGTAATCAAACACCAACAATTTCTGATTCAGCTAGAGATAAATTCTTTTTAACCGCAGCTGATCCAACTACCGAAATATCACCAGAAGAAAGATTAAAGCAGGTCATTAATGCCAAGCTTGAAGCTGGATTATTGAAACCATACAACTACGCTAAGGGTTATGCAAGACTGCAAACCTATATGGATAATCACATGAACAGTACTTCTAGAAAGCGTATCTTGAAACCCTTAAGTGTTTTCAGACCCGGTTTCAGAGCAATTGCAAAGACACTGAAGGATGTAGATATGATTTTGGTCGAAGAGAATTTTGAAAGGATGTTATTGGACTACGATAGAGTGTTCACCTCGATGGCCATTCCTGCTTGCTTATGGCGTAGAACAGGAGAGATCTACCGTGGTAACAAGGAGTTTGCATCTTTAGTCGAGGTGTCAATTGATGACCTCAAGAATGGTAAATTAACAATCTATGAGCTCATGACTGAGGAAAGTAGTGTTAATTTTTGGGAGAAGTATGGCTCTATTGCGTTTGACAAGACTCAAAAAGCGGTTTTGAGTAGTTGTAATTTAAGAACAAAAGATGGAAGGAAAAGAAAGAATTGTTGTTTTAGTTTTACAATCAGAAGAGATAAGTATAATATTCCAAGTTGTATAGTAGGAAATTTCATTCCAATAAGTAATTGATGGATTACTCTAATAAATAGACTATATAGGTAAATAAATGTAATAGTTTTAGTTTCAAAAGAAATCAAGAATTGAAATAAGTTGTCATTACAATTGATTAATTCATTTGTTGTAGAGTTCTACGACTTCTTCAATATTTTTCTCAGAATCAAGGCAAAGGTTCTCTATATGGGAGAAGGGTAAACTGACATTTCTCTTTTGTATATCAACTAAGAATTTATCAATCAGATTCTGCGTAACCTTACCTGGTCCAAAATTGATAAATCTAAGAGTGTCTATGCTGTCATTGTCCTTGGCAAAACTAGCCATTTCTAGACATTTCAAAAATTGAACTGGACGGGATGTAACTTGAATAATGTTGTTGATTTGATCGCATACTTGTTTTGTAACTTGACCGTTCAAGTTACTGATTGGCAACACGGGGAAATCATTGCACATGACTGAATTACTGACTGTAGCTCCAAATATCTGAACAAGATCAATTTCAATCGACTGCAAGACTGGATTATGGAAGGGCACTTTAACACCTAAGTCAACAGCCCGTACCCTTGTTGTCCACACTTTCTCCTTGGCTAACTGTCCAGATAAATCGGAAACCGCTTTTTTAATATCTCCTCTTTTTCCCGAAATGACAATCTGCTGATAATTATTAATGTTACTGATATTGATAAGTCCCTCTTTCGAATATGCCTGCAAGTTTCTTAACACTCTATCAAAGATTTGGGATTGAAACATAAGAACACTCATTGTATACTCTTCGTTATCCTCTATATCAAGCATGATCTCCTCCATGTATTGACCACGAGAATATGCTAGGTTTAAACTATCTTCTACGCTAATCACACTATTGAGGGGAAGAAATGTAATTTCACCAAGCGAGTGCCCTATACTGTAATCTGCTTTTGTCTCCATATTGTGAAATAGGTCTAAATTATATTTCTCTTGTAACACATTATTTGTGATCAAAGATGACAAGATCAGCAAGGGCTGCTGAACAGAGGTTCTCTGAAAAACGTCTTTGGCAGGCTCCTCATTCACAATTGTGGGATCTTTGATGTACTGGACAATATCAATTGGTAAGGCTGCATCTACTTTTTCTATTAATTCCTTCAAGGAATCAGATTGCTCATAGTATTGGTTCAATTGCGTTAGTGATTCGGTATCAAATTTACCCTGGCCGGGAGCCACAAGAACAGTCTTACAGTTTCGCAATGAAGGTTTCAGGGACGAAACAAATCTTCTTGAAGAGTATTTGAACATTTTCGATATTCTTTCAATAGTATTGGGACAATTGAGCAGCTGAACTGTGTGCAAAGACTTAATTATATAACTTGATGCAAATAGAGATATAAGGTACGCGATCAGAGTTGTCTGCTCCAGATAAGCAAGGAAACGGGATTATTAAATTCGCTAAAGATCAGAATGCAAGTTTTGGATCCAAGTATTTGGGTAATTGATCTACTTTCAATAAATATTAGCCACTTAAATATAAATTTAGAACGCGTTTATGTATATATATATGTATATTCAGAAATGATTATAGTCAATAGTCAACTAAAAGAAAGGTCTGAAGATTTCATCGTCGATCAGTTCAGCGCATACGACTCCATAAATTTCCATCAAAATATTAGGGAACTTATCCGCAAAGTACCTGTAAAATCCATCGGGCAATGGTGTCATCTTCTTAGCCAGTGATGGTGGCAAGTCTTGATAATGATGGTACTTGTTTCTCATGGCTCTCAACAAGTCCATGATCTTAAATGTGTTATACTTTCTATACTTACCCAAGTTATCCATAAAATCACTATCAAACTTTTCAAACCAACCCTTTGTACCAACTACATTAGGGGCAATCTCTTCAAGCTTAAGTAACAATGCACTTGGTGGATCTCTTCTTTCAACTTCAAATCTGTCAGATACACGCAACAAGAAGTCTAACTTTTTCTCAATTTTCCAGAAATATGGATGTTGTAAAACTAATGGCATATCTGGTCTGAGATCTGGATCAGCTTGAATCATGGAACTGATTAATGATCTAGCTTCATATTGATCTGGTAACAGGCTCAGTAATGACAAATTGCATTGCTGATGCATAATATTGTCTTCTCTGATGTATTTTTTACCAAAAGGATGAGCACCATTGGTTAAAACATAGAAGAAGACGCAACCTAAAGCAAAAATATCAATAGATTTTGTCAATCTTCTAGATGGATCCTCCTCTGCTTTATTTGAATACTCTGAGTCTTCTAACAATTCTGGTGCTCTCCAACCAGATGTACCAGAAGGTTGAGCACCGGTGGCTTTGAATGAAGATTGATCAGTCTCTAATTTCTTACATAAACCAAAGTCAGAAATCAACAATCTTACTGGTGTTTCCATGACCTTGTCATCAATTGTTTTCTTTGCTAATTTTTTTGGCTCCACAACCAAAATATTTTGAGGTTTAATATCTCTGTGAACAATCTTCAATGAATGTAAATGTTGTAAACCATTACCAATCTGCCACAATATATCAGCAGGATCCATCTTATTAAACAACTCAGCCGCCTCAGGTTTCTTCTTCTCAATAACATCTTCCAATGTGGCAGTACATAACTCCAATGCGATGTATAAAAATCTATCACTTTCCTGAGAGCAGAAATATCTGATGACATTAGGATGGAAGTCACTCTCCAATAGAAGTTTAATCTCATGAGATGCAACATCGTAAAAATCAATTAACATTCTCTTCACAGCAACTGGTCTACTTTCAAATGAACCTTGGAACACAATCGTACCATGAGCACCGTATCCCAATATATTATTAGAAATCATTAAGTTGTTTGTATTGTTAAATTTGGCAGGATCAATGTTACGGCTTAATACAGGAGAGCCAATTTTTGCGGTAGCCGAGCCGGTGAATGCATCAATCAGCGATTCTTCATTGTTTTTCAACTCAATGTTATCATCAGTGATTTCTTTATTTTTATTTTTCTTTCCACCTCTCTTTCCACGCTTGCGCTTCTTTTTCTTTTCTTCAGTTTCCGATTCTTCAACACCATTGGATCCTTCTTGCGCATCTTGAGTGCTAGGGTCATCAATTGTTGGTACTCTCGAAATTCCAATAGTTGAAACTGACTCATTATCTCCTTCTGTAAGATATGGGTCTGCAGTCTCGGTGCTGTCAATTGAATCCGCAATGGTGATATTGGAATCCATTGAGGAAGTCCTGGAATGATCTGGTAACATGGTCTTTTCTGTTGTGACTTGACTTTTGGAGGAACTGCTCGACTCATTGCTTGGAGGTTCAACAATTTCGGGAATTTCTGTAATTTCATTCTCTTGTTCACCACCCCTAGTTTCCTTTGAATCTTCTACTATCAAAATGTCTATCAGATCTTTTGGTTTATTAGTAATTCCAAATTTCCTCAAAAATTTACCCACTGATGGCATCGAACCGACTTTCGTTAATACGACGAGCATCACTACTGAAGCTAACGTGACCATCAAACTCTCAATTGCTTTATAAATGAACTTCAGAACGGGTCTAATAAAACCTAAAATTCCTGTATTGTATACTGTTGATGAAGTGGCGTCAGTTTGTGATTTTGATGGATACATTTGATTTGTGTTTGATTGTGAGTGTTCAGGGACTACACCGTCAATTCGAAGGGGATCATTTTGTCCCAATACGCTCAATTGGTTCTTTCTGTTATTCTTCTTCGGATCGTACTCTTCTGCTATATTGGTTGGGAACGCATATGCAGGAAGTCTGAGAGGGTCAAAAACACCCACCGTATGACTATCTCTTCTTAGCGAACTATCGTGGACACCTGTGATAGCTACATAAAGTAATTTGGAATCTTGATATATTGGCGCTTTTCTCCATCTCTCGTGTGAAATGTATTTTGCCAAAGGTGCCGTTCTCACTAAGGAAGGATAGTGAGCTTCTGATAGAGCAAACCAAGAACCCTCTTCAGTTTTATCAATAAAAGTTGAATCTGTTGTACTCTGACGCTCTTCATTTGCGTTATTAAATGGATGAGGAAGTATAATAAATCTATTATTGTTGTTGTGTCTATGATTGTTCAGTTCATAGTAGACGTCAAAGACATTTACTGTCACTGATGGGAGACTTGAGGCCCACCTAAATGATTTTGACTCAGAATCTAATGCCAATAATGAGTTGTCATGAGTTGGTTGAATGTACAAGTTATCTGTCGATTCTTGATTTTGATATGCTAATGCTGAATGTAAGTTATTAGGCCCGTAGGTTGAGTATTTGATACTCCAAGAGGTGTTATTCTTTGAATGTATGAGGAGTTCATAAGTAGTTTTTCCAATCAATATTGTCGGTATCTCGTCTTCGTCTTCAAAAGGAGTGTCTTCCATATCATAGTCAAATACTGAACTATATTCGTTTCCAAAGGCCTTCAGCACATCACCAGTTCTTGCATCAATTTTGATAAAGCCTGATCTTCTTGTACCAGTGTATACAAAGTCATCACTCAGAGAGAAGGGAGATTTGGCAATCAATTGTTCGACTGATGTAGGTAATTTTTCCAATCCATTTTCTTGTGTAAAATAATATAGCGTTCCACCTCCATATGGCTCTATCATCCATGTGAGCTCAACTGGAGCAGATGATTTGCTTGAATCCATATTATCTTCATCTATGGTTTGTTGTGGAGTAGCTCCTGTGTTTCCGTCATCTGGTATTTGTGACGATGGTGATCTGAAATCTGAACCTGAGTGTGCAGGGCTGGCAGATGTTGTTAGACTCTGTGCTTTCCTTTTTGCTTTGAAATCTTCAGATGTACTTATTTCTACTAACGGGCTATCGCCTAGTAGACTCCATACAATTTCGCCTGACTCTCTGTTTAATGCGTGCAAACTTCCTTCAATATCAGATGCAAGTAATAAGGAAGTTACTTCAAAGTCAGATAAGCTTCCTTCGTTTATTGAGTTGATATTTACAGCCTGGAGCTCATAGCTTTCATCTGAGTCAACTATCTCCTGACTCTCATGAGTATTGTAGCCTCTTCCATGTGAAGTTTTCACCTTATTCAAATCAACTCTTTTTTCACGGGGGGAAGCGTTGCAGTTGACCTGAATAATGAGGATAACTATAAGAAAAGCAGCCAGTAACTGTTGCCTTATAGACCCCAGAGACTTCGGTAATGCCGCTATTCTCATTGTCAGCCAAACAAAACCTATGTCTTTATGTCTATATATGTCTCACTGGATCTCAGTTGCGGAATATTATTTACTCCGTCTGTATTTGGCCCAGGATCTAAATTAGTATTAGTCAATGTGAAAAAGACTGCGAATAGGCGCTCAGATGTTGTTTCGAAGTGGTCTGTGACTGTAATAGCTGGGGATCGTTCCCTAGTTTCAATCCTGTGTGTGTTTAAATCCTATGGGGGCTGTGCCTGACTGGATCTGAACTACTGCTATTGCCCTTATTATTCTACTGTGACGTTTCTCTTGGGGTTAGCCAATCTCTGCTCTGCCCGCTTTGGCACATCCGCAGGGCTTTTTTTGTCTACCCTTCCAAAGTGCGTTCATAATGCTATAAGGGGTGTGGCACGTGACATGCCGTCGGCAGTTTTCCTATATATTGTATTTGTACATCTTTAATACTACTGTTTCAATACGTTAACTTTGGTTCATAGCGGGTTTATTAGTTAGATAATTAGTATACAGGAAATACAGAAGAAGAGTATATGCTATAGAGTAGAAAAATGGAGTCAATGCAAAGCTCCAAGGTAAAAGACACGCCAAACAAAGTGAAAAAATGGTCCTATCCATGGTATTATGCTGAAATATGACTAACAGCAATATATGGCTATTATCTCGGAATAGATTGTGAACAAAACTAATTTATAGAAAGTTGGAATAGTCCTTTATGGAGAAAAAAAACAAAGACACTGTGTAACTCCTGAGAATCAAGAGATAACTTCAAAGTTATAATATATACCATATCGACTGTTTCTTTGGGGTGCCTTTGGCACCTTTGGTAGAATAATGGGAAATAAGTTATGGAAAAAAAGAGCAGCAGATGGAGAATATAAGGCAAATCACTCAAATAAGTTAACTTCTTATAGCTGTGACGCCTGATGCATTTCAGTAATAGAATAAAATAGCTGGATGCTCAAATTTAATTGAGGTCATCGATCTCCTTCTTTTCCAATGGATTATAACGTAAGAACTTTTCAATCAAGTCAACATGGGTCAACACCATTCTTCTACAACAGTATCTCTTCAACTTCAATCTGTCTAAGGCGTCACCTTCGGTCATGTTATCTTCTTGTAAGTAGGTGAGGTAGGTTTCCCACTTGTCACCAACAACCTTACCACATGAAAAACAACGCACTGGGATAATCATTTCTGGACTGTTTTATCGTGTATCTGATCTCTAGGTGTACGGTATGATACAGCAGCTGAGTAAACCTATCTGATTATTGTGTATAGTGTTTGTTCACAGTTGGTGTGTATCTTTAGTATGCGATCAGTAGAGATTATCTTACTAAGTAGATTTTCGCTAGAAAATTTTCAGAGTGACTTGCGGGTAATTCCTGGAATACCTAGAAATTTTTTTTTTTATCTCCATATTTGTATGCATCTTAAACCTTTTACCAGTACTCTATGAAACATTAGAGTTGCCTATATAGCATATAGACAGTTAAGAAGCATAATATAGAAAATATGCCTACCTCTGTTAATGACTGGAAAGTCACTGTGAATTCGGGTGGCAGACTGCTCCCACAAGCCCAGATTATATCTCAAGATGGAAAACATAGCATTGTACTTTTCAAAAACCAAATAAGGGTTTATTCCTTAGCCACCAGGCAAAGTATCAGAAGTCTTAGAGTTTCTGATGACTTTAATCTTACAGATGCTGTAGATATTAGTTTATCTGCTCAAAATCCAAATCATATCTATATTTTTACATCCAAAAACAAAGGTTTCATAGTTAATTGGAGAGAAAGACTTGCAAACCCAGTGGTTGAACAGTTTGATTTACAAATACCAGCTGAAAGTCATGGAACATTGATCAAGTTAATTAAGGTTGTCAGTGAAGAAGAGAAAGAGTTTATTTTTATCACCGGTAAAACTTCCAATTCAGCCAATTCGAAAACTCCTCACTCTCGTTATATTTTGCAAGTATCTGCTTCAAGTGAATACAAAGAACTATCAAGCAGTAAAAATATTGTCAAGTTTGCATTATCTGTAACTAAGGAAAACTTGGTTTATCTCACCAATAAAAATGAATTGATTTACATTAGATTTGACGGTAACTCCGTTGAAGAGCCAAGAAAGATCAGCTTCCCATTCAAAACACCAATAACATCTCTAGCTGTATCCAACACTGATCATACAATCGCATTGGGTACTTCATCCGGTATCATTCAATTGATCTATGCGATGGAACCAAATAGACCTCAACGATTACTAAAATGGCATATTGAGCAAGTTAAGGCATTAGAATTCTCTTCTAATGATGCTTATCTACTATCCGGAGGTTTAGAAAAAGTTTTGGTCTTTTGGCAATTAGACACTGAAAAATTACAATTCTTACCAAGATTAAACGGTGTAATTGATAACATATTTTTACAAAACAACATTGACGACTTATATCAACTAAACATCAACCTTAATGAAGAGAACGATTTAGAATACTTAGTTTTAAGTGCAGTTGATTTATCCTCTAGATTAAACATCAATGGTGTCAGACCAGGTTATGCAAATCCTGTATCATTGATTGAAAAGGACAGAAAGAGATTAATGAAACAAAACAAGTTATTTTCTAATGATGAATCTGCAACCAAAATCAAGCATGATTTCTCTTCTAACTTTGAAACTCATGATTTAACTAAATCGTTATATTTCTTTTCTGGTCCAAATATTCAAGCTTATGATCCTGTAAAGAACGAACAATCCTTTGTGATGTCGGTTTCATCTACTGTCCAAGTAGGTAAAGTTAAAAGTGAAACTCAAATTGAGGACCCTAAGATCCAGTTAGTTTCTGTGAGTGAAGATGGAAAGTGGATTTGTACTTTTGAATCTTTGAAAAGTCCTGAAATTGAGAACCTTTTATCTTCAGATGAAATCAAATACTCATTGAAGTTTTGGAAATATATGGATAACACTGCAAACAATAATACAACTTCGAACTGGGAACTTTGTACAAGAATTGTGGAGCCACATGGAGCAAACATACCTATTATTTCAATGATTCCAGCACCTTCATCATACTACAACGGCCAAGCATTTTTGACTGCTGATAATAAAGGAGGTTTAAGACTTTGGAGACCAAGAGTACCAAAGGATGTTTACGGCAAATTAGGTAAGGAAACTAACAATTTGAAATTACAACAAACTGCATGGACGCTTAGAAAAGTGAAGCCTGGATGTGGTAATTTTACTACAAGCTCTATTGCCTTAGCCTGGTCACAAGATAGCTCCATCATTGCTTTCGGACAGGAAGTAACAATAAGTTTGATTGACATCAATACATTTGAAGAGTTTGATAACGGCTTGATTTTACCATCCTTAGCGGGATCAAGAGTCAGATCTCTCAAGATTATGGGAAACTATTTAGTTGTGTTGAGTAAGAATAAATTGATAGTATTCGATTTACTAACTTTTGAACCAACTGACTTGGTTGTCAAGACAAACACTTTACAAGGCGGAAGAAACTTGTTAGCAATTGACACTGATAGAAACTTAATCTGCCTCGTTGTCAACTACTATAGCCAAAGAAATTATGATATAAGATCAAGAATGTTCATCTTCAAACCCGACTCTTTGAAGCCCCAATACGTTTACGACTATCCGTTATGTGTCTCCTCTATCAGATACTCTTCCGCACACCATGGATTTATCTTTGTCGACACTGATGCCAACATCGGTCTTATGACATCCAAATCCGGTATTTCATTCGGCGATATCGAAGACCAGGAGTTAGGCAGAGCCTTCAACATGAACACACTCATCATGAACGCCAAGCAAATGGCCTCACTCAAGCAAAGACAGTTGAAGGATGACGCATTGGATGTAAATGGTGATGCTGATGAGCTGAGTCACAAACTGCTTAACGCATCCATCTTCGAGCCGGTGCTGGAGAACTTGGATGGCCTGCCAGTGGAAACTCTGTTTGACAGAGTGATGCGTATTATCTAGACGTATATATATATATATATATGTATAACATGATCCTGTTGGATGTGGTAATGGTAACAGTGACTATAGTTTAGTAAATTAGCGGAAGTATAACAGTGCAAGAACTATCTGCACCGCCTCGCTTTTGATAAAGTGTCTCTGTTGTGCTTAGTGAGTAATCCCGGCAATGAGTGGTGTACACGGGCAGAAGTCTCTTGTGACACCGTTGCAGCCGATATATATATGCGTATGAATTACAACAGTTGGTTTAGAACTGCTCTTTGATCCCAGTGTAGTGTATAAGCTATTATCCCAATTGAACAGATAAACCAAACTATAACAATGGCTGTTAAACCTGTTATCGTGTCCCTGCTGGATACAGATCTATACAAGCTGACCATGCATGCAGCTATCTACGACAATTTTCCTGAATCTAGTAAGTATCAGATGTCTTCAAAACAACAACGAGTACATGCACATGTGCCAGCTTTAACCGTTTTACTAACTCCAGTGCTTCTGCTATTCATTAGTCTGTGTTTTCAAATACACTAATAGAACCGATGGTAAGCATCTCAATAAAGAGTGCATAACATGGTTAAAAGAGCAATTCCATAGTCTAGGTGATTTGAGATTTACTGAAGAGGAAATCGATTACCTCAAGAAAGAATTACCATTTTTACCTCCTAAATATTTTGAATATATCAAGGATTTCAAATTAGACCCTTCTGAACAGCTAACACTCATAAACGAGGAAACCCCGGAAGATTTTGAACTGCTGATCCACGGTAAATGGGTCGAGACAACCTTGTACGAAATTCCAGTTTTGGCTCTGATTTCTGAAGCCTATTTCAAATTTGTTGACAAAGATTGGGAGTATGATGGACAGTATGAAAAGGCATATGAAAAGACAAAGACTCTCTTTGAAAACGGTTGTGTTTTTTCAGAATTTGGTACCCGTAGAAGAAGATCTTTTGAGGCTCAAAAGCAAGTGATGCAAGGAATTATCGCATATGCTAACGCTTCTGAGAACAAGAGTATGTTCTTAGGTACTTCAAATGTCTATTTTGCAAAACAATTTGCTGTAAGGCCAATTGGAACTGTAGGACACGAATGGATGATGGGCATTGCTGCTATTACCCAAGATTATACAAATGCAAACAAGATGGCAATGGATTGCTGGTTAGGTTCAATGGGTAATGACCATGCTGGACTGGCTTTAACAGATACTTTTGGTACTGATGCTTTCCTTAAATCTTTTGTCCCTCCTTACTCAGACTACTATATAGGTGTCAGACAAGATTCTGGCTCACCAATAGAATACACTGATAAGATAGCAAACCACTACGAAAAGCTTGGTATTCCTAAATTTTCTAAAGTTATATGTTACAGTGACTCTTTGAATGTCGAAAGATGTATTGAATATAAGGCCAAGGCAGATTCTGTTGGCTTAAAAGCAACTTTTGGTATTGGTACTAACTTAACGAACGATTTCCAAACCAAGAGCAACAGATCCGTCAAATCAACACCATTGAATATCGTTATCAAGCTGAAAGAAGTTGATAGTAAACCTGCTATCAAGATCTCTGATAATATGGGTAAGAACATGGGTGATGTAGAAACTGTCAAGAGGGTAAAAATTGAATTAGGTTATGTTGAGAAATCTTGGGTTGGAGATGATGAAAAGCACCGTTGGGATAAATAAGCATTTCAATACAGTCTGTTTTTGTCAATCCCTAAATAAATGAGCATACATAGTTTAACTTTAATAAATTTAATACATTACGTTTTTTAGTTACAACCGGTTTATTACTGTCACTTATTTCCCCTGATCGGCATTTTAGTATCAGATCCCACAGCCGAGTTTTCGCACAAAAAATACACTTGCAAAAAAATGTGGACATGAACCAATATCTGGAGGGAGTACAGATCAGCCACTAATGACAGTATATCGCTTCTCTTCAGAGTAATAAGAGACAACCTGTAAAAAACAGAAAGCTAAAGAGGTATTATGGATCTTAATTTGCAGAACCTCGTTACTGTGCTGAGCGATGCTTCAGGTGCAGAAAGGGGTCCACTTCAAGAAGTAGCTGAATCTCAACTAAAGAAATGGGAGACAATGCAAGGCTATCACTACTTGTTACAACAAGTCTACAGTGATATGTCACATTCTCTGCAGATCAGATGGTTGGCTATTATTTGCTTGAAGAATGGAGTTGAAAAATACTGGAGGGCTTCTAGAATCCATGCTATCTCTAAAGAAGAAAAAACTGCCATCAAGACAACATTGTTTAATCTCGTGGGTGAATCTAACAACCAATTGACCATTCAAAATGCACATACCATTGCTAGGATTGCAAGGCTAGACTTTCCAACTGAATGGCCAACCTTGTTTGAAGACGTAGCAAGCGTACTTGAGTCGAATAGTAACGATTTTATTCGCATTCATAACGTTCTCATCATTTTGAACCAGGTTTTGAAAGTATTAGCCACAGTTAGAATAGGACGTGCTAGAGCAGCTATGCAATCCAAAGCTCCATTGATAACACCTTTGTTGATAAAGTTCTATAGTGGATTTTTTCAAACGTGGACATCTAACTTTGATTCTGCAATCATGGAAGTTGGCTACATATGTCTGAAATGTCTAAGAAGAATAATCGTTGATGGCTACGACTTCCCACACAGAGACAAACTACTTGTTGAATTCTTTCAAGTCAGCTTGAATGATTTTAAGAAGCTTTTAATACAACATGAATCTTCAAATATGGAACTACTAGAAAGGTATTTGAAGTGCTACATTAAATTATATTCCAATTTGGTAACAGATAATGCTGCATCATTCATTTTGATGCCATGTTCAACTGAGATTTTGATGACATTATTGTCATTGTTGGAATCCAAAGCAGAAGTCATATATAACAGCTCTGATGATGATGAATTTTGGGAACAATTAGCAATCAAAGCTATATTACTCTTGAAGAGATTAACTACATTTGCATATAAGAAAGGTGCCATTTTGCTAAGACAAAAGAATGATAAACAAGAAATAGAGCAGGCCACAAAGTCCATATCGGAAGGTTTTTTTACTCCACAAATGGTAGAACAAATAGTCAATCTCTTGATCAATTGGTACTTGAAACTGAAACCAAGTGATCTAGAAGAATGGTCAATAGAGCCTGAAGAATGGGTCAATGAAGAACTTCAAGTTAGTTGGGAATATCAAGTAAGGCCATGTGCAGAAAATTACTATCAAGATTTAAGTACTTTTTTTAAACCTTTTCTGTCCAACTATATTATGCAAAGAATTGAAACTGGGCTTAATAATAGCAACTCTTTGAATGATATCCTAACAAAAGATTCTATCTTAGCGGTGTTTCAACTAAGTTCAAACGCAATTGGTGACTCCGTCAACTTCGATCAATTATTTCAGCAATTCTTCTTACCTGAGGCGATGAAGTCGGAACCATTAGAGAATAAGATTATTAGAAGAAGAGTATGTCTTGTCATTAACGAATGGCTTCCTATTCAATCATCTAAAGAAACCAGAATTGCTATGTATAACTTGATGCTGCATCTATTGAAATCTGAAGATGCTTTGAATGATATTGTAGTGAAGTTGACTGCCATCCAAACTTTGCAGCATCTTGTTGATGATTGGGAATTCAGAAAGAAAGACTTTAAACCTGTTTTAGATAATATTGTTGCCTCATTGCTTTCGATTTTAGGTAACCTACAGTTGGCGGAATCAAAAATGTTTGTATTGAAGGTACTATCAATCATCATAGAGAGAACAAATCCTCTAATCTCATTCAATGTTTTGGAAAACATCATGTATATGGTTCCAATCATGTGGGAAAGCTTCAATTCTGCCAATGAAACTATTGTTAAGAATTCTTTGTTGAGAGTCTTGAGAGATTTGATAACATCATTAAATGACAAAAGTGTAAGTGCACATCAAATTGTTTTACCATTGTTAAGAGTTTGTTGTGAGCCAACATCCGAATTTTACTCTTTACTATGTGAAGATGGATTTGAGCTTTGGTCCGTCATTTTAAAGCAATTACCCTTCCAATCTGAATTACCTCAACAATTGGTTGAAGTCTTTCCTCTGGTTGTTAAAGGTTTGACTGACTGGACCGAAATCTTGGCTCTCGTTACAGAAATAGTCCGTAGCTATGCTTTGATCAATTTGAATTTATTTGCCAACCAAACAGGTTTGGAGATCTACAAAGTTTTGGGAGGTTATTTGAGTACCATGAGAGATGATTCTTTAGCCATTGTTGGATCTTTATTGGACATCAGCTTTATTCAACTTTCAGATAATTCTAAATTAAACGGAATAAACTCATCAATCATAATATCAAATTATGTTGAAAGTGGACTTTTTAATGCAATGATAAATTACATTAATAGAGAGTCGGAAGCTCCTTCAAATGAAACTAGAATTGCTATTTCACTCTGCAGATTAATTTACAATTCCCCAAATACTTTTGTTCAGCTATTAAGCCATATCTCTACATCTGACGCTAGTGTTGCCATTTTACTGAACCGTGTTCTGTTAAGCTTAATGAATTTATTGAGAATGATAAACGAACACAAGGTTCGTAAAATATTCATGCTAGCCTTGCTAAAAATCTACCAACAATTAAGTATGAGTAAATTCTACCAATTTATGGCTTCTGACTCTTTCTTCTCGCTGACTGATGATGAAGAGTATAATATCATCCAATTCCAACAAGATCAAGAAATAGCAATTGGCTACATTCTTTCTCTAAGATTCCCACGTTTCCTCTTCCTCTTAACCCACCTTTTGGAAGAAGTCTCAGAAACAACAACAGGTGATGCCCCAGTTTATCATGTGCAAACATCTTATGATGATGACAACGAACTAGTATTGATTAACGCAGAGCAAGAAGAGGAAGATGAGGGTGATGGATTTGGTGGTTACGAAAACGAATATGCCATGGAATTCAAATATCCTCCAAGTGGAAACAAATTAAGATTCAATTCTTTGATTTCATCAGACGACCCAGTACATAGTGTCTCTTTGAAAGACATGGCTAGAGATACCATCAGAAACTTAAATGATTCCTTAGGACGTGGCAGTTTTGACAAGCTTGTTGAAAAGGTAGATGCTAATACTTTAGATCAATTACAAATGATTGTTAGATAAGATTGTTTATATAAAATTCAACGTAAATTGTACATAGATAAAAAAAAATGCTATAAATATAGCAAATTCCAAAATTTGTAGTTGGTGAATTTAAACCCTCATAATCGTCACCTATCAATTCATCAACTTGATGTCACCAAAACAGAAATAAAAAGTAACCCATTATGAATGGTAAAACCGGCGTGATATGTGGTAACCCGTAAACAGAACCTTTTCTTGTAGCTGGAAAGTTTCCGCAGTATTTTTAGTTGTTATTTCCTTCAACTATAGTCAACAGCTTCTTCTCTTTGTACTTATTCATCAATATTTCCATCACCGTTACTATTTGTCGAATCCGTGGCTGTGGATTCACTTTCACTGATATTTGTAGATATAGGTGTTTCGCCACTACCTCCAGTTGTTGAATTTGGGGTAGGTCTGGTATAAGGATGAGTTCTTTGAGTCCTGACATTTGCATTTGAGTTAGCTCTTCTTGGACTTGAAGCTCTGAAAATTACTCTGTGAAGTAGAGGACGATTGTTTGCATCATCTGGAGATGTTTGGTCGCCTTGAGCTGAATCAGCATTACCAAATCTAAATGAAGTCCATGTTCTCGAGTTCAAAGGATTGGTGGCAGAATTAAAATCCTCTGGAAAACTAACGGGTGGATCATCAACCCGTATTCCATCCCTCACTGGAGTCACCCAGTCAACTGGCATCAATATTTGACCCAGAGGACAATATATCGTTGTACTGGTCCTATTAAACATTCCATTATTGTCTGACTCAGGATTCTCATCGTTAGTACTATCACTTGATCTTGTAGTTTGTGCCTGTTCAGTCTCTGAACGGCAAACTGGACAAGTTGTATTGGATTTCAGCCATTCTTTGATACAAGAATATCCAAAATGATGCTTGCATTGGGGTAATTCGACAGCATAATGAGCTTCCGGATCTATTTCGTCTTTTTTTGTTTCTCCTTTAGCATCCTGTGGTGAATCAAATTCACTATTTATTCCATAGTTGAATGATTCCGTGGCTGTTGCATTAGTTGGAAAACATATTTCTGGATCGTGTTCTGCGTCATGTCCATCCAGTAGTGTATTTGCCTCTTTTAACTTCTTGGATTCTGGAGTTTCCTCCTTTTCTGAAACATTGTTTTCTTCTGTTGCCTTTTTATTCAATTCTTCTATTTCTGTTGGTGTCAAATATTCTTTGAATGGATCGAAACAGATACTACAAAATTCACCGGGTTGCAGTTGATTTAACTTTAATGGCTTCAATGATTTTATATACTCTTTGCTAGCATGTTTACGCCTCCTTGGTGCAAAATCGGCATTAATGGCCCCTGTGGCACCAACGGCATTAAGGATATTGTAAATGAATCTGTTCAACTCCTGGGTTGGTGGAGTCCCATCAGGGCCAACACCAAACTCGATGACATTCACATTTTGACGACCATCTGATGGATTTAGTCCTAAGAAATTGAAGGGTGAGTTGAACCCCGCAGTAAAGTTATTATTGTTATTGTTTAAGGGTGGCCGATCCGAGTTGTTGGGATCTGTTGCATTGTTATTTGCATCCATATTTATTGATATAGAAATTTAAGACTTGATTACTAAACAATTAAAGTAATTAAAAACCAAAACAAGAAAGCCGGCAAATATATATATATGACTCTGTATTTATAAGGAATGTGTAACTTACAAACTCCGGATAACAATTGATAAGTCAGAGAAATGACCCGGGAGAGAACGCACCAGGTATGTGTTTCAGAACCATGCTTTCGGTTACGAGATCTTAAATCCTTATCGGCACAAATCGAATCATCTCTGAGGGAGGCGCCAGTGGTGTGGAGATGTGGGGGAGGGCACTCTTTTGCAACATGCACCTGTGTTGTGTATTGTTTGGGGAAATGGATTAAGTTATACTATATTATACTACATTATGCTACATATACTATCATAAGTTGCCACTTCGCCAAAACTACAAGTATTGGGCTCTGATTTGGTTTGCCATTAGTCTATCGCTTTCAGGAAGGGAATCAATTTGTTGACTAGTTAACTTCAAAACTTGAACAATCAAATTGGCTTCATTTTCAGAGATTGTCGACAACTTCTGAATGGTCATTGGCGATAAACCAATCCAATTGGGATTAATTGGCTGTTGGTCTTGCTGTGGTAGTTGTTGCTGTGATTGGGGTACCGCAACTGGGGCTCTTAATGAATTTGGATATTGCGAGTTTGACAATGCGGTGTCAAAGTTTGGTTGATGATGAAGATTGAATGGTTGCTGTCCTTGACTTTGTGAAGTTCCGTTAGGTTGTAAGGAATACTGCTGTTGCATTTGGCTGTTGTTGTTATTTAAAGGCTGTATTGTATTATTTCCAGATGAATTTTGGTTAGAGTTATTAGTGTTATGCATAGTTTGAGAAATAACATCTAAATCAATGATTCCCATTAATAATAAAGATTGAGCAGCTGCAACAGCTAATTGAGGATTAGCGTTCAAAAGATTGACTGCATCCAGTTGATTTGAACTAGAGTTAGAATTAGATAAAATCAATTTCAATTGAGACAATAATTCAATCAGCTTTCCTGGTGGTATAGTTGACAAAGTTTCAGAAACATTATCTCTAGTTAACACTGGAATATTCAAATCTTGAGGAGAAGGTAAATAACTTGCTGAAACTGACAAGTGCTTTAATGAATTGAGGTGGTTATTTGCATTAGTTTGATTATTAGGATTTCTATTAGCGGCGGAAGAATCGAACATGTTTAAGTTTGGTTGGGATGATTGTGGTTGCTGGGGAGGAGAAGACGTCGATCTATTAGTTGATGGGTTTCCTTGTTGTTGGTTGAACTGCTGAATCAAAAGAGATATCTGATTCATATCCATACCATTGGAAATCATTTGACTAACAGTTTGTTGTAATTGTGGGTTCATTGACAAAGTAGCCAACAAATCATTATGACTTTGTAATTGCAGAGGAGTTTCGCCTGCCTTGGCATTTGGACTATCGTAGGCTAACATTTCACTAGGTAATGTAACGCCAGAAGGTAAGAAGTTTCTATTCAACTTTAGTTCAGGTTTTGAGCCTGGAGTTGGATTTCTAAGACCTTCTTTTGAAAGTTCAATTCTTAACTTCTTACGTCCTTCAAGCTTCACCATTGAAAGCAAACGCAATGCTCTTTGGGCGTCTTGAGGTGTGGCATATTCAATGAAACAAAAACCCTTGTTTTTGGCAACGTTATCCATCATACAACGGACGTCAACCACGGGGCCTGAGCCACATACGACGGACTTGATTATTTCAACATCCCAGTGATATGGTATTGCTCCAAGGTACAGCACGCATGAGGTGTTTGGGGCTAAAGCTTTGGATGACATTATAATTTGAAATAATATAGATAAAATATGAAATTAAACGATGGTCTTGAGTTTGGTTAAAGCAATGTAATTAAGTTTCTAAAAGCGACAAAAAAATAGACGTTAAGCGATTATAAGAATAAAGTTAAAAGGACTAGAGTTGAGTCGTAAAATCGTATATGATAAACAGAATGAAAAGAATCAAATTATAAAATTGGAATCAAGTAAAAATACGAAAATATCTAATCTTGTCTTGTGGTTGTTAAAAAATTGTGTACTATGAACAAAAGCTGATTGACTGGGGGTTTTTTCTTGGATGAAAAAGTTTGTACAAGTGGACGTCAATATTCAATATTCAATATAAATTGTTGTGGAATTGCTATACCTTTATGCAATAAATAGCAGCAAATTGAACATGTACTTATGTATAAGCCTAAAATGGATTTGATTTAGTTTGTAGTTTGACAGGCTGTATATGCAAGCGTGGGGACGTTTCTGTGAAGCACTGATCTGCTCGTTTCCTGTTCCCTTCTATGTGCTTTTGCTTGTAGTCTTGTGCAGATCGTGTGGTAAGCAGATCAGAGTGTAAGACAGGGTTGAGTAATGCAAATACAAACTTCATGCTGTGCTTTCCCTCCCTAGTAATAAAAAAATTTTCTTTGGCGAAAAAAAAATTTTTTAGCTTGTGAAAAAGTTTAATGTGTGGTTATTAGTCGTCGTTGGAGGGCCTCTTCAGTGTGTTATTGTTGTTGTGCTGTTGTGATGTTGCGCTATTCTACACATATATACATACATTATACATGGTCTACACGTACGGGCCATACTTGCGCTTAATCTCCAGGTAGAGTCCCTGCTGCTCCCCGGGAATGGATTCCAGAATGTCCTGCTCAGACATCCCCACGATGGCTCTGATTGCCTGCAGCTGCTCATCGCTCAGATTTTGAAGCTCTTGTTGCACAAAGTTTTCAGCTTCACCTTGTTGTGATCCATGCGGGTTTGGGTTACTGGTGGCAGTCTCCTCAGATTCTTCCACTACATATTCATCCTCGTCGGCATCAGCATCTTGGTCCTGCCCTTTATGGCTGCTCATCTCTTGAGGAAGATAGTTTTGTTCGTGTTGCTCCTGTTGTTGTTGTGGTTGTTGTGGTTGTTGTTTCTGTTCTTGGATAGTCTCTGAACTTAGCATCACCTTGCTGAGCAAGCCTTGGATACCTTCACTGTCCACTTTCCCGCTGATCAAGCAAGCCTGTACCAGGGCAAAGCTCAATTGAGGATTTCTTTTGAGGAGAATGGCCATGGATTCAGGGGATTGAACTGCCATATTTTGAGCATCCTTGAGTAAATTATTCAGTCTTGTCTCGTGTAAATTATTTAGAGCGCCGGATATAACTTGAGATAGACCTTCATTTGACGAGTCTACCACATCAACACCAAGTGGTAAGGGTGGAATGTTGGCTTCTAATTGTCTTTGCCTTAGCTCGGCGCTACTGACGTATCCACTTGAATTTAAATTATTTGCACCATTCATTGAGTTCTCAGCGGCAAAATTACACTTGAGAAATCTGTTTCCAATAGCATAGTTATTCAAATTCCTCACGGCTGATGATGCTGTCTCAATATCGTAGTACTCAATAAAACAGTATCCTTTGGATCTTCCTGTTTCCTTGTCAAATTGGAGCTTCCAATGTTTCACTGGACCGACTGTTTTTGCTATCTCTAAGATCTGCTCTTCGGTCTTGTCATACGGGATGGATCCAATATAGATCACTCTGCTCGGCTCAGATGACTGATGCGACATCTTTGTACCTCAATATATGTGTCTTCAATCTGTATCGGAGAATGTGTATGGATTAATGTTTACCGACTAGTGACAATTCCCTTTAGTTAGCTGCTAACTTAAAGCATTGAATCTTATCTCGCGTGGAAAAATTACAGTGTGGAAAAAAAAACTAAGACTAAAAGGACAAGAGTCTGTGGACGTGGACAGCATGTTTTCCTTCTCCAGTACTGGGATAACTGCCTATTTACTGTGCATTCAGACTTCAATACAATTGCTCACGAGCTTGTGCTTTTTTGAAGACATTAGATACCCCACTGAGACCTACTGTAAACAGCTCATAACAGCTTATTTAGGACTCGTCATCAAAGAGAAGATTGGCAAGAAGAAACTTGTTTGATTAAATTATATTTGCCTTTAAAATAAAAGTAAAAAGTCAATTACGTACCGAGGTTTACCTTCACAATGGACGCCAAAGAGGTAAAAAGTTTGATGCATAGCTTGGAGAAGTCCAGCGATGAGAAGACTATCGTGGAGTTACTTACGCTCTTGAAGGATAAGGTACATGCTACCGAGGTTTTCCTCAGAGAAACTAAAGTGGGTGTGTCTGTTAATAAGTTGAGAAGCCATGCTTCTGCGGAAGTTAGCGGCTTAGTGAAAAAGATAATTAAGAAGTGGAAAGAAGAGGTCTCACTGGAGAAGAAGAGAAAGACTGAAGAGATAAAGAAGGAAAAGGTATCAAAGGAAAAGGAAAAGGAAAATTCTAATAACGATGCAAATTCAAAACAGTTTGTAAGCACAAAGGTTAGAACTCCTGCTAATGACGGAATCAAAACTGATATCTATGATGATTCTACAAGAAACGGATCCATTTCAGGTTTGTATTCTGCCTTAGCCATCGATTCCACTATATTACCTGAAGAAATTCTTAAAATCGCCAAAGAAATTGAGCATGAAGTTTTCCAACTCGAATTTTTAAAGATTACGGATGGGTACAGAAACAAAATGAGATCATTGATCATGAATTTAAGAAATAAAAAGAATCCCGAGTTAAGACAAAAGATTTTACTAGAGGAAATTAAACCAAGCAAGTTTATCAAAATGACAAACAAAGAATTAGCCCCAGAAGCATTGAAAGAAGAAATGGACAAATTACATCAAAAGAATCTATTTGACGCCCAAGGTGCCGTTGAGAAAAGAGCAGTCACTGACAGATTCATGTGTGGTAAATGTAAACAAAGAAAGGTTTCTTATTATCAAATGCAAACCAGATCTGCAGATGAACCTTTAACCACATTTTGTACCTGTGAAAATTGTGGTAACCGTTGGAAATTTTGTTAGATTGAAACAAAAGAGAGTTTGTTTATTCTTTATTATATTACTAGACCTGAATTAATTGTAAATAAATAAACTATATGTATATTAATTGATTTTAAAAAATACTAATAATGATGAAAGTTGATGTAAAAAGAAGTCAACATCTGCAAATGGAAGAATAAGGCAGTAATGCATACTCAGTCACAGCTTGAAATAATTGATATCATAAACCATTTCATGTGGAGCTAATTTCCTAGTGATTTGATAATCAGGCAACTTGCGAAATATTAACCGTTTATAATAGTCAGTGAAATATCTTCTTTGCTCATAATCCATTTGAATTCCGTATTTTTGCATCAGCTCACTAACTTTCTCAAATTTTGTAAACAGCAAAGACTCATGCTGTGCTCTTTGTATAGAGATCAAATTGTTTCTCTTGTATCTTGTTAAGTTTAAATAGTCCCGAAGAATAATACTTCTAGTTCTGAATATCATGAATCGCAATAACTTATCCAAGTCAGGATGCTCCTTAATCTTTTTATCTAACACCAATAACTTTTGTTTCCCTTGCTCACTAGTAGAATCAAGCATTATAAAATCCCAGTATGTTCCATACCGACACACTTGGTTCATTGGATTTTCACTCACTTTATTGCAGCTTCCGTTGCGTTTATTTATCTGGTTGTTTAGGATCCTGATTGATCTCTGAGCAACTCGCCTTTTAAGAGCGTTGAACATCTCCATTTTTTAATGATATGCAATTCTTTTTTGTTTGTGTCTATAATTCTATGCTTATATAAAGGTCTATTTCTATATGTATGTATCCTTCTGTGCCTGTATTTTCTGTGTCTATCTATACTATTACAATAGAGGGATCTCGGTTTCCTAGTTTTACCCCACTTTAGGCTCACGACTAAAACAACCCATTTCCCGAGAAGTGTACTGTTTTTAGTCGCATGTTTAATATATTTCGATTCTTTTTAATCCTGCCTTGTCACATATGCTGTTAAAGATCTAAGTGTTTGCCCTGTTCCATTTGATTCACTGCATTGATGAGCTTGGTCACTACTTCTTCTTCTAGTACACTAAACTCATCACGCGTGAACTTGCTAAGGACGTAGTCAGACACAACATTGGGGTTGACTTTGTGGTCTCCAGCGTAATTTCTACCTATTCCAATCTGAATTGCAATATATGAAGTTTTACCTATGACAGCTTGTATGGATTTCAAGCCGTTATGGCCATTATGTGAGGCACCACGCTTGCGTATCTTGATCTTACCTAGTGCCAAGTCTAGTTCGTCATGAAGAACAACCAAGATAGGAGTATACTCATCGACTTTGGCTGAGCGAATACTATTCCACGCCTTGCTCAAAGGTTTACCACTAAGATTCATATAACCTTGATTCTCATAAAACACTACATTTTCCTTCTCCGGGTTTGCGTAAAAGTTTGAGCCATATGCCATAGACGGTTGAAAGCCCTTTCTAAGACAATATTTGTGCAAGATGTAATGTCCTACTGAATGTCTGGTACCTTTGTACTTATTCTCTGGATTTCCTATAGATGCAATCATCAAAAATGGCGGTTTTTCTAACTCTACTGTTTGTGCTTTGGCAATCATCTTCTTTTTCTTTGGTTTGGTTGTAAGGGTAGTTGTAGTGATATTTTTGGTTGATGCAGTTGAAGTAGATGTACTCGAGATAGATCTAGTAAGTCCTGGAGCAATAGAATTAGCAATCCTTGAAGATGAGTTGAAAAAAGCTCTAAATACAAAAAGCATAATTGCAGCACTAGATATGATGGTAGCCAAATAGTTAATTGCAAAAAGTTGAGATAGTTTCTCCATGTGGTTTGTAATCCGTATGACTAATTTGTCTATGTTTTTTTGCCTTTACAAATTTTTTTGTCCTTAATCCTAAGAGCTCTCCCGAACACAGACTAACGACACTTTTCAGACAAACGTGTACTATAATCCTGTATCAATCTGATCCTTTGTCAAATAAATGTTCCTTGGGATACCTCTAACCTTTAAATATCACCCGTAACCAGGGTAATGAATGTATGATGGCTCATACAGATAATATTTATGTACAATAAAGAAACCAAAAGTCCACGCAAATAGTGCACACCCCAGACCCGGCGGATATAGACTGCAGGAGGGCGATAGCAGGCTTGGTCTTATCTCTACTCTCTGACCCAACAACCCTTATCCCACGCCGGCCTTTCCTTCTTGGTAACGGTTACTTCAACTAATCACTTTCAAACAACAGCATCCTGCATCTATACATTTATCTGCATTTATATATTGGCCAACTTGGTAGTACAAACTTAATAGCACTCAATTCCATAGACACACACGATGAGGTATGTCATTTTACTTCTTACGGATCAGGCGATATTAGGCCACATATTCAATTGCGCCCACTGATATTGAATACTACTTTTTATCGAATTACCCTACTAACCATTGAACTCGCTTTTGCCTTGTTGCCTTTGTAATTAAATTAGTTCCCCCAAGAGAAGAATAGAGACAGATGTCATGAAACTGTTGATGTCTGATTACGAGGTTAGCCTCGTAGGAGACAATATGCAAGAATTTTACGTTTTATTTGCAGGCCCTAGGAATTCAATATATGAAGGAGGAATGTGGAAGATTCATGTTGAGTTACCTGATCAATACCCTTACAAATCGCCATCAATTGGATTCCAGAACAAGATATTCCATCCTAATATCGATGAATCATCTGGCTCGGTATGCCTGGATGTCATAAATCAGACTTGGTCACCCATGTTTGATATATTTAATATATTTGAGACATTTTTGCCACAATTGCTGAACTATCCTAATGCTTCTGACCCTTTAAATGGAGATGCGTCAAGTTTATATATGAGAAATGAAGAGTTGTATAAAGAAAAAGTCAAGAGTTACATCAAAAAGTATGCTGATCCTTCCAAATTCAAGAAACTCAGCGATGATAGCGATGATGACGAAGGAGATGAAGACGATCAAGATGCTGAGTTGAGCTCAGTTGATGGCAGCGACTTAAGTGACGTTGATGAAGATGATGGAGACGATGTTGATGGCAACGATGATGATGATGATGATGATGATGAAGTTGCTGGTGAGATGGATTTATGACATCAATAACTAAAAGAGAGATTTCTTTAATAGTAAGCAGAGAGTATTACTAAAAATATGATGAATTTATGAAATGAACAAAACTAATAGTAATAAGTATTAATAAAATTATTTACTGAAATAAAAAAAACGATATATTATTAAAGAGATAGAACGAATAAAAAAAGTAAAAAGAAATGAAATTGTTTTTTGACCAATAATTTTTTTTAATCCATATTAACTAGATTAATTAATACTGTAATCTAATAATCCATTATCAACTCCGTTGGTAATAGTTAAACCTTCTTCAAAATCGTCAAATTGACCAAATTGAAAATCACTCAAGTCATCAACTGCACCGCAGACTTTGAACTCATCGACTTCATGTTCCCTAAAGGAACCACCCAAGGTGAATTGCTGCGAAGTGCTGTTAGAAAGAAGTTGGGCTTGAGGTTGTTGAGGTTGCAATTGCTGTTGCAATGGATTAAATGCAAGCATTGCATTGTCAGCGGTGTTTCTCATCAAATTATCTTGTTGATTCATGACTAATGAACCAAATTGTTGATCACCAGAACCATATCTCGAAGGCAAGTCTTCAAAAGAAGATGAAGAAGACAAAGTACGTGCATGCATCTTAAACTCAGAATCCTGGTCTTTATCCATAAAATCAAGTGAGTTAGAAGAGATGGAGGAAGATAATGGAACAACATTGTTGTTATAGTAAACATATTCAGGAACTGGCTGTTGCTGTTGTACTTGTTGTTTTGGTGGATATTGTTGTTGATGATTTTGGCTTTGGTTATAAAGCACTGGGATCGAAAAGGCAGAAGAGTCCATCATGTTTGACTTTTCAACCTCTGGTTGATCTTCCAAGAGATAGGAAAGACTGGTGTTCTTCTCGTGAATAAAGTATTGTGGATATGATTGCTGTAACTGCTGTGTTTGGTAAGAATTTGGTGTTTGCTGTTGTTGTTGTAATCGTTGTTGCTGTTGGAAAGACCAATTGAAATTGAGCTCGCTTTTAGTTGAAGATATTGGGGAAGTCATAGGAGAAACAAAAAAGTTTGACACATTTTGTTGTTGTTGTGATTGCTGCTGTATTTGTTGTTGTTGTTGTTGTTGTTGTTGTTGTATTGGATATGAAAATTGAGGGGAAGCCGAAGATGAAGGGCTGTTAGAGCTAGAGCTACAATTGGATATCTGGTCATTACGCAACTGAGACGACAAGAGATGGTTCACCATATAAACCTCACCAGAGTTTGCAGGGTTCGAGCATGACAATTGTATTTGCTTTTGTTTGACGGAACTCCTTCTTCTGCTGGAGAGTGAAATGCTTTTGCTTCTGTTTCTTCTAGCAGTGCCCAAAGAAGGAGAAGAGCCAATTGGGTTGTTGGACAATTCAGCTCCGGAATTGTTAGCTGATATTTCTTTGGCACTAAAAGAAGTGATCGGCATGTCGTCCACCTCAATCTCGTTGTAGATGGAAGGATCTGCAATTTTGCAATCAATTATTATTTGGAATGCGCGACTTTTAGCTATTTTAGTCTGGCTTGACATACAGGATGCTGAAGCGGGATTAGCCACCATTTTAGTACCAGCCTCGGAATCGGTGTTATTTTCGATAGAAGAAATGTAGTCTGAGCACTTGTCCCCATACGCCTTACTAGTCAATTTAGTAAGGTTCTTGAAGATACGATGGAAGTGCCAAGGTGACAAGTGCACCTTAGCCGCTAATTCCTTGAATCCAAGCACACCTCCTCTTCTCTTTCTTCTTCTTCTTTTCAAGTGGCTTGTATTGATCACGGCTGTAGAGCTAGTCTCAAGTGAGGCAATTCTATCAGCAAAAGAGGGGTCATCGGTATTACTGCTGTCATCAGCAGTCAAGCAGTTGAACACATTAAAAGAGTTGAGTGCTTGGTTGGATGAGGCTAGAGCAGCTAATGCGATATGGCGACAAGCGATATCAACCAATTCTATATGTTCATTCTCGTTTTTATTCTCAACATCGTATTCAGGAGCATTAGTAGAGAAAGTAGCTGGATTGAAGCCTATGAGTTTATTGACATGAGCAATTGTATTTTGTAAAAGGTCTAAATCCACACTGATGAATGAAGCTTCTTGTTCTTGATCCTCATCCTTTTCGCCATTGGCAAAAGGAGAGTTTAATCTGGGCGACGATTTGTTATTTTCATGTGTAAATGGAGAGAGCGCCGAGTCAAATGGGATGTAATTAGGAAGGCAGTAGCGACAAGGAGTATAACCGTCATTGATCAACTGGTTTATATTTTCAAGGGTAAAGTCCATAAACTTGACATTTGCTGGGGAAGACGCAGAGCATGCATGTGGTGATAAGTCACAGTTTGGTCTGCAGAAAGATCTGAGCTGACTCGTTGTATCAGCAGCGGTATCATTGATATTGTGTGTTCTTGATCTAGAGTAGTCCTTTGATGGGTTGCGATTATTGTGGAAATGAGAGTCAGCATTGGAAGCGGGTAAATAAACAACAAGGAACTTATCCGTGGCAAAAGGGTCCTTGAGTTGAAAAGCCGACCACTTAGCAGCCTGATTTGAGTAGTTGGACTGTATTGAATGTGACATTTTAGTGGGTATAGTAGTAGTTTAATCGAGGATATATAAAAGATATATCAATTAGATTGATTGATTAGAAAACAAAATGAGCGATATAACTGGATATAGGATATTACTATATATCTCTATACGAACAGGCCAAGTTGGGAAAAGGAAAGAAGCGGGATATTGCAATACTTTTGTAGTCCTAATTTGAGTTGTGGGGTTGTAGGTCCTTGTTGGAAAGTGGAGTCAAAAGAAAGTTTTCCAGAAGTGACTTGTTAATTAGAACCTGCGAGTCTTGCTTATATGAGAGGGAAAAAAGTCCAGATTTAAACAGGGGAGGGAGCCAAGTAGTGTTTTAGGTCAGGCTAAGAGGAATTAAGTGGTCTATATATAAAGGACTAGCTGGAATATTTACAATTTCAATTTCATGAGGTTGACAGCATACTGGCCACCCACTATGGGCGGGATAATCATTTGGCAGAGGTGGCCCTGGTGATGTATCTGCGGCGGGGATAAGATTGGTGGTATTGGTGTGAACGCCGCCCCAAATGCCATATTACAATAGCTTTCAATTCCAAAATAGAGCGTGTAATGCACCAGACCAGCAAAAAAGAAGTGACGGCACTGGCATGGCAGGCTTATGCCATACTTCCTAATCTGCCAGCCAGTTACATCCCTCGCAGTACCGATGTCCCGCGGCTCGTGGGATTTTGGTCCCTGCTGTAGCGCACGACTCGTACACGACTGCAAAAAATGTGCCAAAATGCCAAGTATGGTCTCATTTCAGTGGGACACGCCCATTCCAGGCGCACGGTTTTGCAGCAGTTATGCTGTGCTTGGTGACGATCATGAGCCCCAAGCTGCTCGGAAAACAATTCCGCTAGTCCATTTACTCTTACTTAGCTCCACACTATTTGACCGGTTCTACTATGCGGTATCTCTTTCTACTCGATTCCATTCTCTTCTGCTTTTTCTAGCTGCCACTTAAAGTATTGTCTTATAGCGACTAAAGCTATTCTTGCACCAAGATAATATAGTACCGAATCTCCTAGTCCGCTAATGTAGTAAGCTTCTCCGTCTTGTATTCATTACCCTCTGGTGATTATTTGTTCGTAGTCCGTTGGTTGTTGCAATTTTTCCGAAATGCTCCTATTAAACAGCTGAAGTCAGCTAAATTGGTATCTAACGCAATTTTACGCACACACACTCGCCTGGCTGTTGCTGCAGTAAAGCCATATTTGCCTTGTTTGAATGACCGCTTGCATTCGGTGTTTTATACCAGTCATCGTGTTTGCAGCGTGCAGCCCAGTTGCAACGTGCAAACCAGACGTCAACCCCAGAATAATCAATCGCGCACAGTTCCCGCGCAAACCCTGCCCGCAAATAGGGTGTCCACCACACAAAGTTCCTCCTGCTGCTTTCCTTTGACTCTCACTCCACTACCAAATGCAAATCGCTTGCAAAGCTTATCTTGTTATTTCATCCGTTCTATGCAGATACTGCAACAAAACCTATCAAATTCCACTTCTATGTTTTTCGCAACATTTATGTCATCTCACCATAAAGTGAATCATGCAACTCGCTTCATTTTTACGTATTCTCCCATAAATCACTCTACGATCCTTACTTATCTGAGCCATATGGCACTCCAATTTGGGCTAATTTCGGCTCCCTGCGCTTTATGTTGCCATGTCAATTTGAAATTCTCTTGCCACATCCATCAACTTACATTTTTGGTTTTTTTCTTGTTTTACAAGGAATCACTTCAATTGCTGCATGATAACGATGTACATTCTCTGGATGTGTAATTCAAGTTCCTGCAAATGTATGTATGAGGAAAACAACAAAGTAAACCCGTGCGATCATTTACCCAAAAAAAGCGTAAAAATATGTCTATGATATAAGTAGAATTTACAATCTTTTATTATCTATATATCTATCTATAAAAAAACTATAGTCGACTATACCCAAATCTTATCTGTTATATACAATGACCATCTATATCTGGTGCTAATGTAACTGAATTTAAGTTCGCTGTATTGAAATTGACATCAACCTAACTGCTTTTTCTCAACACGCGTACAGCAAAAAAAAAAAGCGCCTTGTGTGTGAAAGGCGCTACTCTCTATCTCGTAGATATCCTCTTCTCTTCTAGCTTGATAATCAGTGGCTCTAAAATCACGTAATTTATCTTAAATTTTTTTAATATTTTTTTAGCTGAGTTATTATAGGAATTATTACATTTTGCATCATATTACTCAACTGTGCTTTTTCTTAGTTCATTTAAATGTAAAGCATCTAATTTCCCTCTTTAGTGATTTCTCTTTCTGTCCGTTAGGTCCAATTCTTTGGCACTAATCAAAAAGCCCACTTCTTTATTTTACGACACACTTACACGAATAGGGAATATATTAGTTTTATTTGAGCTTGTTTTGTCTAAATTTATCACTAGCCGGTAACACTAAATCTGCCAGATTAATTAAAAACAAAAAAAAGTTGTAAGTGTGTAATATTCCAGTATATTCCATTAGACTAAGGTTTGGCTTAATTTACCAATTTTTAGTGTTTACTAGTTTCACCTCATTTCGGCTCCTAAATAAAATAAAATCAAAGGACAGACAGAGTCTATTAGAGTTCTGAAAAAAAATTGACAGCCATTATCCCGCTCTACCCCGCCTATTGATCGAATATATCGAAAAAGTTTAATCACTATGATGTAAATTAAACCCGTGTTAATTGTATTTAACCGCGCCTTTTATGCATGTTTTTGACAACAGCGTGAGTCTCGTAAATGTCTACGTCATTTAATGACCAATCCCAGTTGTGGTTTGGCACTGGTGTCAATTCTTCAAACTGTTTAACGTTATTTTTACTATAATTATACTTGTCAACAACTAGACCAACCAAAACTGTTGTTATTGATTTACTATTTTTTTCCCGCAAAAATTAGCATCTAAAATACGGTCTGGTTAGTCTCGCATTAAAAATTCACCTGCTAAAATTTGCGCGCGCCCCAAGCACACTAATTTATTTAAAATATTATTGTACTACTTGAAAAAATAACTTTGTATCTGGGTGAGGCATTTACAAAAAGTAACCTGACTACTTTTCCTGGAACTAATGCCCGGGGTAGAATACACTATTTATTGATGTAGAACTAGAGAATTTTAAAACTTGTCAACGGTTAACATTCAACTTGAAAACACTTGTGGTCCTATCTTGGAGCTCAGTCCTCAGCGATTTCAAGGGAACGAACAAAAAGCCCCCATCACGCCCGGAGTCACTTAAATGCCTCCTCGGAGTTAGATGTCTTTTTCCAGGATGACTGCATGTGGACACATTTGGCTGCACACTCCATAAAACAGCTTTTCATTCTTCAAGTGCATGCTCGTAATTTAACTGTCCCACGTTGCTCACCCATACACATGGGCATGCCATTTCCTGCCTATTATCCCTTATCTATCGAGATTGAAAGTCTATTGTCACTTCGTATACGATTTCATGCTTAGAGTTGTTTTTCGCTATATTTAGCTCTTCCCGTATTCGTATAAGTCCCTATTTTCAGCTACGCACTACTCTTCTATTATACTTATTACTTCTTCGGTTCCTCGATTAACTTAATTATAATAGGGAGATTGTCTTGCGAACAATGTGAATCCCTTGAAAGTTAATACCTTATTTGGCCCTTGTCCATCCCATCCTTTTCACTTACGTCCTAAGTCCTGCCCTTTTTTTTTTTTTGGAAATCCACTAGCCTAAATTCTATATTGTTCAAAATATATAATACATAAAGATATAGATGTAGAGTGATAAATGGATATGGTGAGACCGTACTCAGTTTACATCTATTATTCAATGACGAGAAATTTCACATAGCAAGAGTCATATATGCTTAGCTAGAATTTTGAAACGCAACACTGAGAGTTAACTATCACGCTTGCCATGTTTCTTGTTTACATAAACACACAACTCGAGGTACAATACCCAGAATTACCGTAAACTGCAGGGTTCATTTTACTAATTATAGAAATTTGCGGTGATAATATGGTCTTATTTTCGTTCACCAGAGCACAAGCAACTTTCTCTCGTCTCTTTGCAGTATGCGACGTAATTAACCTGACCTCAAATAGTAGTACAACTCAACACGGTTGCTTCACCCTTACTAAACTCTTGTAACTCGATGTTGCTATGGTAACTACCTCAACAAAATAATGAAAGTCGAGTTACTTTAAGTCCCAGTCGCAAACTTGACGAAAAATTAGGCTTTATCTCACTTTCAAGACAGTGTACCACTACAATCTAACGATCGATTTAGATATCCATTATTATATCTGTCTATTTGTCTGTTTGTTTGTTTATCGGTGTGTTTACATAAGTGATTTCATCTGAAGTTCAGCTTAACAATAACATGCGATGCGATGCTTTGCAACACTATTATTATGCATGTATGTTTTCTGCTTGTTTTTGACGTCACACGCAGTGTATATAATAGATGATTTTGTTATCTTATCTAATGTTATTTATGCACGCCATGTTTTCACGTGGAGTAGTACTCTATAAAATAGTTCAAACCTTCAACAATGCAGATCTTTTCGATTTCAGCATTCATACTATTTGGTCCACACGAAATGACTAAATAGTCTTCTTTGAACTCCAAATCGATCATATTGTCGATCAAATCCTTGATATTAGGTCTATGGCTTGATCTAGTAATTTTATTTGGACTAAATTCGGAACCGACTTGCTTTTCCTTATCAAAATTTGTATCCATTTGAGCAATACTATCATCATGAACATTATCATTATCAGCACTTCCACTTAACACCTGTTGTTGCTCATCTCGACTTTCTGCAAAATCCTCTAATTCTATATTATCAATCAAGTCCTCTGTCTCTTCTCCTCCTAAATTGGTGCCCGTACTTCTTGTCGAGGTATGATTTCTTGTAACATATACTTCGATTCCTTCCAACAGAAGTTCTTTTAAAATAAATAAATCATTTATGTTAGAGACAATCCACACTAATTTAACATTAAAACTATTGTTCATCATCTTATAATATTGGTATATTGATCCTCCAAATGAAATACCTGTACCTCCGGTTATAATTACTATATTCCTCAATTTGTTCTCATTGGAAAGTCCCAAAGAGGACTTGTTGAATAACTCAACCGAGTAATTGGATTGCTTATCTAGCACGAATTTGTTTGTCTTGAGAATTAAATCAACATAGGGGCTGGTACTGCTTTCCATATACGTAGAAAATGGATGAGATGGATATATCCAATATTTTAGATTGAACATTGGATAGCTTATTCGTAAATGACTTCCTACTGATATTTCTTCATTGTTTTTGACACTATTGAATAATTTGCTTCTACTGATTCTCACTAATTTTAAATCTGACTTCTTATGGGATATTATTTGATCAATTTCAATTGATCTATTATTGAATCTCAATCTGTTAACAATCTGATAGATGTAGAGTACATTGGCAATTAATGAGACAAAAACAACGTTTGGTTTAGCATGGAAATTCAGCAAGATTAGAAAGCTGAACACAGTAAATTGATGAATAATAAAAAAGAAATTATAATTCAAACTTCTGATTTTTTTCCAATTGATAACTAACAAAATCAAACTTAAAACACCAGTAACTATACCATATAACACATAAGCTTGTAATAATTTATCCCATGTGCCGGCAATTCCCCATATGGCCACATATCCAAATGCATGACCTAGTGCCAATACTAATAGCAGTCTAGATATTAGTTTATGTAGTTGTAAAACATCCAAATAATTTTCTAGTCCGAATGGACCTGGCTTGATACTCAAGAAAATGTCTAACGGTACTAGAGAATAACTCAATCTACCCAATCTTTTGGAATACATTTTTAGATTCGTTTCTGACAGGTTGAAAGTAGTGAGTGGCCATATCTCGCATGCAAGAACAATAATTATCAAACTAATAAATTTGATCCATTTGGAATACTTCACTTTCATGAAACTAACTGCATTATCCCTTTTGAAAACCCAGATATATATGTAATTGAATATTATGTAAATTAAACTTAGAAGTAACAAAATGTTACCAAACTTGATGTTTATTGTGTGATTAGAGTGATGTGAATGGGTAGTCGGAGAAGTAGTTCCTGAATCTGCACCATGATGTTCATCTTCATCATGTCTTTCAAACAGTATCCCAGCCATTATTTATCCTTGGAACTAAACTAGCAACCTAAACAGATCAGACGCCAGTTAACTATGTGTTCTATACCTATTGAACCAACTGTGCAATTTGTAAATGTAAATATTAAAACCTATATATACATGCTGTAAACAGCTTCGGGATTAACCAATTAACACGCCCCAATGTGTAAGAATAACCCGATCTCCGTGGTTTTAGGTGTAGTCAATTTTATCACTAATTGCGTGTGTGTCTATAAGTTAACTAAAACAACTGTACTACAACATTTGAAATAAGTGTTAATGTTTGTTGTGATTTCAAAATTTAAAATTTAGTATGTTTCAAGTATCTAATGAAGTATATTAGTTTAAGTTCTTTAAACTAACTGTAACACGATTGGTAACCAATGCGACATTGATGCCACTTTTACGAAAAGGCCAGTCAAGAGGAGCTCCATAAAGATTGAAACATTGATTGACTATGATTCTCATCAAGAGATCTGTTTTTATAATCGCAGTGTTACTGCTACTCGTCAGTCATTCCGTATCGGCCACACCACCGGCTTGTTTGTTAAGTTGTGTCAATAATGTTGCGAGAGATGCCCCTGGAAAACTTCATCTTGACTTTCACTTTGCTTGTGTTAATAGGGTTTTGATGAGCAAATGCTTGGTGGATACCTGCCCATTTGGTAATTTCTTGTCAGCCAGAGACCATTTTTTGGGAACTTGCATAGAGTTCATTCCCGTGCTAAGCAAAGATTATGAGTTCAACTTCAAAATTCCTAATCCAATTTGCAAAACTCCCGAAAGCGCTTTTATCTTATTGCAATATAATACTGTCCATTCTGTAGATAGACTGATTGATTATGCCTATGACGATTTCTTGGATTATTTAGCGGATGATGGTACTATTGAAGAAGTGGAACATGTTGATGATGACAATGAAAACGCTGAGGGAAAAGATGAAAGTGCTGATTCTGAAGCAGACAAAGACGAAGAGAGCAATTATTCTTCTGAAGAAGAGGAAAATGAAACAGAAAATAGTCGTGAAGGAGAATTGGAAGATACTAGTGATGAGGATCCAGACTTTAGAGAGGATGAAAGTGAAATTGAACATAATTATGATGAAGAAAGAGCTATAGACGACAAAGAACAAGAACAAGAGAAAAATAAGTATGGATCAGAAGAGGGTGAAAAGGAGAGACAGGAAGATGGTCCACATAAGTACTTACCCCCAGATAACGATGAAATGGTCTTGGAAAAGTGTTCAAGAAATTTAGATTTTGTATTTGCTGAAGAATTGGGAAGAAGAAATGCTATTAGGGAATTCCAAAATATTGAGCTTCAAACATTCAATCAGAGTAAAAATAGAACAACCAAATCAGTTTTGATCTCTAGTTTTCAAGAATCGGACCATATTAATTCCAAATTCTATACCAACTATTTTTTCAAAAATAAAAATAAAGCATTTCAAAAAGCCTTGAAAAGTTACATAAAATTAAACAATACTTCTGCTTTTACGGGTTTTCAAGAACCACTTACAGGAAAATCAAGTAATTATACCGAAGAAAAACTATCTAAAATACCCGACACAATAGAAACAAATAAGAATATCTATTTTCAGTTTCAATTTGCCTCACCTGAACAAATTCTAAATTATAAAGTAGAACATGAAAATGATAACAAACAAGATAAATCTGAGTTGGATAATTCTGTTGAGTCAATGGCAAAATCAAAGTACAAAAAGTCAACAAAGCCACAAAAAAAGAAAATAAAAGGAGCTTCTCCAAAGGGGAAGGGGAAATACAATGGGAAAAAGGTGAACACTCAAAAGCGAAAGAAACAGCAAAAGCAAAAACAGATTAATGCAGCTTATCCTAGCCATTATTACCCTGGTGAGTTTGATCACGAAAGAAAACTAAAAAAGAAGATTCAGTTTTCATCCAGTATTTTTGGATCAAGACTTGACCGTAATGTTTGATTGCAATGCTACCTAGACTTGCTAGATATAGAAAATTTAGCTCAAACCAAAACATATGTGGTTAGATTAATCATTAGAGTCTTTACAGGGCCATAACACATAAAATATAAGATGAATAAATAAATAAGTAAATCTATATATATAGATAATTAGATAAATAAATAGATATATTCTAATACAATTAATCGTTCGTATGTATAGTTAGTTCATTCAACCTAATTAAACAAACACTTGGAACAGTAATTAGTACTAGGATCGAGACTCAAATCGTCAATATGAATATGATTCCCACATTTCGTACAAAGCTTATCAGGATCAGGGATATTTAATGACTCAACTTCATGTTCACTCTCCTGTCCACTTCCTTGCCCATTTACATCGTGAGGTTCGCTATCTCCATGACTAGTATCATGCGAATGTCTCTTTTTCAAAGACTCGCTTAGATCATTTCCAACATCATTATCGTCATCGTCGTCATCATCGTCATGGCCCTGTAATTCGTTTAACTGTTGATGTAATTGCTGATTCAAATGCTGGTTAAGTTGTGAGTGTTGAATACGTGGAATATCATGATGATGGTGGTGGTGAATATCATCAATGTCTACGTCCACATCCATGTTCATATTCATGTTCATGTTCATTGGCATGTTCATATCCATATTCATACTCATATTGACGCTACCCAGATCTATATCAACGACATCAACATCTTCGTTTTCGTTATCATTTCTGTTCTTCTTATCGGATTGATCCTGAGTAGGTGAAGTTCCAGTAATATGCATTGGAATGTCATAGCGGTGATTCACAAACTCATTGGTGATTTCGTTGGTTAATTTGATAAGGGCTGCCTCAGCTGCATCTTCTGCGTTATGACTATCGTTATCATTCTCAGTATCATTTGTATCTTTTTCATTGCGTGTAGCGGCTGTAGCCTTAACTCTTTTGTTCGACGCTGACTTAGACAACGAAGAAGGTCCATTGCGGAGAATCGATTGGCGCTCCTCGTGATCCCTTTGTTGCAACTGATCATCCACTGGAATGTTAAGTGGAAGATCTATAGGTAAAGATATTGGAATTTGAGAGGGTTGGGACTTCTTTTGTCTCTTTGCCTTGTTGATAACAAGTTGAACAGGTTTAGATTCGTGAAGTTTAGAAATTCTTAAAGGCTGCTGTGATCCGTTTGTAGACTTGGCAGATAAAGCTATTGGATCTGGTTTAATAGGTTGGGGTGATGCAGTGGATAACGGTGGTATTGCTGATGAAGACTTCTTCTTCTTATTTCTACATGAAAAGCAAACTTTGAAATTCATTTCATCGATTGATAGCTTCTTGGCACATCTATTACATGCTCCACTTTTCTCCAAGTTAGATCTCCTTATTTTATCATTCATACGGCACCTATTACATATCTTGAACTTCATGTTGTCAGAATCATTTGGGCCAGAACAATGAACGCACTTCCCTGATGCTGCTCTTGATAACTTTCTCGTCCTTAATGAGATTCTACACTTCTCACAAAGAACATACTGAGATTTATCCGATCCATTGTTTTCATTAGTTTCGTCACTATTGTCATGATTGCCTTCAGTAATGCTCTGATTACTATGCTCCATATCGACACCACAACGAGTACATGCCCCTTCCTTCTCTTTAGTTCTCTGCTGCCATCTTCTCGATCTCTGTCTTTGCATTTCCCTGCAATGACTGCATAATTTGAACAACTTAGGTCCAGGTCCTGCATTCATTCCGGTCACTCCCTTGCTACCATTTTGCTGAGTATTTACTGCTGGCTGGCGGAAATCTTTATGGCATCTGGAACATTTTGTGGTTATCAACTCAATTGTCATGTCCTCAGATTTGATATTCAAATCATCTGGGGATCCATTTGACGGACTACCTCCATTACGTCCATTCATCTTAAAAGAGGAAACACCAGCGGACAATGAAGATGACGGAGGCGGTATATTTGCCGTCAGTTTGGCCGTTCTGTCAAGATGCAGTTGTAGTTCTAGCACCGGATCATGCTGTTGTGTATGTAAGTCAGCATCTCCTGAATTATTTATTTCGTGGGCAGAGGGCTGGCTGTTGAGACGCTCTCTGTAGTTCTGTATTGCCTTAGTAATAGTACTGACGTCCGGCAACGCGTCCATAATGATATTAATTGTCGAACAGACTCTGTTGGCTGTGAATTAGGGTATTTAGCTTTACAACGGCTTGTTATGTGGGTTGAAATATGTGTAAATAGCTTCACCACCTCTAGCATGCCAGCCAAAATGTTCCATAATCGGCGCGACGAAAGGCCGCTTTGGGTCTGTTTTGGTAATGCTTGGTTCTCATGTGTATATACTCTATATATACATTATATTAGTGCTGTTGCCCCCTTGAGAGAACTCCGCCTGCTTGTTTCGTTTGTTTTTACAGAGCTCCAGGTCTACTCAAGTGTTAAAAGCAGTTCTAATGTCAGGCCAGAATACAAGCCACAGTCTTCACCAGGAGCATGATCAGCAGGAACGAGAGATTCTTAACGTCTTTGCAAAAGCCGCTGTGGACTACATAAAGGATGCTGGCGCTCATAGCCATGCCAACACCGAAGAACTTGGACAACATGGAGTCCAAGTGGCATCCAGAGAGATTATGGTACCGGAAGAGCAGTTCACAAAGAAAAGACTTAGGAGTGACAGTTATGTTGCTTCGGCACATTCCAGGTCAAAGGCTTATCACAAATCGCTCAACTCACTAGATGTGGACCAGCGTGATAAAGCGCTAGGACGTCTTTTACTTAGGTCGCTGGCCAAAACGCCAATAATGTGTACTGGTCCAATAAAGCCGATGGATAACAAATCCAAGGGGTCCAAATTCAGCAAAAAGATGAGTCGAACCGAAATTGAAAGTGAGAATGATGGTCTAGATATTAATGTAAATAATGCCGATGATGAAACGGCAGCAATCAGTGGAAACAATGAAATGATCATCGACCCTTCCGATATAAGAGCTGTTTCTCCAGAAAATATTGATCATGCACTTCAAACTATTCAAGATAGTCAGCTAGAGCTTTTTGAGCCCACTCCCGTACCAGTGCCCAATAAAGAAGACAGAGCGGATATTACAGCAACCGTTGTGACAAACCACATGGGAGAGTCCTTGCCTAATTTTCGTTTTAGTTTTTACTCTAAGGGTTTGAATGAGTCAAATACAGATAATAGCATCAAACCGATTGAGAAGAAAGTCAAGAGATCAGGATTCACTGCGAGATCTCCTGTGGATATGTTTGTAATGATGGATCCCTCAAAAGCAAAGTCAAATGACTCCACAAGGCGAGCTCTAGAATCACAAAAGCCACAACAGAAAACAAGTAGGCTTTTGACAAACAAAATCAATCTTGTGAGTGATGAGGGAGGAAGAGTAAAACTCCAAGGCTATTTATTTAAACATAATATGAACCCTAAAGAAGAAGAGGAAAAAATATTTAAGAGGAAAAGATTTGATAAAGATAGGTCCCAAGTATATGAGACTCATTCTAATACAAATATGCACAAATCTAAGTTTTCCACTTTCAGTATGGAATCAGTGGAAGACAGCAAACCTCACAATGTCTCTTGGGATCCTACGAAGCTCAATGAAAATATTCACATTTTTCCAGCTCTTGTAGGTGTTGCAGATCTTACAGGCAATCCAACTAACGTTGTATCCAAGAGAAGAAGAAGGGAAAAGAAAGAGCAAATAGCTATTGAGGTCTATATGAGACACAGGGCCAGAACTGATGATAGTACGGATTTGAGTTTAATCAAAACTCTGAAAAGGCCAGAAAAGATGAGAAAAAAGCTTCCTCCAGGTCAATTTATAATGAAGGTCAACTCCTCTAATTCCAAAGCGCCCCCAAGTAAAGTTAAACATCCTCAAACTGCTTTAGAATCCACTTTTCTTTTGCCCTTAGCGGCAGATCCACAAGATAAAGTCAAGTTAGGATAATCAAGAAAATAACTTGTCTCTCTATATACGCTCGCTCCTTTTCGATAAACATTTGTTTACATAGATTTATGACAGTAATGTACTTTTTGTGTAGCTTTTTGATTAGTTTGCACGTAGCACGACTTCCTGTCTTTGTCCATCTGTCTAGGTCGTCCTTCACACACCAAACTACATGGTGCTCATCAAAGTGACTTTTGACTAATTGTTAACGACGACTAAATACCACATACTTTTTCAATTTTATATTGTCGAGAAAGATGCGTGGGTGACGTAGGATAAAGGAACAAGACAGAATTGAATATATTGAGCACATACGTAAGTCTCGTAATCACACTATCAGAGCCTTTGAACATCTCTAATATACATATAATACAGTCATGAACGTATCGACATCAACTGTAGCCACAAGAAGGAGAAGAGCAGGAAATTCTCATTTGGAGGACGAAGAAAACACAGCAGAGTTGCAGCTTGGCCCTGAATTTCAACTCGAACAAATTGATCACCAGGGAAACCCACATCAATTAATCACTTTGAACTCCAGTGAGGCACGTATTCTGATTAGAGCCGCATTAAAGGAGAGAATGGAAATGATTCAAAACTTGAACGGTGATAGAAGAGATGACATGCAAGACGATATTGATGACGAGACTTTAGCCAAGATGGCTACGGCTCCAGGTGCTAACGAAGTCTTGAGGAAGACCTTAGATTACTTGAACACCTTTGCAAGATTTAAAGATGATGAGACATGTACTGCCGCTGAATCCTTGCTGAAATCCAACGATAGCTTGAATTTACATCCTTTTGAAATTTCTCAACTAGGCTCGTTGGCCTGTGAGGATGTAGATGAGGCTACTACTTTAATACCTAGTCTGGCTAACAAAAAAGACGATCTTGATTTACAAAGACTGTTGGATGAACTGAATCGTCTTGAAACTTCATATAACTAATCAATTTAGCAAAAAGGAACAGGGTTGGCGCTTATTTTCAACTTCAAAATTAAATTTGTTTTTCTGTCTGCTTCTACATAAACACGCAAGACTTCTATCTATATATGTATTTTATTAATTAAAACTAATCTGTTCTTATTCTTCAAATAATGTAGCCTCAATTAAACAATGTACTATTTGTTCTCTTCTGCCGATTCCTCTAACAAAAAACTGTATTTTTCGATGTCAAAGTCTTCACGCATAAATCTCTTTCCTGGACCATTTACCCACCACCTTCCAAGACAACTATGCGGTTCTAAATCAATTTTCAAACGATCTTTGTCACATATACACCTCTTTCCTACTCTCGTTGACTTTCCCATTGGACAGGTAGCAAATGGAGTATGTGTATAACCAAAATCTTCAAAGTGATGAATTTGTTCCTTGTCCAAAAGAAGACTGACAGCTATAGAATGTACAGGAGCATCACCCCATCTCTCGTAATAGAATCCTCCAGCTTGGTCTAGGTAATTGAAGTAATCCATATACTCTTGAGATCTAAAGAAATTTAAGTCACCTATCTCAAAATTTGACCAGAAATGGCACAAGTTATAAGAAGAGTTATACTCAGGTGCAGAAGTGGCCAACCCTGGTATTGCACCTTTTTCAGTGATAAACTCAATCAAACTATTTTGATGTAAATGTTGTGGATACTCATTCAAGAAATTCTCCACTGTATTCCATAGAGAAGGAATGGTATTTTCGTACTCCAATATAGTTATGACAAACCCATACTTCTTGTTGTTTTCACGAAGAAATCTAAAGGGATCCATCTGAAAATCGCAAAAATATTCGACACCTGGCTCAACCCTGAAATAATAATCATAATTCAAAACAAGTTCTTGTCTAAAGAAAAATCCTGAGTTAAACCTACACATGTTTCTGTATGACTTACTGAATCCGTAAATAACATCGTCCTTGATCATTTCTTCGACACATTCGTCGTATTTTGTCTGGTTGATATGGCCTGGTGTATTCCAATCAGCTTCTGGGATTAAGCCATACTGTGTCCTGCCACTAGCCATGGCGGTAGTTTCCTCAATAAATTCACTTGTAAACTCCAGGTCATTCAAAAATGTCCATGTGTAGTGATAATCCTTATTGAATCTATCTTCTAAAGATCTCATCGACTTTAAAACGTCAACGAGCTCCCAATTACGGCATAACATCAAAATAGTGGCATTTTCCTTTTTATAATTGGAATCAAATCCAAAGCTGTTTTCTGGAAACACGGCTTGCACGTAGGAATTGGTGGCTGGCTTCAATCTTGCAGAGTTTATAGGTAACTGTGCAGCTCTTGAATTCTGCACCGAGGTTTTAGCCTTGATAAAATAATCATTCAAACTCGGGAGATCATGCCTCTGATTTAACAAAATGCTTGGTTGTAAACTAGCTATACCAATGTATAGAAAAAGGGCAACTATTGGCCATTTTAGAAAAGGATTCATGATGATTCACTCAAATCAAATGATGACGTTAAACCCTTTCTTCTAATACTCCTCCTTGCAGCTTGAACGACAAACTCACCAAACCAATTATTTTGTTATCTAGTACCCACCGTACTGTACTTCTAATAAGATTCTTTATGTAGATTTGTGAATTTTGTGACAGGGTCTGTGCTGTCCATAGATCCAAATCGTGCTTAGCGCTAGCTGATTATTGATAAATTTAACGTACGTGCATGCGTCCATTAAAGACTTCGAGGCTCGACTACAAGATTATCACCTTCTGTATGGTTGATTTGGATCTGTCTTGTGTTCTTTCTACAAGACCCGTTAATGCATTGTCTATACTAATCTATGTAATATTCTGCAGTTTTTCTGACATAAGCTACTCCTCTACTGGAAACACAGGAAGAGCAATCGACTCATGGGTCTTCACATGGATACCACTTACGCCCTTCAATCCGCCTTGTACACTACCACCTATAGGGCCATGTTTGGCTTTGTTGGTTAAAAATTTAACCACACCGCTCATGTTCTCCACAATTTCCTCTGCCTCCATATTTGTGTATCCAATGACTATGGATAGACAAGTTCCTGTTGTTGGAACAAAGCTGGTGTTACGAACAATTGATCTGACCTGGTTGAGAACGTGTTTAGGGTCGCATCTCTCGTCCTTAAGCTTATGAGACTTGGCGATTTTGGACAGTCTTGCATTGTGGTCTGGTTTAGCAAATTGGACCATAAATGGTATTTTCTTGTTGCTCTTGAAAAATGTTGCACCCATGATTTCAGGTAATAACTTGTGTATTCTGTGATCACTCAGTATGAGATCGTACTCGTTTTGTAAATTTTTCAGATTTCTTGGATTTCCTGCAATAGCCTTTACTTTCTTCAAACTCATTATTTGTGCAAATGTGTCTTCAGTAGGGGATCCCTTCTTTGTGAGAGGCTCTCTATAGGGAATAGAAGGATCTTTAGTGATCAACAATATCGATTTCGACTTGGATTTTGCAAGCTTATTAGGTATTGGTCTATAAAATAAATTAGATTTAGTTAGATGATTTAGTTAGTAAAACAAATTCTCTTGAATTCTCTTGCAAACAAAGTAACAAAACCTATAAAAAATTTAAAAAAAACATACATTATTCTTGGAACGTACTCTGCTTTAGCAGCGGTTGGTTGAGTAGTGTCTATAATAACCAGGATGGCTTCAGTATGGTTGGGCCCATTTTCTTTTTTGATGTGGGCTTTCAGCGCTCTGACAGACCTTATGGCCTGTTCTTCAACAATCGGACCGCATACAAAGTTCTTCATAATGCCTGATATTATTCGGCTTGCTTTGTGCTCTTTTATTTCTCTAATAGGTGGTATGATCCCCCAGTTCTTCTTCTAAACTTCATACTAGCCAGCTCTGTCTTCCTGATAAAGACAAAAAAAAATTCGTGAAATTTAAATGTGCGGCTCGACAAAAGAAAACAAAGATGAGGGGAGAGATATAACAGAGCCCAAGAGCAAGGGCAAGCTAATAGTGGAATATACTCAACTGTATTAGGCCCCTCCATTGAATGGTACCCATTATATATTACAAATATTACCAAATATTTACTTTGAAAAATGCACATTATTGATTTGGTCAAGGATACATTTTTGTGGAGCACGTTTGTGAGCGTTTTGCCCATAATAGAGAGGTCACCTTCCGATAGATTCATCCCAGACCTGCAGGTACTGGACCAAAGCAGCCGCAAGGCAGATGTAGACACTACAAGCCAATCTCATTTACCATTAGTTATATGGCACGGAATGGGTGACTCCTACAATTCATCTTCAATTCAAAATGTCAAGGAAATAGTGCGGGAAATAATACCAGATTTATTCATACACTCAATATACTTAGATGAAGATGACAGCAAAGACTCTCAAGCTTCAATACTGGGTAATCTGAATGATCAGATTGACGGAGTTTGTGACCAGCTTAACGGCATCTCTGAGTTGTCGAAGGGTTTCAACGCAATTGGTTTTTCACAAGGTGGACTGTTTCTCCGTGCTGCCATGGAGAAGTGCGGTCTTCCAATCCACAATTTGATTACTTTCGGTTCCCCACATAATGGTGTTAGTGACTTGCCTGGTTGTAGGCCCGGTGACTGGTTGTGTAAGCGCCGAAACGCGTTGTTGAAAGGACAGGTTTGGAACAAAGAAGTCCAGGAAAAAATTGTTCAAGCCCAATACTTTAGAGATCCTGCAGACTATGACAAGTATATCAAGTACTCTAATTTTCTTGTATTCCTGAATAATGAACTTTTGGTGGAACCAAACTATAGGGACAATTTGGTCAAACTGAACAAACTTGTTATGGTAATGTTCAAGCAGGATAGTATGATCACGCCTAAAGAATCGGCTTGGTTTTACGATCTAGATGGTGAAACTAGTGAATTGATACCTTTTACAAGGACACAGTCGTTTACTTATGACTTAATAGGGTTAAGAACATTACATGTTGATGATAAGATTGATTTTAGAGCAATAGATGATGAGCATATGAGAATATCGACAGACGATTTAATCGATATAGCAAATAGTTATTTATAAATACTTATAATCCATGCTAAGCTATACTAGTTTTGAATTATTTCAATATCAGAGCCAAGAAACAAAGCAATATTATCTATACTACTTTCCAATGAACATATGGCAGAAGCGTTTGCGCGTGGTGCTTCATCTGCCTGTGCATTAGCAGTAGAAGCAATGGGTAGTTTTTCCTCAACCTCAAGCGGTTCGGTTGTTTGTTTACGATCCACCAAAGTAGTTAATAAAGAAGAAGAGGTTGCTTCTGTAGACTGATCAATTTCCACATCCTTCTCGAATGAGGTTTCGTCCTGTCTTGAGTTAATACTCGAATTGCCTAGTTTCTTCTTGATAATCTTCTTGACGTTTAGATGCTTTTCAAAGTCCACAAATGGGGTTACTCTTTTATTTTTGGGGATCTCATCTTCTGTTGTACTAGTGCCCCAAAGATCATCATCAGTGTCACTATCGAACCTGTTGTGAGTTCTTTTGAGCTCCCTTAAAGTCTTATTTGATCTAAAAGCTCTCTTCTTCCTTTTCTTTTCTATGCTTTTTATGGATATGGAACTTTCCTGTGTTAATGATGTACTTAAGTCTGATTTGTGAGACTCTTGTGGCGCTTCCGTTTTGGAAGCAAGTATGGTTGGCGGAGTTAAATGGTTTGATGGGATATTTTTGAATGATTTGGTTAGAACCTGAAAATTTGAACCAATGTTGGCTTCATCCGCTCCTGTACATTGATTTTGATTCTGCCTCTTTTCTTGATCGTTGCTTTTTGTGACAAAAATTGCATCTTTTTTTTCAATGTTCTTACATTTATCTATTGAGTCAAACATTTCGTTAATCTTTTTTTCAAATTCATCCTCATAGTCACCTTGACTTGAGCTAAAATTATAGTACACAGAGGTAGCTGGGATGTGCTGCAATGACTTATTACTTTTTATGGGGGTTATTTTAGTAATCAACCTTGAGTTCAATATAGTTGGCTGATTATTCTGCAGGCCTGTAGTACTATACTCTCTCACGGCAGGCTTTTCAAGTGATTCACGACAACATAAATGCCGACACTTTAATTTGTCCTTGCAAGTATGGAAACAATTGGCTTCACCTCTAGTTTTTTTCTTTGGTATTCCCTCTTTGCAACATAAATGACGGCATCTGGCTCTATCTTTACAAAGATGCAAACATCGATAGTTCCCATTTGCCAATTTACTGTTATGAGCCTTTGTAAATGTGTTATCAGGTGAAGATGGATCTTTTGAATAAGAGACGGTATTTGTGGCTCTGTTACTTTCAAGATTCAATAATTCTTTGATTGGCTCCTTGTAATTGCCAGAAGAGTTTTTTTGGCTTTGTTCGGGTTCACTTTCTGAGAAGCTAAAATCAGATAGAGATTCATCAATATTCTTTAAATGCTCTGGTTCAGTTTCGGTTGATTTTAAACTAGAGAGAATTAGTTTAATATTAGATACAGATTTTGGTAAATTTTCATGTAGATTCCATTTCTTGGTTATCCCTAATCCTGCTATTTCTTCAAAATTGAAGAAAACTTGCAAGCTATCGTTAATTGAAAACAATCTAAAGCTGATTTCAAATTTATTGGAGCATTCTTTGAGTTTTCTTAGGGGCATTCTTCTAAAGTCAACCAGAGTTCCTGAGATTTCACTGGTAACATTCAGATGACACAACCACCCATTCCAGATATACTTTGCTTCATTGGGATTCAGCAATCCAATTTCAACTGATACGTTGACTTCCAGGTAATTCAGGTCAGGTTTCTTTTGAGTGTATAACTTATGGCTCAAGTATTGAAGTTTGAAAGATACTAGAGGAATAGTCTTGATAGAATTAACAAACTTATTTCCTCCACCAGGTTTCAGTCCTAAATAATATTCTATTTTATCACGGGGAAGATTTATCAAGTCACTGAAACTGAACACATTTACATTTGCAAACTTTCTAACATAAGCCAGACCAATATCGTTCAGTTGTCTCAGCACCATTGGAGATGATTCCCAGCATTTTCCAATAATACACCGGTAGAGCTGTAATGTGCTTAGCAAAGATTTGGAATCTTTATTTTCAATAAAAATTTCAATTGCAGCTTTTAAAATTCTTGGAGATTGCTTAAAAACATATGCCTTATCCGATTGAAAAGCTTGGTGTAATTTGAAAGAACCTTGATAATTAGGAAAAGTCAACCCATCCAACTCGTATTGGATAATTAAGGAAACCTTTTCACAATTCTTTTCAATCTTTTTACTTGCATTGTTGAAGGGAAATTTTAGTAATGGTGACTGATTGATTTCTTTAAAGAGTTTTCTCTCGTTGTATTTCAATCTAATCTCGGTAAATTCGTCCGCAGAACTTAACAAACTCAAAATATCATGTACTGAGTTGTGCTTGATCTCTTTACTGATGAACAAATTAACAGTTTCTATGTAAATGTAGTGAACACACATGGAATTCCCATAGGCTGTACATTTAAACTTCTTTGTAGATTCTTCTAAGTAAACCAAATTCTCGCTAATTAATTTATTGATCTCAAGTTCACAAAATTGTAACAATCTTTCCTCTAAGCTTAAATTATTACTGCTCCAAACATTTTTGTTGATATTTGAATAGGCAGTTGGATTTTTAAGATATCGTTGATATAAAAAAGTAGATTTGATCCAGTTCAATGCAGTTTCAAGATTTGTAATTGTTCCAAGTAATATTTCAGAAGTAATGTGTTCAGCCAAATGCAAGTTTAAAGAACTTTCTAGTTTTTCAGTTCCCTTGACGATTTTTTCATATTTAGACTTCTTATCAGAGTCTGTCATAATTATAACGCATCCTTCGGTTTCATATTGAGGTCTTCCGGCTCTTCCAAGCATTTGTAAAATATCAATTTCAGAATATTCATCAAAAGATCCATTACTCGTCCAAGCTTTGGTTCCCTTGATAATAACACAATATGCAGGTAGATTGACTCCAACCGCTAAAGTTGTTGTTGAGCAGATGATCTTAATTCTTCCATTTTTGAAATTAGTCTCAATAAGCTTTCTATCTTCAAACGATAGACCTGCATGATGATACGCTATCTTCTTTGCAATCAAAGCTGTCAAATCTTTATTACTAGATATCAAAGGGGTATTGCTTTCTTGCGTTGAATTATAAAAGCTAAAAATATATTGAGCTTTTGACTCTAAATATTTTGCAGTTGAAATACATTGGGCTCTAGTAGGGCAAAATATCAAAACAGGTTTGTTGTTTGAATGAGACTGCAAAAGGTCAACTAGTTTTGTATTCAAGAATGAATCAAACTGATAGTGATTTGTCGATGAGCCGCTGGTTCTATATCCATAAACGGTTTTGGTTAATTGAACTGCTCTATACGTTTCATCAAAATTCATAACTTTAGTTTCTAACCAAGCAGCAACATCTTCAATGTTAGGAATAGTTGCAGAGACTGCAATAATTCTAAGATTCAAACACATCTTTTTCATTCTTGTGACAACTACTTCTAAAATTGTACCTCTTTTCTCCTTCAATATATGAATTTCATCAATCAAAAACAATTTGACCAACTCCAGCAGTCTTGAATAGTCAAACCATCTGCGTGATATAACATCCCATTTTTCAGGTGTACAAATAATAATATCTGACTTTTTGACGCTTTCTACTTCTAATGAGCTAGTGTCCCCTGTTAATAAGCCAACAGATATGCCTAGATTTGCAAACTTTTTTGTCCAATCCTGATGTCTCTCAATGCATAAAGCTTTCGTGGGAGCCATATACAAAATTTTTGAACTTCTCAGGCTACTATTACTCGATGAATTCAAAGCGTTGTAAGTCAACAATTTTATGATTGCTAATTCAAATAAAACTGTTTTACCCGATCCAGTTGGAGCAGAGACAATATAGTTGTAATCTGAATGATATATATTTATGAAGGCTTCCGACTGCATTCTATTGAAATATTGGAAATTGAACATATTTTGGAACTTTTGTGGTAACACAGACTTCGAAACTTGTGAAAACATTTTATTATCATTCTCCCTGTGTTGACTATACTTTTGTGAATGTTGATAAGGGACCGATCTTACATAAGGATTATTATTGTTATTCTGATAATTATAACTATTACGAGCTTGAGATCCTACTTGTGGAGAATTCCCCTGGGTAGAATGATACTGAGAAACTGTACCGTAATGATCCCTGCAATCAACCTGATTATCCTTGTAGTAATTGTTTTGGTAGCTCTCATTGCATTGTAAGTCATTTTCATCATAAATTGAATACTCTAATTCACCACATGAAGGTTAGTATATGGTTTTCAATCATGATAGTTCAGTTTCCATAGTTAGCGGTCAAAACCAACCAATTTGCCCATCTGATGTCTCCTCCTCATTGAGAAACAGATCCATTCGGTCCAGAAGTTTCATCTTGAGAACACTGGGTGATTCTTTCAGTAGCATTTCAAGAAGTACTACATGATCCATAAGTAGAATGCAGTTGAACTTGATCTTACAAAAGCGGTTTTGTGGGAGTGGGGTTGACCCGCGCGGCGTGCCTGATGATGTATTTGTTGTTTGAGATATAAGGTTTTAAGAGGAGAGACCACCGCTATGGAACAGAGTTTCATTCTGATGTTTGTCTTTCCACACCAATATAGAATTAGGCATTAGCTTGATAAAGAGCATGAGCAATTGGAAGGCAAGTATCTTATTGATTTTACGAACATAACAGATTAATGCTACTTTTTGATAATATAGATCACAATTATGAGTACTGATAAGATGCACAACGAAGAACAAGAAATAATAGAAATTGATTTAGATTCTGGGTTGAGTGATGAAGAAGCCCCAAATGTTGACCAGCTGAGAGTACAAGAACGGGAAGTTGATGATTCCAATTTTGAAATGAACGATAGCCATGAATTATCCAAAACAGAAGAAACCCGTGACAACAAAGAGGAGGAGGGAGATTTGACGTACGATAGTGAAGAAGAGATTATCATTCACGAGTCAGCACTTGATATACAGCAGGAGGAAGACGAAAATTTAGAAAATACTCCAGAGTTACAGCGAGGAGAATTTGATGATAATGAAGAAGAAGAGGTAGAGGGAGAAGATTGGGACATATATAACTTGATAAACGAAGATGACAATAATAACGAAGAGGCTTTGGATAATGCGCAAGAGATTGGATCGGATGCCTCAGAGGAAGATTTGAAAGAAGAAGAAGAAGAGGAGGAGGAGGAGAATGAGAACGATCTGGATGAAGAAGATCATGCTACGAGTAGGGCGAATTCTATTGTAGCACCTTACGAACCGGAGTTATTGGAAGATGATGATTTACTTGAAGTTGTGTCTGAGAATGAAGAGGAAGTAATAGTTGGAAATCTCGAGGGTGCTGAGGATGATGGTGATGGTAACAAAGAAGTAGATGAGGAAGAAGTAAATGAAGAACCAGAGATTGATGAAGACAATGAAGAAGAAGAAGACGAGTCTCAAACTGTCAACAACACAATAGTTCCAAACAAACGATCAAATAGGGCTATCAATAACGATTCAGATGCCTTAGATGAGTCTGAGGATTACGAAAAGGAGTATGATCATGATATCAAAACCGAACATCAATCCAAGAAACCTAAGACTGAAGGGTCTTCGAACACCCAAGATATCAATGATTTGATGACAGGCTATGGCTACGGAAATGAATTATTACACCCAGTTTACATCAAAGTAGTTAGTGATTCAGTTGCCCCTTTTGATAAAAACCATAATGCTGATGGTATAAGGTACAAGTTATTTCCAAGTACACATGATGAAGATTTACAGCTACAGGAAAGAAGTGATCCAGAGATTGTTGTTTTTGATTCTATAAAAGATGTGATCGAATGTAATATGGATGAGTTTTTTGCAAAGACAGCAAGCTTCTTAGAACTTGATCTTGAAACTGGAAGGTATGTCTTGAAACTGGAATCACCTGAGATAAAAAATAGTGACACTAGGGGTATTTGTATAAGAACCAATAGTGGTAAAATGGTGGTAAATGAGAAAGTTAAGCTATTCCGTGTTATTCATATTATAGATACTATGATTGATCATGATACACCTTCAGATATTGAATTCAAGCTTTCCATTGAAGATTTGAACTCTGAAACGCTACTGGAAGAGTTAGATAACATTGAAAGTAAACTTCAAAAGGCAAATGGTATATAGTTTAATAGGGATATATATGTTAAGTACACCATTTTTATATAAAATAAATTTCCTACGATGGAGAAATGAATTTTGTGTATCAATACAATATCTTGATACAGTACATGAGCAGTATGGTTCATGTTTTCGTTTTACAGTTTACAAATTACATCATTAATCATTTACAGCTATAATAGCAGTTCATTGATGCGATCAAGAAGGAGGAGAGATCTGATAAAAGAAAATAGATTTTGATAGTAATAATGAAACTCAACTAATGTTTTACTCATTTTAATAGAAACGATCAAAAACTAATTGTTAATATCAAACGGTACAACTTTAGAGTTCTTTTCCTATTGATCATAGTTATTACTACTGATTGTAATAATAAGAAAAGAAAAATCATTATTCAAAAATCTTTATTCTCATCATTTTTTTCCTTTCCTTGTTCGTTATTCATGAAGCTGTATTATTGAAATTTAAAAAAAAGATATCCTTTGTGATTTTTTGTAAATTTCAAAGAGTTTTAGTTTATTAAACTAGTAAAAGTATAAGTAATTAAAAGGTTAAGTAAGTAAGTAAATGATTAATTAAAAAAGTCATTTTTTAATTAATTAGTTAGTTAATTGCTTCTTGGATAATAATCTACCCTTTTGTCTGTTGTTTAATCTAATTTTCTTTTCATCTTTAGCCTTTTCAACATTTTCATCTTCTTCAGTTAAAGTTAATTCAATGTGAGATGGGGAAGATTGGTAAGCGTTAATTCTACCGTGAGCTCTGAAAGTTCTTCTTCTCATTTTTGGAGCTTGGTTAACTTGGATATTGGAGATAATTAATTTAGAAACATCTAATCCCTTGGCATCAGCATTTGATTCAGCATTCTTTAATAAATCTTGAACAAATTTGACAGACTTGGCAGGCCATCTAGCTCTGGTAACACCGAATTCTTTACCTTGAGCAGTACGACCAATAGAACCGTTAAATCTTCTGAATGGAATAGCTCTCTTGTGGTCTAATACTTGGTCTAAGTAGATCTTAGCCTTTTCTAATTTCCAACCGCTGATGGCTTGAACAGTTTCTCTGGTGTTCTTGAAAGATACTCTTAAATATGAACCTCTAGCAGAAGCAGAACGAGCTGGGTTTGATGGAGTAGCAGCGTAACGAGTCATTATAGATGTATTATGATGATAGACTGTGAAGTGAATACTGAGTTCAAGTTATTGAACAGGGATTTATGATGATATAGAACTTTTAATGTAGTTAACAAGATTATTCAATAGTCTGTGCAAACCAAACAACGGAACCAACCAGAGAGCCAACCAAACCCACAGAGCTCGCTATGTTAGGTAAAATTTTCAATTTTCATACAAATTAGCAGGCTGTGTAAAGTAAGTGGCTTTTAGTTGCAGTGCTCGTTAGTTAACTATTGGGACTTCTAGGTGGGAAACCGTCCGTGGTGTGCGGTGTGAGTGTAGAAGCGAGGGGACTGCTATGGCAAGAGTGACTGCCCTTTTGCAGGGCGGTGCTGGGTTGGCTTGTTATATTGGTTGGGTGCGCGCGCACGTTCTGTCGCAGCTGTTGTGAAACTGGTATTTGTCATGTTGTGTTGACCGTTTTTTATCTCCCGTGCACCTCACCTCTTTATCTTTGCTTGCGTTTAGCTTCCAAGAAAGGGCTTCATAACCACATTTCTTACCCCGCTGAGACTAAACTAAACACCGGGTTCTAATATTATCTAACTAATCGCAGCAGAATAATCTATTTAGTGTTAGGTGATTAGTTTAGTGTTATTTCTACTTATTCATTCTTAGCGCGGCGCAAGGTGGAACTGGTAATTGTAAATAGTATAGAGTATATACAACCAACTATACTAATTGGATTCAAATCATTGTTGCGTACTCGTATATATTCAATATTAGCCATATAATCATACATTCCACTTCAAGAATGAAGTCAATAATAATTCTAAATATCTTATTCATATTGGTACTTAACATAAGCTTATCCTTGGCAATTGACATATCAAATAAGCATTTAGTTAAATATAAAGGATTATCTAATTTACTTGGAACTCATAATGTCACATTAACACAGAATACACCACCTTCCATCAAGTCCGTCTCTTGGTATTTGAACATATACGATTCTTCAAATAAGGATAGTAAAGATGATAACTCAGTGCATGTTGAAAATTGTCCTGCCGCATTACAAATTTGTGGCTTGACTTCAGTTAGTCTTCCAAGTGAGTCCAAGGAGTTCATTACTGAAGTATTCTCATTCTCAAACAGCTTGAACCCATTATTTGACTTTAGTGTTGATAATGAAATATTGGTCAATCTGAACGGTGCAAATTGGGGAACTTATAATTTAGACGCTTCCTTGAAGTTCATCTGTAATGAGGGTTCAGGTTCAGATTCCGATTCAGGTTTATTATTAGACAATTGGGATTACTCAAAAGTAGAATTTTCTTGGAAAACTCCATACGCCTGCTTGGATAGCGACACTTCAAATCCTGGCGACAAGGATAAGAATAAGGACAAGAATACCCCAAATGATGATGATGATGATTCAAAGAACTGGGGATTTTTCACTTGGATGTTCATATTATTGGTATTAATACTGGCTACTTATATCATTTTCAACTTATGGATAAATAATTCTTCAGGAAGATCCAACTCCACTGAATTCATAAATGACTTGGTTGACTCAATTATTGAGTCCTTATTGAAATTACCAAATTTCATTAAGGAAATATTTAATAAGTTTAGCAATAACGGAAATAGAAGTGGATACTCTGCCGTTTAAATCTTTAAAAATATTATTTATTTTAAATATATATGAATTAAAATTATATAAGTAATATACACGTACCTATACTACTACTCGTTCATTGCTTGACAAATTTATTCAAATTCTCTAATGTCTTCTCAATAGATGTCTCTAAATAAGCCTTCTTTTTGCTTAAAGACTCTATTTGATCAGCAATTTCTCCCTTTTGTGCCTTTAAATCATTTATATAATCCTTCTTGTCTTCAACTACAAAACACTTGCCAATCTCTTTCCATACTTTGTCCACTGCATTCTCTTCAATTTCATTACTACTAAGCTCTAAGATCTTACTATTGGTCTTCAAACGGTCAATACTCATTGACACTAATTCAAATTCTCTCTGTTGGGATTGCAATTGCATATCCATCTCTGTGAATAGCTGTATATATGTGTAAGTTATAGTTAGTATCTTCACCAATGATCAAACTCATTTCAAATGTCTATTTCAATCGATTAACAAAAGTTGAACATACCTTTTGTAAAGCTTCAGGCTGCATTGACATCTTTAGGTATGATAATTTATAGTAAGTTATATGAATGGGTATCAACCTAAATATTAGTTTCTAAATCAATTTGCATCAACTTATATTAGAGTACACTCTTTTTGTGCCAACTTATAACCTCCAAAGGTGTACGTGATTCTATCGATACTTACAATTAGCCTACTGATTCAACAATAAGATAGCAAATCGACGTGCAAGGGGACGATTTCAAATTACCCCTATCTACATTACTATCTTTGACACCGAATCCATTAAAGTTCACGTCAACTTCAGCAATGAATGGAAGTATATCAATACATCGCTTGGCTACTCATCAGTCATTGACTCCACATAATGCATTTAGGTATCCCTAAGAAGAGGGACTTGCAACCCAAATCGAAGAGATCCAAATCTCTTATATCAAAATGGACTTCATACTTCCAAAACACACGCTTCTCTTCAAATTTACCAACCCCAGTTTCTATACAAAGAAACATCAATAGATTCAACTTCTCTAGAAATTATAAAAAGCTAATATTATATGTTGTAATACTTCACCTTTTTCTTGATCAATTGTTTGGTATTCGCTTAATTCCATTCTTTGGTTCCCCTTTCAAATCTACTAGCTCGAAAACTAATGATATGTCCTTCACGAATTTCAATCATTTAACTAACAAAGAGGCATTGGCTAAAAAACTGGACAATCACGGTTTATATTCTGTTGAGGTTCCTGTTGAATCCAGATACATCTTCCCACCAGTGGAACATGCACCTTTATTACGTGAATTGACCGTTGATAAGTTATTTAAAATAAAAAGAGATCCAAAGAATTTCAATGGAAGAATCTATGTTTATGAAAATGAGTATGATGATTTGGAGGATTTAAAGAATGATGGAAATGAATTCAATGAGAAGGGTTCTGATCCAGCAAATCACGCAAATGAAACTCCACTGGAAAAGGCCAAAAGATTATTCAAAGAAAACGGTAAGAAAATATATAAGCCAAAATCAAGAACACCAGAGGATTATCCAAAAGTAATTATAGTAACTGCTTTGGATTTTGAAAAATTCGAATCAGGACACTTGACCAAGATTGCGAAAAACAGAGTTGACTACGCTTTTAAGCATAATTATGGAGTTTATATTCGTTGGGTTCAAGAATTTTATCCTTCCTTACATGAATTTGATAATGATAAAAAATGGACAAGATTATTTATGATTAGAGCTGCAATGCATGCTTTCCCACATACTAAATATTTCTGGTATATTGATGAAAACTCCTTCATTATGAACCATGAAATCGATTTAGTTCCATATATATTGATTGAATCTTCTCTAGAGCCAATAATGATTAGAGACCAGCCAATATTATTACCTTCTGGTTATATAAAGACCTATAAACATAACAGGGCAAGGGATATTTCAATGATCTTGACTCAAACTAAGAAAGGTATAAATACAGATTCATTTATCATGGTTAATGACTTGTATTCTCACGGAATTTTGGAATTCTGGTCAGATCCTCTGATTCGTAAATATCAACAATTTGTCCACTTTATCGATTTTGCTATCATACATATTCTTCAATGGCATCCTGTCATTTTATCTAGAACTACAATTGTTCATGCCAGATCTATTAACTCACAGCACCCAAGTGTCAAGGATAATGAAATGATTTCTGAGGGTAATTTAGATGATGAAATGTTGTTTTATCAAGATGGTGATTTACTGGTCAATTTCAATGGTTGTGAAGAGTTCCATACTTGTGAAACTATTCTTGATCACTACCATAAACTTCTACAGAGTAAGCCAAAGGATGGTGAAGAAGAGCCACAAAGAAAGAGTGAGCAACAAAAGGAAGAGTTACAACAAAAGGAGGAATTAAAACAGAAAGAAGAAATACAACAAAAGGAAGAAGAAGAGCAACAACAGATACAAGAGCAACAGCAATTGGAAGAGCAACAACAGTTGGAAGAGCAACAACAGTTGGAAGAGCAACAACAGTTGGAAGAGCAACAACAACTAGAAGAACAGAAGCTCTGAAATGCAACAAGCTCAACAAATGGAGAATGAACAACAACAGGTAGAAATTCAACAAGCTCAAATTTTACAAGCTGAAGAACAATAAGCAGAAAGAGCACAACCAAAAGAGGCAGTAGACTAACTACAGATAGAAGAAGAGCCACTTAAAGAAGAAGAATTAGAAAAAGATGACATATAAGAAAAAGAAGAATTACAACGGTAATAATATTAATATTAATTACATACAGTCATACATACAATTTTAGTTACTTGCTTACTTATTTAATTGATTAAATATCTAATATACATATTCTATTTGTAACTTCTCGTATTGAGTTTTACTTCTTGGTTGTTTCATTTTGTTCAAGTAATTTCAATGCAACTTGTATTCTACGATCAGAAACTTCTTTTGAAACGGTAGGTGTATTATTACCGTTACTTGTACCGACACTGTTAGTACTACCCGCATTTCTTATATCTTTATTGATATAGTATCTGGAATTAGCCGAGACATTATTGATCCTCTTGATGTTTCTCAAGTTACCTGTCTCTATATCATCATCATTAAACTTCTTAATCACTTTCAAAAATACGGCACTATGATAGACTAATTTACTAATTGGCTTCAGGGCAACATGTAAAAAATCAGGGAAAAACTGAATAAATGCAAATGTATCCGATGCATCACCTCTGATGACATTGTTGGATATCGAATTATTTATTGATTGTGATTGTGTGGATGCTGATTCAGAAATTGGTAATAAATCAGAAATTGAATTGATCTGGAAATATCTTAAGTAACACCATGATATGTAAAAGTTGTTCAAAACAGGTATTATTGGCTCAATCGACATTAATAAAATAGATAATGAAATTGATGTCATAATTATTATAAATGGTAATTGTCTCAATCTTATATGAATCAATCCCTTGAATAGCTTCAAATTGTGTTCTGGAATTAATTGTTTCAATACAACAATGAAGGACATAAATATGGACCAAACACCATGGTTCAGAGGATTGGTTAGCTCTTCAATGTCATTAGTTATCAAATCAATGCACAGCTTAATCAAGACACTCGATAAATTAGTTAAGATTCCAGTTATTGAAAGATATACTAAAGTTTCAGAAAATATCTTGGTATTGGTACCTAAACTTTCTGAATAATTCCATGACTTCTCCAGAAATCTGGTACCAAAGTAAAGAATAACCAGACCAAAGAAAAATCTCAAGAATGTTGTTTCAACAAATGTGGATATGAATAGCACCCATATATGCAGAAGCATTTGAGACGGAACGAGTTGTAACGCGGGTACCATAACTTCGGCCATTGTAAGTGAAGGATGTTCAATTAGAGATGCTTGCCATGTTTGATACCTCAATATCAACGTCATTAAGGATATAAAAGTGTAAAATGCAACATACACCAGTGTCACAACTGGTGTTGCCCTAGTGATTGAAGATAGTGGATTATTCATGTGATAGTTTTGATCTTGCCTTTAATCTTAGCTCGGTGTATATTTATTATATATCGCTGAGTTTCTCTGTTATCATATATCCAAGCGAAAAATGTATGAGAGATAATATTCAGATGATATCTATGATTCTGTGAGTGAGTTAAACGGTTTTCAGTACCCATTGACACTCATATAAGGTTACACTGAACATGATATGCCTACCGGGTACCCCCTGGATGCTTAGTATGCATTTTTCCCCTTTTGTACATTTTGGTGTATGGCGAATAGTCCCTGTTGACTTGAATACAAGGATTTGTTAACTACCCAAGATACACCCTTCCTTTCAAGACAAAAAGAGTTAATATAAAGTATGACAAACTAGATCACATGTTAATGCGTTATAATGTTCCAATCTAAACCCTAGGTCTATACTTTTCCATGTTTCAGATTCACATGTTGCAAAATTTAAGATAAATCTCAAAGATAACTTTTCGAAATTTAAAATATATACATAGGAAACAAATAGTGTGAATTTTTCTTTGTTTGTTCTATTTTGTCTCAACTACAAAGTACTAGTACCAGTAAGTGCTAAGTATATTGACTATTTTCAAACGTTTATGATCGACCCGTTTTTTTATGATTCATATAATCTATAGCATGCATTTCAAATCTTTAGAGTACAACAAGAAAAAATGTTTTGATTAAAACTGAGAGCACGTGACTATCAAATGTGAAACCTGGGGATGACAGGTTAAAAGCCAGTTTTTGATTCACCAGATGACCATATACTCAGGCGATAGGAACTACCTTCACACTCAGTTCAAGGAACATTACTCAAAATGTCCATAGTGCCTTATGGATTTGCTCTGGATAATGGTACCGATGAAGATAATCAGAGATTGATAGTACTGTACGTATCTTGACAAAAACAAATAATAAACCGAAGCCTCCAGGAAATAAAACTAACATGATTTCAATAGATCCAATTCTCAACGTAAATCTGTTGTTCTTTATAATAAAGAAACCAAATCCTTTCAGATTATCAACCATGACACTCTTTTAAAGAGTCCCAGCGAAGAAGAAGAAGACGATGATAGTGATGATCAAGAGGGAGTAACAGATAAAGAACAGCATCATTCAAGGTCTCCCCATAGAAACCGAAGCAACAAAAGATCTAGAATAAGAAATCGACAAAGTATGCCAGATGGTCACTCGAACAAATATAGATGTCCCAATTGTGGGTACACAGATATCCATGCAGGCAATAAGCCAACTGCAGGGGAAAATGACAGTGATCAATATAAGTTGGACGAGTTCATAAGAAGTGATTACTTTAAGATCTTGGCTTCGTCAGAATACGGGAATAAAGACCAAGAAAAGATTTTGAAGATATTTAAGAACAGTAAGCTAGACTCTTCAATAACAGAGAATGACTCAGTTCCTAGAAAGGTGTTATCATATGGAAGCGAAGGTAAGGTTTTTACGCCGGCTTTGTCTTGGATCAATGATGGTTTTAATGAAAAGGAAGCTGAAGATGGGAATTTCGAACAAGTTGACAACAGTAGTGAACAGGAAAGGGATAATCTTATTTATAACAAAGATAATAGTATCAGCAGTGAAGAATTGGATAATTTACCTCCCAATTTATTTACACAAGGATACTTCAAGAAGTTTTTCAAAGAACTGAAAGTATTGGGTAACGGGTCAAATGGGAAAGTACTAAAAGTTGAGCATGTCTTGCATGACTTGCCTTTAGGAATTTTTGCATTGAAAAAGATAGCTATTGGAAACAGCTTGTCAAATCTTGAAAACATATTACAAGAGGTCAAACTATTATATCAATTGACAGAATCGACCTCAACTTCAATTCTTAATTCTGAATCAATCAGCTTAGATCCTCATTTGAGTAGAAGGAACTCTTCAACTTCCACGAGCTTTGAAAGTGGTAAAAATAATCTAGTCAAGTACAATCATGTTTGGTTAGAATTTGGAAAAGTTTCTGATCATGGGCCAAACGTTCCTTGTGTGTTTATCTTGCTTGAATACTGCGCAGGTGGCACCCTTGACGAACTGATGGAAGAGTTGATTTCACCAAAACTAGACTTAAATGAAGAAAGAGAGTTTAGACGAATGATCAAGAGGCAAAAGAGACTGTTATTAGATGAAGGAGAGATTAAACCCCAGGACGTTTCACACGAAATAAAGAAACAAACAGATGTTCAAAGGAAGTCAAAGAGATATCTCAACAATTTTGAGATATACAAGTTTTTTAGAGATATTTTGAATGGAGTCTCTTATTTGCATAAACTTCACATACTGCATCGTGATTTGAAGCCTTCGAATTGCTTACTAAAACAAGAATTTGTGAATGACTTGAAATTTTACAGCCCAATTCAGTCAATTCACGAAATTGATAAATTACCCACGGTTCTTGTGTCTGATTTTGGTGAAGGTGTAATGGAAGGTAAAAAGAGAAAGTCAACAGGAGCAACAGGAACACTGGAGTTTTTAGCACCTGAATTATTTGATACTAAAGTAGAATTTACAAATAAATCAGATATTTATTCATTAGGATTAATTCTTTATTACTTGTGTTATGGAAAGTTACCGTATACTTCACACAAGCCCGATCTAATACGTCAAGAAAGCTTGGAACATAATTGTTTTAAAGATATATATTCATTAAGAGAGCACAGTGACAGTGATCCATTTTTGAAGAATTGGGTAGACTTGATTCTTTGGATGACGGACATTGATGCATATAAACGCCCGGATTGTGATGATCTGATGGAGAAAATGGACAAAATATTGATGCTGTTAAGCCAGACAGAAGAGATGAGAAATCAGATGGAATCTTCAGATGGGTTGGGGGCAACTCAGAAAACAAATTACAACAATAAAGGTGATAAAAAAAATGTCAGCACAGCAATTACCACTACTACTGGTATCTATAATAAGGATATAGCTGGTGTTGATGAGACGATTGTTGACAACACCAAAGAAGGTAAATATCAAACTATGACTACAAATGATATAGTCTTCATATTAATTGGGGAGATCCTGGGTGTATATGAGGTTAATTCGCTCAATAGGATCCAAATAACTGAAACGCTAACTGGATATAGCTTCAATCACTACATTGAGTATCTGAAATATGTGGTTGTTTTCCTTATGGGTGCAATGGTATTCTCCGATCCTAAGTATCGAAAATCGATCTTGCTTTTGGAGTTTATTATAAGCATCGTAATTATATTGGTATCATCTATATATTAAAGCTACAAAAACAAATTAGATAGGGTAAGTAATCGAATAAATAAATAAATTAAATTAAATAAATAAAAACAAATTAAAAGAGACTCCAAAAAAACCAAATGAACAAGTAAATTCGTAAATGAAAAAGTTAAATTCTCTTCTGCTAACATTGACAACCAGATGAACTTATACTAAAGGAAGAAAGATCGACAAGGTTTCCGTTCTTCCTTCTCTTTCTATTTCTATCCAAAATATCGTAATCGTCATCATCGACGTCATTGAATAACTTAGGATTTAAATTATCAATTATATTTTGAAATATTTCATCTATTCCGTGCCCTTCTTTACAACTTGTCTTGAACAAACTTATAGTGACATCACTGGCTAGATACTCATCTATTTTATCCTGAAACTTGCAAACCTTATTCTGCGATGCATCCAATAAGTCAAGCTTATTACCAACTAGTAATATTCTAAGAGGGACCGAATCCCCACTTTCTGTCGTCGTATCACTAATATACATTTTCAATTCATTGATCCAGTACTCTGCCTTTTGGAAACTTGAAAAATCACTAAGATCAAACATGACAACTGCTATCTGAGAATTACGATAATACATTGGGGTTAATGACTTATATCTCTCCTGACCTGCAGTGTCCCATATTTGAAAATTTATCTGCTTGATGATACCATCTTGTTCTTCCTCTTCGTCTTGATTGTTTGAAGCTTCTTCATTCACAAATACTTTTTTGGTAATAAAAGCTGCACCTATTGTAGACTCCTTATGATCGTCAAAGGAGTTATTGTTGAATCTCTGGACTAGTGAAGACTTGCCCACGGCAGACTCACCTAGCAGAACCAACTTAAGGTCTGCAACCTTATCAGGCTGTACCGGGACGACGGGTGAGCGGAGAGACATTACGGATGGCTGGTGCAGTATTCTATGCTGGGGCATTGTATCTGATCACTGACAGTTGTATTATGGGGTCTAGTTCTGCGGTTTCCAGCGTTTTAGCCGTCATCCATCTGATACAAGGAAGCACTGCTTAATGTATGAAGCCCTTGCTTGTCCCTCTCTCTTTAGAAAACAAAAACAAAGCAGTGCAGCTCCGCGTTCGCTGTCAAAATCCAAACGTGCATCTCTAGCACAAATAGATAAGAATGGCGGCAACTGTATGTTTAGGCGTCTATATATGTATTATACTCACAGTGGGAACAGCCCTTAAGGATCCACAGTCATCGTTGTACAAGTAAATTCCAGTATGTACAATATGGTCTTTGGACAGTATGTTTTTGAAATCAAGCCATCGGAAGGTCTGGGGTTTATTAGTACGTATATTATTACCGCCCTTTGTTAAGTAAGATAAGCGATAAGATAAGATAATAAATAGTACGGAATATCATAAGAAAGATTACAAACACAGTGTACAGAACAGATATACTAACTACTAATAACACGATTAGAACTTGGAAGTACACTTTTTCAAGTGGTGAACTTGCTGAGATCCAATGGCATAACTGATTTGAAGTTTGTATACTCTGATAAAAACATCAATAACGCGCCATACATCATTGATCTTACTAATTTAAACATTAGGTTAACGTTTGACCCGATTTGTCAGAAGCTGATTTTGATTGAAGTGAATAACTGGAAGAGTTGCAAGTTTATTTACCATAGAGAGTTGGTTAATGGGAACTCAACTAAGATTCCCAATTTCAAATCGATTTATAACAAATTTTTTGGATTAACTTATCCCGGTGAATTCAAAGAAGAATTGAATCTTTATTTCTTGTCATACCCAGGAATATGTTTTAACTTTGAATTACCTCTTCAATTGGCCAAGAAAATGTCATTAAAAAAAGAAAACCCTAATGATTTGATTCCAATTATGGATAACTATACAACTTCTAATGTCAACTGTACTTCATTTATGATCTTCAAAGGAGATTCTAGAGTTTCTGCTATAGATTCATTGAAGTCCATACTCCAATTAGATGGAATTGACTATCTTTCACTTTTACGCCAAGGAGATCACGGTGCAGAGAATGTAGAATCCTTAGTAAAGGATAACGAAGAGAAAGTTAAGGAAACAAAGGATGCTTATAATTTGTTGAGGTCTTTCCAAAACCATGAGTTTGAAAGTTTGGTTATTGAATACTGTGAGTTTTCAGTTGTTTTGGGGATAGTTAATATTTTCTTTGCTAAACATCCAAAGAATCTCAAATATTTCACCATAAAGATTGGTATTACTACAATGCAAGATATTATAAGAGTACTTGGACCTCCTGATGAAAGCTTAAATAAATTGATGAACTCCAAAATTATGATACATAACAAGAGAAAGAATAGCAATGGAGGAAACAGCTCTATTAGTGGTAAGGGAAGTGGTGGGGGTAACAGCAACGAGAATACCATTGTCAAGATTCACAATTATATGCGTTTTGGATTAGATATGGTATACGATATAGGTAGCAATGGATACGAAGATTTACAAGATTTCTATAAAGATGGTGCAGATGATCAACATGATGAAAGTGATGATGACGATGATGAGATAGGGTCACCAGCTGTATCCAAGATTATTTTCCACAATAACATAGTCAATTCTTTGGAGTTCATGAAATATGAAAGAGTACTGTTCAACTTTGAGTTACAAACAGCCATTGATGTTGATAAACAAATGCTAAAGTCAATAGATATGAACAAGTCATCAGATATTTTCAAAGTAAACGGCGTAAGTGTTGGAACATTGTCAAAAGTGTGTAATACTAGCTCAGAGCATAAAGATTTTGAATTTTTACCAAGTAACAAACCTATGTTTTTAAACCGGAGGGACTATGAATTGAGTATCGATTCCAATGATTCACTGATACCCGGGTTAAATAGTACCAATATGGAATTCAATGCTACTGGAACATCAAACCTATATACTGGAATTAACTTGTCCAACCAGAGTTCATGCAATAATTTTGAAGTCATTGAGATTGACAATGAGTTGGATCTAGGATCAGGATCAGGATCGGGCTCTGGATTGAACTCATCCATTTCTTCCAATAGTACGGGAACTCCGGTAACGAATGATATTAATGGCAAGGATTCTACTACTACATTGGATAATAACAGTAATGGAAGTAGTGCCGAAAGTGGTCATAACAACAGAGTCGAGACTTGGGGCTTGAGTAAGCTGCAGAGCGAAGGAAGATGCATCTTTGAGATTATGATTGATAATCACTCTATCAGTTCTGTGACTCTGTTTTAAGTTAGTTGAAAGGTTACGTCCTTTGGGATAAAGGTCGACATAGGGCTTATTTTTTTTAAGGTTTGGTTTGGGTTAAATGTAATTATGTTTTGTTCGCGTTAATTGTAATTATGCTTTGTTCTTTTTTTATTTTTATCTGTTCATACATCTACTAATTTATTAATTCAGATAATCACCTGACTCTATGATTAGGGGTTAGCCAATCACTGCAAAGTGCAGCGCAAGAAACACAAAATAAGGTTTACCGAACAATCCAAATTTGAACTTCTGAGGGTCTCCCATTTAGGACCACGAAGCCTTACGAAGCCCAATTAGGATACTCACAGAACGGTGAGAGCGGTATAGGGCATAATAAGTAGTGGTCAGTGTGGGCGGTGGACATGGCGTACGCACAGCCACGGTGATCAGCGCCGTTGGCCCTAATTTCATTCTTTATACTCTGCATGCCAACAAGACGGTTTAATCTACTACGGAATTTATTAAAGGTCGGTGTGGCCGGCGTGCGGACTTTGCAGTCAAAAAAGTCTCCGCAGTCCGACATACTTTGTTGTCTTGCACGTATAGGCGTATAAAGACATATACAATTATACCCAATGCATACGCAAAGTAGCTTGTCTTTGTTTACCCATATGTCTACTTCTATAAAGAAAACAATTGCTTATAGGCATGGTACTATCTTCATCCTGTGCAAAAAGAAGGCAAGTCCAACCGTGTAGGAACACAAGAGTACGCGCAGGAGAAAAAGAGGGAAGAAAATGGAAAAAACGCTTTTTGCGTGAGCCGCTCGCGTGAAACAAGCGACAATTGAAAAAAAACCTCCCAATAATAATAAAACCTCGTACCCAGATTCCAAGGTTTTGTGGACATGCATGACGAGAAACTAAATTATGTTTGTAACCGAACCAAAAAAAATGCACACTGAACTCTTTCAATCTTTTTTTTTCAAGCTTATAGTCTTTTTTCACACAATTTTCACACAATTGTCATTCGTTTTTTTGTACCGTACACTCTTTTGACCTGATTCATGTATATACTATGATTCATGTACTATAAAACCTCGTACCCAGATTTCAAGGTCTTGTTGACATGCATGACGAGAAACTAAATTATGTTTGTTTATAAACCGAACCAAAAAAATGCACACTGAACTCTTTCAAACTTTTTTTTTTCACGCTTATAGTCTTTTTTCACACAATTTTCACACAATTGTCATTCGTTTTTTTTTTTACCGTACACTCTTTTGACCTGATTCATGTACTATGATTCATGTACTATAGAAACCTCGTATTCAGATTTCAAGGTCTTGTTGAAATGCATGACGAGAAACTAAATTACGTTTGTTTATTTATATAAACCGAACCGAAAAAAAAGCTCATTGAGCTCAAAACTAACATAATCTACATAAAAAATTGTACAAAACAAAGGACTTTCAGCGGTAAAAACTTTTGTAAATATATAATTCAATCAAATAGAAATGTTTTGCATTGGATATAGACATAAAGGTTTTGAGTTAAAACTCAACGTCTGGAACTGAGTTGATTCTCCCAATGAAGATAGTCGCCGTTTTGTAGTTGAAAATAAAGCCGACCAATTAATCAAGTTTAGTTTACGATGATTGGGCTCTTCCCATCATGCAAGTTTCCTTAACCGTATATACTCTTTAAATCCGCATTTGAGCTTTAACAAGTTGCATTTTAATTGAGTCAATTAATTAACTAATTGATGTTTCCACTTGTTTTTTGCCCCGCTCTATCTAAAACTTTTTTTGTTTAAATATCCATGCAAATTCCCATATGAAAAAGTATGCCTTTTACTTAAATCGAGAGCCAATTTAGTTATATTTTTCGATAAATACAAACCATCATGTTTTTTACAAAATCATTTAGCTTAATAACTTTTGCCATTGTGGCTTTGTTGAACCCCATATGTGTTGCAGCTTCTTCTTGTACGGCTACCGGTACCTACACTTCCACAAGTCTTACCACTCATACTTTTGTATCCGAAAGCTATCATACTGGCTCAGCTGTTCCCACTGAGGAAATTTACGCTAAATGCCCTGATTTAAACTTTCAATGGGTTTCTGGATATCCTCCAGCTACTATCGAAGTGACAAATGCTGTTCAACTTGGAGATACAGAGTATTTAGTAACCATTAACTTTAACAGTGACGTGTATATGCCACTATCAAACTTAGCAGAGCTGAAGATTATGTCAATCCCAGAGGGTAGCGCAGTTTTGTACTCTTTAAACGACAAAGCATATTTTATCGATGATCCTATGCATTGGGCTGCTACGTTTGTGGCTAACACAGTGGATAACGGTGATGTAATTTGCATGCAAAACTACCAGATTCAATATGACTGGTTCTCTGAGGGAGCCTCAAATAGTTTTGAGTGTGCATGGAAATACAGCGGCAGTTACGATTACTTGATGACTTGTGATGATTTTGATAACAATAATAATTCACAATCTCAAGGCCCATCATACTGTTGGAAGAAACCCGAGAAATACAACGGTTGCAGTAGTTCCAGTTCAACAAGTTCCACTAGTTCTCTCTTACATAGTTCAGCGTCATCACATGGAGCATTGTCTACTGTTGTTTCCTCTAATGTAGTGCCATCTTCTTCAGACTCACCTAGCTCCACATCATCCAGTTTAGTTTCATCCAATTCTGTATTATCCAGTTCAGCATTATCCAGTTCAGCATTATCCAGTTCAGCATTATCCAGTTCAGCATTATCCAGTTCAGCATTATCCAGTTCAGCATTGTCCAGTTCAGCATTGTCCAGTTCAGCTTTTTCCAGCGTTGCGTTCACCAGCAGTATCATGTCCAGCTCAGTGCTATCCCGTTCAGTGCCATTTAGCTCCACCTCATCCAGTTTGGTGTCATCCAGTTTAGTGTCATCCAATTCTGTATTGTCCAGTTCAGCATTGTCCAGTTCAGCATCATCCAGTTCAGCATTGTCCAGTTTAGCATCATCCAGTTTAGCATCATCCAGTTTAGCATCATCCAGTTCAGCATTGTCCAGTTCAGCTTTTTCCAGTGTTGCGTTCACCAGCAGTATCATGTCCAGCTCAGTGCTATCCAGATCCAGTTCAGTGCCATTTAGCTCCACCTCATCCAGTTTAGTGTCATCCAATTCTGTATTGTCCAGTTCAGCATCATCCAGTTCAGCATCATCCAGTTCAGCATCATCCAGTTCAGCATTGTCCAGTTCAGCATTGTCCAGTTCAGCATTATCCAGTTCAGCTTCTTCCAGTGTTGCGTTCACCAGCAGTATCAAGTCCAGCTCAGTGTTATCCAGTTCAGTGCCATTTAGCTCCACCTCATCCAGCTTGGTGTCATCCAGTTCAGCATCATCCAGTTCAGCATCATCCAGTTCAGAATTGTCCAGTTCAGAATTGTCCAGTTTAGCATCATCCAGTTCAGCATTGTCCAGTTCAGCATCATCCAATACTATTTCCTCAAGCAGCTTATCATCAATTTTAGCATCAACAAGTCCAGTGTCAATCAGTGTTGCATCCTCAAGTTCAGTAGCAGCTAGTTCAGTTTTGTCCAGTGTTGCTTTTCACAGTACTAGTGAATCATCAACTGTCATGTCATCCACCTACTTTTCTGCATTGTTGTCCAGCTCTTCCAACTTGGTCAGTTTCCTCTCAACAACTACTTCCTCTATTTCAGAGTTGGTGAGTGCCACTACTATCAATGATGCTGTAACTACTCAAGGAACAGTTACATATACTACTACTGAATGCTCCAACGGTGCCTGTGCTGAGATTTTAACATCAGGTGTTGTTTTCGCGTATGCTACTGTTTCGGCCCAGGATGTTATTACCGTAACCACTACTGTTCCTTGCAACACTGTTGGAGAAACTGTCACATATACTGTTTCAAGCTGCAAAGAAAATGGATCTTGCCACACAAATACCACAGTTGGACTGGTTGTTCTTAGCACAATTAAATCTGCTGGTGAGATTATTACCTTTACTACCACAGTGCCATGCACTACTCCTGTCCAGACTGTCGCATACACCACTACCGCTTGTGAAGGTAACACTTGCTCCAAGGTTGCTACTGTTGGTGGAGTCTCTACAGAAACACCTGTAGTTGAAGCTTCTGCACCATCTGTTTCAACAGTACCTTTGAACAGTGAATACGCAGGTGCTGGATCCCAAACCAAAGTCCAATCTATTGGTTTCTTGGGTCTTGTTGCTGCTTTGATATTAATCTAAGCGATTGAGCATGAAGCCAAACAAAACCTTATTGGGGTTTTAGCTTTCAATGCATTTTAATTTTGATTCCCCCCATTTTTGTCTTACTATTAGATTCTACATCTTTCAACTTTTTGTTTCTAGGCCTGTATGGAGCCCATAGCTCAAAATGAAGGTTGATGATTTCGTCATTTGTTCATAGGTCCCAACTACCTTCTGTACTTTATAATATCTTTAGCGTCTTCCGTAAATAGGAGCCAGAAAAATTTCTTCTGCTTTCCTGAATCTTCAATATAGAGATCAATTATTCTTGTAACTTTGTAACTTTTTTTTCGACTTCGCGGAAGCTTTAAAACAACAAGCAAAACTTAAAATGCTTTTCCCGATATTGGTAACCGTGTCTTTCACCATAATAACAATTCCAAAAACAATACCGAGAGTAATATCTCATCAAGTGCTCAAAAAGTAGTCACTACTTATGAGTAACTCGAAGTGGCAGCGAAAACCGAACGACTGCCAACATTGAGCAGACAGGTGGTTGTCGTCTCAGGAAATCTCGCGCGGACAGAGAACCATCCTATTTCTGTGCACAGCCCGTGTACGGTGGCCCCTCGCTTCGAACTCTGCACGCCGCTTTATTACATACGAGATGTGGAGGTAAGTCAGGGCAGGCAGACTTCGCGCAGATCCTGCTAACCGATGAAATTGTCAAACTCAAAGGGTCCTTCATTGCTTGCACAGACAAATATACATACACGTATAAATGTATATGCTAGCCGTAATTTTCGAGTGGGATAGTGCAGCAGCGGGCTAGTTCAGGTACACGGGACCCAGAGGGAAGAAAAGGGGAAAATCAAGGCAGCCGAGCCGCTTGAGTGGGAACAGCCTCAAACTGAATCTCGCATGAGACACTTCTCCGGCACTTCTGTGGTGCCATCGCACATCGTATTGCAGCCAGGGGGAGACCGGTGTCTCGATCGAAATATCAATACCAACTCCTCTCCATTGTATCTGTCATGGGGGAAAACCGTGTCTATTGTGTGTTTATACGTATATATTTCCAATCACAGAATCATCTACCTGAATAACATCCAATACCACAATATACACGAAGATAAAACCACAATGTATCGACATAAAATGGTACGACTCAGCCCAACAACCTAAAAAGCACTTGTTACAAAAGATTTCCTTGTACAAAAATAATTCTTCCCCAAGATTCTTGAGTAGAATTTCAACACGTAGAAGTGAGTTTCTAGTTGTGGATAGTGGCAACTTGGGCTTTAGCAGATGCTCTTTTGGGAATGCAGCTCGTGACTACTGTGGATATATATATATATATATACACTTTAAAATTCAAACCGAGGGACTCTATCTGACCAAAGGTTCAAGTGTTTCTATTGATAATGCTATAATCTACTGTTTGAAACCGTCCCAAAACATACGTGGTTGCAGTTAATAATTTATTTATTAGTTAATTGATTAATAGATGTATCCACTTCTTCTCAACCATTTTTAAGACATCCTGCACTTAAATAGACTTGTAAATTCCCACAAAAAACCATGAAGTACATTTTAACCCAACGTCTTTCTTTTGCCTGTTTCGGAAACAGGCAACACATTATGTTTTCATCAAAATCATTTCGGGTTATAACATTAGTCATTTTGGCTTTGGTCAACCCTAAAATGGTTGCCGGGGGTGTACAACTCCTACGTTACTTCTTACCCAAATGGTCTATTGAACGTTGATTTTAAAGCTTCTAATAATGCAAAATATACATTTGATACTTACACTTAAATGGTTTCAGTGGCAATTGTCTCAGTACCGTTTTTAACTCCAAAACACTTGATGTCACTTATTCACCCATTGGAAATCATGGTTCCTTATTGATACTTCTTACACCAAAAATACGGTTTCTGATGCTATGACTATAACCTCATACAGATCATATGGGGGGCTCTTCTGTTTCTGCTATACTAATCTCAATGACTACTACTTTTGCCACAACCTCCACAACTACGGATCTTTCAATCAATACTGAAATCGCAACCTTTTACTCAGAGTGTTTTGCAAATTTTTAGTTTGACGCTACTGTTTCTGCATTTACTAATACTGTTCAAGGATCAACTGTTTACCGGTTCAGTGTAGAAGTGGCAGGATCTGTTGATAAATTTACCATGACTTTGGATCCTAAAGACTATGCATCTCTATCCAGTACAAGAACTGCTGTTTCAACACTTTCTGTTATTTTTGAGGATGCCGTTGTGGATCCTGCTTCCTACTCCACTGATATAAGTGACATCACCTTTGTGGATGGTATAGGTGCACAAGATGCTGTAACCGCGGCTTACAGCTTGTACTTAGCCTATGATGGAAGAGACAAACTAAAAAGAGGTTGGCAATGCCCCATGAAAAAAACGGGGCCCAGGCGGGAGAGAGCAAGAGCAAGAGCAAGGTAAAGGGAGAGCTGTTGCAATGAGAAGATTCACGCGATCTGGTAGTTGCGGCGCAGACGCACTTGTGCATGGAAATAAGCAGTTAAACCGAGGGTGTGCAGCAACCTTGTTTTCACACCCTTGGTGCTAAACCTTAAACGAGAAAACCGGGCACGGTCACTGCCCTCTCGCAGGGCTGTTGTTACTGTGTTGCTGGCTTGCGATTGGACGGCACTTTAGAAGGAGTGAATTCCCCATTCACAATAGCAATTCCATTCGGGCGACGGGTTGTGGGCAAAGGTTTTAGTATGTATATAACTTCCTTTTGTAGAGCTTCGAAGTAGTAAGAGCAAAAATTTGAAAGAGGCTTCCTCTCTTGTGATGCTCTCATACTGAAGGCGCACATACTTTTACATCCTATAATTAAATAAAATACCAAAAACACATACATAACTATATGGTTACAAATACACATAAACTTACGGACATAACTGTATTAGCTGATAGAGGGTTAGCAGCTTCTCTAGTCTGTCCACAAACAGTATGAAAGACAGCCCCTAATAACGTCAGTTTTACAGCCAACCACTGAATGCCAGTGCCATAAGTAAGGAAATAATATGCATGATCTCCACACTAAATTTGATTTTGCCAATCTACTTTAATAGCCGTTTTGGGGCATCAAGCCAAAAAACCGGTAGCCGCGTTGATTGACCACTCAAAAATACCATTTCTCAAATTTGGCGAGAAGCCGTCTATTTGGTGATTCGGTCTCCAAATTATTTTCCGAGTCGATTTTTTTCCATACTGTTGCTCTTGCTGAAATCTTTACAGCAAGTAGAAGTCAAAGATACTAAGTATAGTTTTAGGTTGGAAATCAAATACTTGCACGTTAGATTGCAAATCTCATTATTCGAGATAATAAAAAAAAAATAATTTTTCATTAATGGACCCCTAATACTGCAACACACAAACTTAAAATCTACTTACAGTATATAAACCTTCAATTGACTTACCAGAGAATGTAAGAACACCTAAGGTACCATAATTATGTAAGCCTGAGTATAAGTACGTTATACAAAAGCAACCTCTGCAACTATACCCATTTGAAAGAAACCATAATTAGAACAAACTAAACCGTAGTCATAAAAGTGGACAAAGTGAGAATTTGGCTGTTAGACTTTGGCACTAAATTTCTACTGGTTTAAGTTTTTGATGCATCTTGGCGGGAGTCTGAATTATATCCTTTTTGCCCATCTAATTAACTGCATTTAGAATTTTCCACATAGTGTGATCTAATTGAGACCAAACACTTAGATTAATTTGCATGATCAGAATTATTATGGCCTTCTGGACGACATAATGGTCTCATTTGGGCTGCAGTTCTGGTTTTCACTTTCAAAACTTAGTTGAAGTTTGCTCTATATTTTTTCACCTCCTCAGCAATAAGAGAGCAAATATTATAAATTTTTACTGTGATTTAATGTGAATCTTACTCATTTCAATAAAACTTGTGCTTATAGGGTCTCCAAAGCACTGAAACAAATAAACTAAAAAACAACTGTGGGGAAACTTGCATTCTGCAAGAACTGATAGGATAAATACAAGACTAAAAAGTAGTTCAAAGAAACAATTATCTAAGGTGCATTTGCATAATTTAACAAATTTGAGAACGGCTTCCGAATTTGTATTTAGCAATTTCTAAAATGAACCGGTTTTATGCATTTGTAAAGTTGTGCATAGATATATTGCGGATGAGCCCAATATTTTTATGCATACTACTATTAATTAAAAATCAGCCAAAAAACTTTCCACAGAAGCCTTGTCGTTGTCATGGTTCTTTTCTCTCTCAGCTGAAAAACAGTACACAATTACCCAATTAACGGTTCAGTGCCCCATTAACACAACCACAACTCGATGCCATTTCATTCTTTTAAAATTATCTCTTTAATGGTTCTAACAACAAAAAAAATAAAAGATATAAATATACGAGTTGTTCTTCAATTCTTGAAATTTACTCTTCTTCCTTTTTGGAACAGATACTTTAATCTTTTCCTTCTTTTATTTTACTGAGTTTTTTTGAATTGCAGCAAAAAAGCTACAATAATTTTTGCAAAGTCCTTTGGTGTGTTCACACAAGCTTTGGCAGTTTTGTTGAATGCGATATATGCTGATGCTGCTGATTCAACTTTCAATTCACTTGCTACTAGTTTTCCAAAAACTGCAATGATAATTAACTACAAAGCTGGCCACAATGCGGACTATACATTTGATACCTTTTCATTGAATGGCTTTACAAATGGTAATCTGGCATCTTCCATGGGCGCAACATTGTTTTCTCTTTCCTTTTCCCCAAATAATCCAGGAGTACAAGGTGACAGCTCCCTGACTCTTACATTATTTTATGATGCTACATCCCATTCTAGAGATATAATATATGACCCCTTGACAGTAACTAAAATTGTATCAACTAACAATCGTGGTTCTCCTAGTAGTACTACTTCTTCGGGTTTTATTCCAATTTCAATGACTGCTCCTGCTGTTGTCACTACTGCTACCTCAACTTCTATTGTCATCTCAACTAACAGCGAGTACTCACAATGTTCAACAACAGTTGGATTGCTGCTGCCATCACTACATTCTCCACTATTGTCGACGATTCCACTGTTTATGGATATGGTATAAAGGTTGCAGGTTCTGTTGGTGCGTTTACTATGGATGTAGACAATGATGATTACAACAAGATTACTTCTTCTACTACTGCTACTGCTGTGCTCGCCGTTTCTTCTGGTGGTACCACTATGGACTCTCAATCCTATTCTACTGAAGGTTTCAGTGAAATTGAGTTCATCAGTGGTATCGGTGACGGAACTGCTACGGCCTCCTACAGTTTATATCTCAAACCAGGCACTTATCCAATTGCTGTCACTTTTTACACTAAATCAGTTGAAGTTCAAAGAAGAGCTGGGGGTTTAGTGGTCACCACTACATCCGGATCTGTGACCACTTCTGTTAAGACATTAGCTTGTACTACCACTATAACAATCATTAAGTCCACTGTGCTTACTAATGCACTTACAATTCCTACTCCCAAGACAAGCACGTCCTGGACAACCACCTCCACCACTAGTACGACTACAAGTATCCGTCTTGTCTAACGGCAAAGCTATGAGTGCACACGATTACACTATTGATAGCAATTATGATTTTACTTTCCCCAATGGTTTGTCATCTGGAGGCACTATAGTGGCTTCGATGTATGCCTCATTTACCAAGACAGGTTCCTTCCCAGTCCCTATCACGCTTGCTACTAGCTAAATCAGGTTCTTCATCCACCTCCTTTGGATTATCTACCTCATCCAACCAATCGACTTCCACCTCTCTGACGTCTACCACTACTACCCGTATTATGACCACTAAAGGTACAGTAACTTATACAACTACTGGATGTTCTCACGGTGCTTGCACTGAGGTAATAACATCAGGTATTGTTGTCACGTATACCACTGTTTCCACCAATGGTGCAATAACAGTGACAACTACTGTTCCATGTTACACTGTTGGAGAAACAGTTACCTACACTGTTTCCAGCTGCAAGGAGGATGGATCCTGTCACACCGCTGCGGCCGTTGGAGTAGTTGCTGTTAGTACGACCGAGATTCCTGGCCAAATAATCACCTTCACTACCACTGTGCCATGTTCTACTTCTGGAGAGGTTTTTGCATATACCACTACCACTTGTGAAGGTGATAGTTGCTCTGTTATTACAGCTACTGGAATCTACAGCGAGTATGCAACTACTGAAGGCGGTGTACCAATTACAAACTATAGTCACTGCTACCGGAGAAACACCTGCAGGAGCTGTTACGGCTACTACAAGAGTAGCTTCTTCCTCACCAACCTCTACAACAGCACCAGCCAGTGAGGTTGAAGGCTCTGGTCCCAAGGCAAAAGCCAAAGCAGTTGGAGTTTTTGGTCTTGCTGTTGCTGCTTTGCTAATAATCTAAGCTACTAAATTTGAGTAAGCTTTTTCTTTTTGATTCCCAAATTTTCAACAAAATTCAATAGTTGCTTTGTTTAATTTGTTATTATTGCTGATTCCAGATTTTGCTTTTTTGATCGTTTGAGAGCTTGATGCTCAAGTTAGAGTTTGATGATTTCGACATTCTTTTATAGTTTTTTGTTAATATACATACTTTGACTTATATTTTATCTTTAGTTTTCTTCTTAAAAAGGGAGCCAGAAAATTTGTTCTATGTTCCTGAACTATGATTATTGTACTCAACCATTTTGATTTTTTTGTTAGCTTGTAAAACTCAAATTAAGTGGTTTAGTATATGTTGACAAAACCTTTGTGATTATATAGCGATATGTTCACTTGTTCCCACAATTACTGATGCCGCTGATAATTTCGCGTTTCCTTCAGTTCAGCAAATAAACAACGTTAGCTAGCTGGTATTTATAGTGTGCCCAAAAAAGACAAAAGCAATAGTGAGAACTTTCCCAATACATGCAGCTCCTCACAAGAAAATTAATACAAAAGATGTAAAAAATCGGTTTAGCGTTTAGTTCCATGATAAAAGACAAATGGTAATTTAGGAATTTTTATATGCGAATATTATCTGGCGGTGAAAAGCCCATACGCAAATAGCTCACACCCGTACCCCAAGTTGACCAGATTAATTTGTGGGAACTTCAGTCTTTCGTAAACTCTATACATGCTTTAAGATCTGGGTATATTGTATATGCACCTCAATAGATCAGCGGGGCCCATTTTCAAATAAATAGACTCGAAGACGTAAGGGGACATTACTCAGTGAGTATTTTTTAACCGAGTGGAAGTCAAAATATATACGATATTCGACGCGAAGGAAAGTGTTCTGTACTATCATGTCTAACAGTCAACAACCTTCATATCCAAGTGGGCTCAAAACCGTACCCCCTGGTGTAGCTGGTAGAGGTGCAGGCGGTTCTACAAATAAGGGACCCAGTTCAACTGAAGTTAGCGTTAATTCCGGAATTAACGTCAATTCTAGTGCTGGACAAGCTGTGAATATCAATCAACAAGGCAACAATGTAAATGGAGGTGTAAATAAAGCAAACGGAAGTATCAGAGCTGGTAACATACCCATGAATAACAATAACAACAACAATGGAGAAAGACAACGTTTTCAAATGCCTCAAATGTCACCTCAGCAACAGCAGCAGTTTAGGCAATTAGCGCCACATCAACAACAGCAGTATCTTCAACAGCTGCAACATCAACAAAATCAACAGCGATTACAAACGAATATGACACCTGAACAATTAGAAAGGTATAAAAAATTAACACCAGAGCAAAAGAAAATGTTGATGGTACAGCAATTTCGTAGGAAAGCTAGAACTCAGGTTTATTATGAAAGTAATGAAGAGTTATTGGATAAATTTAAAGCTTTTCCTCCTTCTATTGAATTTCACATACACGAGAATCATTATAGATTTGGTAATCAAGACTCGATAATACCCAAAAATTCCAGTACAGTAAAGCAATTTTTGGAATATGTGGCTAAGGGTGAGATTCCTGAGGCATTTGTGGAAGTTATTAAAGATGGTGGAATAAGACTTTACGATGGAAACTTAATATTAAAAGTTTTAGATCACAGATTAAATGATCAGGCCTTTTCCAATCAAAGTCAGAGTGAACAGCAGCAGCAGCAGAAACAACAGCAGAGTATATCTACCAATGCAAGTGATTTGAACAATAATAGTAGTAACACCAATACTGCTTCAAGCCCGACTACAGACCACTCTGCAGCGGGAACACCTGCTCGAGGAGAAAACAAGGCTGTAGCCAAAGCAAAACCCAAGGAATATAGAACAATTTTAAGATCTACTCAGTTATCACAATATGATGACTTGTCATATCAATCAGATGCAAATACATTAGCAGATCAGTTTGCAATTTCATTTGAAGGTGAAATCTTAACGGCTACGAATAGAAACATTAATTTACAACCGGTGCTGAATCCGTTTTTGATCAACGATGAGGTGTTGAAACCTTCCTTGGAGATAGCAAAACCGTACTATGATTCTGAAAAAAATAAGATGGTGTTCCCATATAGAGTGGACGCTAGAGGCAATGATGTTAATGTTGATAACTTTGAATACAGGAAATTACACGAAGACTTACCACATCTTGATTCCAAATATGAACAAATCATGAATATCTTGACTGCGAAATATAGCAATAATTCCAACTTGAATGATCAAGCGAATGAAGAAACTGGTCAATTCCAAAGATTACGGATTATTGAAATGTGGAGACGTAAGTATGACAATCTGAAAAAGCAAGTCAATATGACTAGTAATTTTGGCAATGGAGGAAATAGTGGATTTGAGTTTGGGAATAACGCCTTTGGCGCAAATGGAACCGGTGGTTTCATGAATTCGGATAATAATCCATTAGGTGGTATGACTCAACAACAAAGAGCTTTAATCAACAAAGAAAGAATGACGAATCAAAGACAAAAAGAACAGATGGCAGCAGCGGTTGCCGCACAATTTCCAAATTCAAGAGCAGCCAGTAATAATGGTGTTAATGGAACTGCAGATGGAAATGCTTCCGTGGGTGCAAATGGCACTGCAGCTCAGGCTGGAATTCCTGGTGCTACCGATGGAAAGAAAGCTCCAAAGAAGCCAAGAAAACCAACCAAAAAGCAATTGGCTGCTCAGGCTGCGGCTGTTGCTCAAGGGGGAGCAGGTAGTCCTATTAATGGAGGAAGTACACCTGTTATTCAACATCAATCTGTTGCTGGTAAAACAGTACCTGGTCAGGCACCTGTGCATAGTAATATCAGTGGCAAGACTGTCCCTGGACAATCAGATGAGCCTCCTAAAAAAAAGAGAACTACTTATAAGAAGAAGAAAGTTGATCAATAGTAGGAAAGACAAGAAAATAATATCACTTTATTGTGCTAATTTTAATTGTTTTGTTTTTGTTCTTTATTGATTTCTAGTTTTAAACAGAACGTTATATTATTATGTACATAAGCTAAAGAATTAACTAATCGATACAATATTTCAGAACTTTGTATACGTAATCCCTGTCATTTTCGTCAAATATCCAAACACCGTAAGTTTCATTATTCAGAGTTTTGATAATAACCAGCTCACCATTTTTTTCCACTATGATTTTTGGGCTTTCATCTTCTCCTGCAGCAGGAACCAATTGATAGTTCCTTATCAACCCAATAGAGAAATTAGTAGGATTGTTTCTGTTCATGACAATTAGTCCAAATGAGTATATGCTATCATCAGCCAAGACTTGCTCAGCTGTATACCTTTTACCATCATTCACGCTTTGAGTATCAGTATTTGTTGATTCGCCAACCTTATTATGTGTTTCTTCTTGGGCTCCTCTTGAGTAAATACCCAAAGGACCTTGAAAATCGGTTTTTACCCAGTCGTTGACATCTGTTTCAAACTTATATATCACTGAGTATGAGGTAAGATGGAGAAGTTGTTTGATTAATGGATCATATTTACCAATAACGTTGAATGATAACGCTTTCTTGTATATCTCTGCTGCTTGTGTCTGATCGATGGTGGGTGTTTGCGGCTGTACCTCCATTATTAAATATAATCAAGTTTCAATAATAAATTAGATAATGTTCTGGCTAATTGGTTGTTTCTTCTTGCTCTATATTACCTAATGATCAATGAATGCACGTTGGATAGATGATTGAAATCTGATACGCAAGTGGCTTAAATGAAGTCAAAGATTTTAAAAAGCTACATCAACGCATTTAGTCATACGGAAATTTCATTACATTAGAGAAGAGATTTGGTACATAACGCTACTAAAAAGTTACATAAAGACAAAATACAATCATGATAAACTGAAGGAATAGAAAACTATGAATCAATCAAGCGTTTATTCTAAACCTTCTAATTCAGAAAGAACATTGCCGGCCTTGGAGATGGTGACTGGAGTGCTCTCTGGTTCAACAAAAGATTTGACAATTTCACCATTGCCGTCGACAGCAAGTGCGTATCTCTTGGATCTTTCGTTACCAAAGAAAGCAGAAGCGTCGAATAACATGCCCAATTCCTTGGTGAACTCACCAGATGGATCAGCAAAGAATTCAATGTTGGAATTTAAGTTTGGGAATGTTTTTTTCCAAGCATTCATAACGAAGACATCGTTGACGGAGACAACGACAAACTTAGAATAACCCTTGGAGACAAACTTGGAGTAGTCCTTGAAGTAACCTGGTAAAAATTCATCAGAACAAGCACCGGAGTAGGCACCTGGAACACCAAGAATGATAGCGTTTTGGTTGTTCAACTCCTTGATCAAGTCGATTTTGTTGCCTGGAACACTTTCGTATAATGGAGTTGCCTTTGGCAATGCAGTGGAGAGTTTTCTGGCGAATTGAGTAGATCTTAACATTATGGATGGGATTATTTGATACGGAGATACCTATAATATGAAATGTGTAGGTCAATGGGTCACCCAGAGAGCTGTGGGGAGGAAGAAAGCTTGGTTTATATACGATACAGACATACCTGTCATTCAGTCCAGCCTGAATGTTAAACAGAGAAAGCGGCCCCGGAGCAATGATCACGCCTTCAAAGGTCGATCCCCGTGAACGTCGATCGGCGCGTCTGTTACCTGCGTCGATTTTTTCTCTTGCTAAAACCACAACACTCGAACGATCTGGTAGTGAATAGTATTAATAAATTAATAGTGTTAGTTAAGGTAGTTAGTTCTATGAGATATGTAAAATTATATACACAATCTGACCATGGGGAAAAGTAAAACTAGTATTGATGGTAGAACAGAAGAATGAGAATGTAAAACAAAACCAATGGCTAGTAACGATGATGTGCCAGCTTTGTATCTTCGCCGTCAACCAATCCTAAAGTTTTTGGAGTAAGACTACTTCTATTCTTAATAAAAGGAGCTCCAATCTCATCTAACTTATCCAACTGACCCGTCTCCTCCAAGTGTTTCTTCATAATGAACATCTTGTACATTTCCACCCTATGTCTCCTGCATTCAATATAATCATGCTTGTACATATCGCATACAGAGTTGTCTGTAGTCTTTGCATTGGTTACACACTCTATTACTTTTTGGTAATCCGCAAAACATCTACCTGGACCTCCAGAAAAGTCGATCAGCGGTGTTGGCATTGTGTGAAATTGACTATGGCTTAAATTTGTAAATTGATATTACTACCTATAAATCTAATCTTTTAGAAATGCTATGATGCTTCAACGTCTAAACTCTGACTTTACAAGTGAATTAGATGATAGAAAGAAGGCTTTACTCCACTTTTGAGCTCGGAAGGTAATCTGAATTCGCTCCACCCGTGCACCGCTCTGCTTGGTCTTTCTAAAATTTGCATTTGCTAGGGCTTGATTAGGCAAGATAATAGTTATACAAATGGTGGGTTCTTTACTTTTCTGTTCCCCAATCGTGTTACTTTATATAAAAAGTTTCTCACGTCTATAGTTACCACTGCAAATATGTCACTGCTGTTACAAGAACTAAGGGGAAGATCGAGAACACCCGCTGCCAACAATAATTCTTCCTCGGAATCAAGCTCGAGATGGTCTGGTTCACCTTCTGGTACAGTGACTTTAAATAACAAGACTATACATACAAAGCTGACTCAATCGCTTACATATGAACAAGTGAACTATATTGGATGGATTGCAAGAATTGATGAGATAACTATGATTTTGAAGAACTGGGACGACGAAGAACTTTCAGTTTCTTCTTCCTTATTACAAATGAAGCAAAGAGATAGATCACCTTCACCAGCTCCAGTTTACGACTCTGAAGGTAAAAGAACTAATACAAGAATAAATAGACTTAAAGCCAGTCTGGTAAATGAGAAAAATAAGTTGATATTGACATGTTCAAAACTTATACCTAATTATAAACCACCTGTTGATTTTAAGAGAGATTTGAGAACACAGGAAAAGTTATTCATACCCGTCAGAGAACATCCAGATATCAATTTTATAGGTTCATTATTAGGACCTAGAGGTAACACATTACGTCAAATGCAAGAGAAAAGTGGTGCAAGAATAGCAATCAGAGGTAAAGGTTCTACTAAGCAAGGTAAAAGTACAGCTCAACCAGATCACCAAAACCCAGACGATGAGCTACATTGTTTAATAATATCAGATTCACCAGAGAAAATTGAGAAAGCAATCAAATTATGCCAAGAAGTGATAAATAAGGCTATCAATACACCTGTGGGACAAAACGATTTCAAGAGAGAACAATTGAAAGAATTGGCTATATTGAATGGTACTTTACGTACCGAAGAAGATAGAATTTGTGTTAATTGTGGTGAAAGAGGTCACAAAAGGTATGATTGTCCTAAACTAAAAGAATCAAGATCCTCTGCAAATGTAGTAAGGTGTACTGTATGTGGAAATATTGGACATATTGCCAGAGATTGTAGATCTCAATTTGCCAATCAACGTTACAATAATAACCAAGTAGATACACAATTGGATGATATGTTAGATGAGATAGATAATTCAAGAAAGAGAGATCGCTATATAGAAGACGACCACTTTGAGGATAAATCAAAAAGACAAAGGACTGGAGGTTCAAGTGGATTACCATCATTGCCAACTGGGTTGCCTAGCTTGCCTACTTTACCAGGACTGCCAGGTTTACCAGCTCCACCAGGACTACCTCATGCTTCCACGCCACCAGCTGCTCTCCCACTCCCAGCTGGTTTAACAAATAATAGACCTCCTCCGCCACCGGGAATGAACATTGCTAATGCTGCACCTCCACTCCTTGGAATGGCTAACAAGAAGCCACCACCACCTCCACCTGCTACCAATCGTGCACCCCCACCACCACCTTCTTTCAGTGTGAGACCACCACCACCACCTGCTGGCAATCGTCCCCCACCACCTCCATCTTCTGTGAAGAAGTGAAGTATAAAGTGACGCCATTCCCAGTCAGCTGAAGTAACTCAAATAGTATATATGTAATAATAGAAATAATAATACTTTTCAACACGATACAACATCCCACAACGCCTCGCTTGACCTCCAAGCACTGCCTTGAAATCTTACAGAGAGCAGAAGAGAAAAGAGCCACTTTCACATTCAGAATAGCCTACGAGACAGCTTCTCCACATCCCCCTCCCCGTTCATTATATAAATACTCAAATCTTCCTTTCAAGCTAGTTTGGCGTGTTATTGTATACTGTTGTCAATTTTATCCCGGTTTCCAAAGAGTGTCTTATAATCTGTTCCACTATGGTATATGAAGCTATGGTGCAACATCCCACCTTGATCAAGGTACTCAAGTTCCTTGACAATTCAAACTCCAGGGAAAAAGTTCTGAGATTGCTTCAATATCTCGTCAGATTAATCAACTACTATTACCAAAGAACGCCAAATTATTCTATCAACTCTGTTCAATTGCTGACCAATATCCAGGGTTTGATCAACCTAAGTAGAAAACCCCTGAGATTCTTCAAGAACGTTAGCTTTGGTAGACAATTTATCAATTTGTACAATGACGAACTAAAGGATTCTTTGTCCAAAAATCTCAACTTATTAAAGTTGTTTAACCTTTCCATATATTTTTCTATTGACTCTGTTCAATGGCTAAAACAATTGGGGATTCTCAAGAATAAACACGGAAAAGTTGTCATGAAGCTAGATAAGTACGCTTATCTTTTCTGGTCTCTATCCTTATTATTTGGAATACTAGATAATGTGAACACTTTGAAGGTACAGTACCAAAAGAAACAAGCCAAAAAGAGAGAACTTGCCGAGCAGAAAGAAATTGAAGGTAAGGATCCATTGGATAAGGATTCCGACGACGTACACAACTTCTTAGACAAGGAGACTGAAAAGTTGATCAAAGCAACTAAAAGAGATTTGATTAAGAATGCCTTGGATATGATTATTTCTACCAACGGTTACCAACTGATCAACGTTGGAAGCGGTATTGTTGGTTTAAGTGGTGTAATCACCTCAGCTATGGGTATCCAAGAGTTGTGGTGATTCTTTGTAATCTATGTTTTACTTTATTTAATTTGGTGACACTAGTTCTTATTGCACTGAATTTCTTCACAATTTGTCAGTTTACCCTATTTAATTTAGTTAGTTATTTATTTATTATATGTCCTAATGTTTCTCGTTTTATTTCTACCTCTCATTTTTTTTTTATACTTTTATGATTCTCCCAAACTTATTTATTAATAGCACAGTTAATATGTTATACTCTTTTTATTCTTCTCTCTTCAATATAAATCAACTTTTCGACTTTGCTTTTTCAATTGGTTAAATTTCTTCTCTTTTAATCTTTTTTCATTCGCTTTTTTACTAATGTCTTTCCATTTTTTCTCAGCTTGATCAATTTCACCTTGTGTCCTTTTCATCAATTTCTCGTAATCACTATATTTCTTAAAGCTGTCAAGTATTTTCCTTATGCAGTCGTCTAAATTCTTTTCTCTCTCTCTAGTCAATTCAGAATGCACGACTATGTTTCCAGATTTGGTATAATACGGGTACTCATTAATCTTAGTTATCCAATTGTCAAATAAAGTCTCGTCAAATAACAAACCTCGTAATTTATATATTCCATTTGATGTGATTTTGAAAGTGACTTTACTAGACACTTTGTTTACATGCTGACCACCTGCACCACTGGATCTAGAGTACGCAACTTCCATAAGATCTGGCCTGTTACTATTCATCTTGATTATTCTTCTACAGTTCTCAATGTTCTGCTTTGACACCACATTTCGCTCTATTTTTGACTTTGTAACGGCATCCAAAGCCCTTGTAGAGTACCATAAAATCTGCCGTATAATGCTCATGGTTTTGTCTTACTGAATATATTAGCCTTTTCGTACACAACGTCTGAAACTACACGGTTTTCCTTTATTTTTAGGTTGAATATCTACTCAAGGGTATGTCTTCATAATATGATAGCTTTGGCGGAGGAGGTTACCCGCGCTTTGAGATTTTTCTGGTTAGATCTATTCAATTTCATTTTGAAGTTGTAAAGAACTATCTTTTTTCCTGTCATGTAATGGTATGGAATAGGACTTGAAAAAAACACTATCAAGTCATTGTAGAGGCAAAGAAACTGAAGAATCATGAATAGAAGTAGAGGCGGATTTGGATACCAAGGGGGCCAAAACCAAAACCGAAACGCGTTCAACAATGCACAATCCAATTTGGACAAGGCTAATCAGTTTGCTTCACAGAACGCAGTGATATTGGAGATTCATGGTTGGAATAACGCCACTGACCAGGAGTTAGTCAACTTTATATCTAGGAAAACTAGAATTGCTCTGACAAATGTAACTACGGACGCGTTCACTGGTGCCTTGCGAGGAACAGTCAGAGACAAAAAGCAGGCTGATATATTAGTCCAGCATAGTGGTATAAAGTTTGCAGGTAATTCTTTAAAGATCAAGATAATTGACGATTCAGGCTTGAATAACCTGAATGGAAATGGTGCAGTGAATAGTGGAAATCCTACAATTGACATATTGAAAAATTTCCTGCGTAATAGATATGATCCTAACACCAAATTATTGAATTTAGCAAACATGTTTCAAGATCAATCATTAGTATCAAATTCGCTTGTATCTTCTCCATCATTATCTCAAAAGACATTCTCCGCAATTTTGAAACTGTGCATAAAGGAGAAGTTTGTGATTGATTCTATTGATCTTTCACATAATTCATTTGGTGATATTCAACAGTCCAAAAACATGGTTGAGTTGGGTTTAACTTTCCCAACTTTGAGAAACTTATCGTTGACAAATAACAATATTTCCAAACTGGATTTTTTTGAAAAATGCAAAAATAGATTCAATAATCTAAGAGAGTTAGTGATCCAAGAAAATCCAATATTTTCTTCTCCCAATATAAATCCAACTACCACTTTATTAAATATCATTAAGATTTTCCCCAAATTAATTGTTATCAATGGTCAAAAAGTACGTGACGAAGAAAAATTGAATCAAATATTAACATTCCCAATCCCAAAGAAGCAAATGTTTTTTGAAAATGAAATGCTTCAAAAAGCTGCAACTAATTTCATATCTACATTCATCAGCATGTGGGACAATTCTAGATCTGATCTGTTGCAATTATACACAGACGAGTCCCAATTTTCTTTTCATTTTGATGCATCTCATATTCTGGAATCAACCACAACAGCACAATCAACAACTCAACCTTCATCGTTTAATAGGTCTTCAAACGTCACTCCATGGGGTAACTATATAAACAACTCAAGAAATTTATCCAAGATTTCTCAATTAAAATCAAAAATGTCTAAATTGTCAAAAGGTCCAGTTGAGATCAACACTGCATTCCAGTCATTACCGCAGATGAAACATGATTTGATGAATCACCCAGAAAATTATTCAATGGAGGCGTGGTCATTCCCTTCTTTGGGAGGTATGCAGATTGTTTTACATGGTGAATTTGCAGAGACTGGTCAACCCATATCGGTACCTAATCAAAACAGTAACAACAATAATTCATTCAAAGGAGGAAATAGCTATGCTAGAAATAGATACAATAATTCAGCATCATCCAATTCCATTGGTAGTTTAGAAACTAGATCCTTTGATAGAAACTTCATAATTGTTCCTGGTCCGAATGGAAATTTCATAGTAGCTTCAGATATGCTAGTAGTGAAGACATATGGAGGCAATAAAGCCTTTGTTGAAGTACCACAACATCCAGGCGTTCAACCGCAATCGCAACCAAATACGCCACAAAACCTGACTCCCCAGCACCAAGCTGTTCAACAACAACCATTAGGTGCATTACATTCCCCACAACAACAATTAATTCAAGAGAGTCAATTACCTCAAGAACTTCAAATGAATCTTTCACCGGACCAAAAGGTCTTGCTATTGAGGATAATCAATATGACCAGACTCAACTTTGAGTTTGGATACATGCTTGCTCAACAATCCAATTGGAATTATGAAGCTGCTTTACAGGCGTTTGAAAGCTCAAAAGCTCAAATTCCACCAAATGCCTATTTATGAACATACAAGTTATTCACAACATTTTGTTCCAGCTATTTATGTTTTCTATGTAAGTTTACTATATATCCATCCCCCATCTGTCAATATATTTCTTTTCTTCCGTCTCATACACTTATAATTGTGTATGAGGCATCTTTTTTTCATTACAAGTACATTTATAGAATAAAATCAATAATGTAAATGGTTTTAGCTAAAAATCGTGTAGTACCTAATTTGAACATCAAATCTAATGGAAAAAAGGAAGGGCTAAATCTGGATAAACAGGGTGTATGGTCGAGAGGTCTAAGACGCCAGCTTCAGGTGCTGGTCTCGCAAGAGGCGTGGGTTCGAACCCCACTGCACTCACGTTATAATTTTTACGGGGTTTGCGTAATATGGTTGTTAATATTAGTTTGAGTTTTTTTTTTGTAATTTTGCCTTTAAAAAAGGGATTGATAGTTTAGGATATTTTTACATGATTAAGGTTGAAATCACTGATAATTGATTGAATGAAGTGAATAATTAAGGGAAAGTGAAAGGGATGTTTGATGATTGGTGCACAATATTAGATATGCGGGGCATTTAGTTTTTCGACAATAAGCTCGCTCCCCAGTTTCTCCGCTTTTGAATTAAAAAAATCGATTTCGTCAATTTCCGTTTTTCTTTAGCGTAGTTTGAAGTATTTACCAAAAACTTTAAAACCCATCTTTAAGCAAACAAAGCATACAATAAGTGAGTATTGCCGATAATGGAGGTTTTTCCCATTTCCTGTATCTTTTGCAGGAAGAAAAAGATAAAGTGTGATAAGCTATACCCTTGTAACAAGTGTAAGCTGAAAGGTATCGAGTGTCAGTATCCACAAACATTTAGATCTATTGATGTTACGAAGTTGATTGATCAAAGAAATGAATTAACCGGGGCCCCTATTAGTTTTGATTCTGAATCTACCGAAATTGCAGGCAAGCGCAGCTCTAGTTTGGTTTCTGATGAGAAAGATCATGAGAACGATATTAGACCTAGTTTGAAAAAGAGAAAGTCATCAACTACTACAGCTTCGTTGTCTCCTGAGCGACTTACAGAAGAGGATTCCATTGAGAAACTTCGAAAAGAGAATGAAAATTTAAGGGCAAAGCTTAGTGATTTTAAGAAAAGATTACGCCATGCTAGAATTGAAATAAATGAAGAGGAAAGGGCATCCAACGAGTTATTGGAACAAGAATCTACCAGAGAATTGAATAGCGTAGAGGGAAACAAAAGTTTGAAGTTTCAGAGTATTCAAAACGACAATAATAACGACAAGTCGACAAATGAAAAGAGATATTATGGTCCTAGTTCCGATAAGTTTATGATTACTTTAGCTGGTAACAATGAAAAACTATCCGAGCTAGATGATTTTATCAATGTTAGAAGACAAATTAGGTTGAAAAGAGATTTACCTTTACTAATTGACGTTTACACTAAGGAAAATCTTACTAATCAGAACAACAAAAAGTACAAACCTCCAACAAGGAGTAAAGCCAAATCAGCTGAAAATATCAATCTTATAATCCAAATAATCAAGAAGTTTTTCCATTTGAAAGTCTTATACCTCAATTATATGTCACCAGAACCTTTAGTTAAATTCTTAGAAAATTATAGCAGTATCAAGGATTGGTCCAACGATGATGATCTATTATTAGTGTTAATTGTATTAATTGTCAGTATTCGTTCTATTCCTAGTGATGATCCATTATTTAAGAAATATAATCTAACATATGAAAAAGTGAGACCTCAGCTTTATAAACAATACAGAAATTTGAAAAATGGTATTTCAAATGAGAGTACAACTACTTTGAAAGCTTATGTTTTAGAATGTGAAGATTTGTTTTACAATGATCAAATTGAAAAAGCATGGAATATCTTGTTCCGAGTAGTCAGCTCTGCCTATTCATTAGGTTTACATGTCTATGACGAAAAAATCGTAGAAAGGTTATTATCTGAAGAAAGTAAAGAAAGCTATACATTTATTCAACATGATTCCAAAACATCATTGTGGTTTTTGATCAATTTCATTAGTGCAGCTATGTGTTCAGTTTTAGGTAGGCCCAATCCAGTTACATTTACATTTCAACCATTATTGAGGAATTATGAGATCAGATTGAATTATAAGATTCAGTTGACTGAATTGATCAAAAAGTCAACCAATGTGTTAATTGAAAGTTATAAAGTCACAATTAGTTACGAACTGATCAACGAAATTGATCTTGAATTCATTAACGAGGCCATTATCTATGAGAAGATCTTAGATGCCGCAAGAAAGGTCAGAAGCAGTGGTAATTGGGATAAATCCAAACCAAGTCATATATTATTACCTGTGGATACGCAAGTTCAAAAGCCAAAGAAAGGAGGATCTATAATTGAAAAAAGAGATAGATCCATAAAATCATTAAGTCAGTTGAACATTTCTTCTATGTTGGATGATTGTCCTCTAGATATAAGTTTTACAATTTTAAGACCATGCCCAAATAAAGATGATGAGCAGCCGTTTTGTTTACTCACAGGAGATGTTGAAACAAGAGCAGATTTGGTAATGCTCTATGGGAACAGAGCCAAGTTCCACCAGCACTTTATGGTTACATATGATTCCTCATTAGAGGCATGCATTGATTCTTCGATCAAAGTTTTAGAGCATGCTAGGCACATCATGATAGAACTCAAAGCTAAATTCAACACATGTAATTTCCATCAATTATTGCCTTTCTTCTTTTCATTCTTGTATCAAACTTTTGTTGTCATTTACATTATAATGCATTTAGGATTCAGTAAGTTGATTAATCATTACAATTGCATTGTGAATATCAAAAGCAGATTAGTCGAATTGTTTGATTTGGTGGGATCTAAAAATTGGAGACCAAGTTCAATTAGAATTCTCCACTATATTAATGACATGTGTGAGAATTTCCTTTCGAGATACAGTAATCATAACGGGCAGGAAATAACAATACCTGTTGATAATCACACCATACCAATGGAGAAAAAAACAGATTATAATTTGCGCAAAACTTCTTTTAGTGATGCAAGACGCAGATCTATGGACGTACCAGAGAGTCTTGGTATGAGTCCACAAATCCCTCAATTAGGTGGTGATATTGTTTTCCATAACATTCCAAAGACATTAAATCAAGCTACCTACCCTATTTCAAACTCCAATAACATGAACGATTCCAGCAACAATAACCAAGGCAACATACCTGCCGAACACCATCTTCCAGGTTCTTTGTCCTCAATGACGTTGAGTAATTATAATTTAGATTACTATAATGGTGAGCCCATGTTCCCAACTGCCAGTGATCCTCTTCCAAACCAGGGAAACCAGTTCCAAAACCATAATGCTAATAACCGTTACCAACAGCAGCAACAACAACCGCAGCAACATAACCAATTCACCATTGATCCATTACTTGGATTTGATCTGGATGACCCATTCTTTATCCAGAATCCATACAATTTCAACATGTCAAGGGTAGAAGACAACACTTTTGACTACATGATATCGCCTGCCAGCGGCGGTGACTACAGTCGTATGGGTAGCACTTCAGAGAATGATGAAGTTATGAGACGACCAGCACCGCCTAGCAGAAACAATACCGCTGAGCTGTTGGGCTATATAGATAAGGACAGCAGCCGAAGCATTTCTCCTAGGAGCTAATGATGCAAATGACTAGCGGTAACTGCTAAGAACATGGTTTTGGGCCCCCGTACTGGGGACGGGTAGAACCCGACTGTCACAGGTAATCAATCATGATGCGAATGATAATTTACCGCGCCACGCGCTGACGATAAATGATGCTCTCTCCACACATTTGCTGCTGTTTAGCCTCAAATAAAGTATGTAGAAGTTGTGTATGCACAAACTTAATAGACCAGAGCCAGTATACTAGAGCCAATAAAGCTAATGATATGGTAGATTACTCTCGTTACTTCAATGAGAACCACGGACCGAGTTACCTCCGACGGTTATATGTGGTATCTGATAAGATGATTACAAAGCAATGAAAAGTCATGGAGTTAAGGAGGAAAGGTGCACCGCCCCCTATTGAAAATAAGCCGCTGATCGTTGATTGCTGGTTGATTGAGCCTAATGCACAATGACCAAATCCAAAACATAGCTAAATTCTTTTTCTTAGGTGGGTATCCCTTTAGTTCAAAAGCTGGGCAAACCGTATAAATAGGTTGCTCTCCCCTCACTTCAGTATTTAAATAATGTCTTGGGTCCACTTATGGGTTTGCTTCAGTCAAGCAATCCCAAGTTTAATCAAACCAATTAAACAGAACAAACCTAACTAATAAACATGTCCGACCCTTCTTATATTACTGAGTCTCCCAACAACCCTCAAATGAGTTTTGGTGATGACGAATCTGAAATTTCAATCAAGCCAAGAGCAGCTCCTTATGTTCAAACTGAAGTTCCTCCAGTAATTGCTCTTAAGCCACCAAAGAACAGAAACAATCTTCAACAAAGTTATGCATTTGAATGGCCTATTGATAATGCTGGTTGGTATGGTAACATGCTCAACGCATTTGGTACTTGTTGTGGTACTATCGGTACTTTACCTATCTGCTGTTGTTTCCCAAATATGTACCAGACCATTCCTCAAGGTTCTGTCGGTTTATCTACTAAATTTGGCCAATTATACAAGAGTTCTGATCCAGGTTTAGTTACCGTTATTCCATTTGTTGATAAGATGTACTTATGTAACGTCAAGTTACAAACAATTGATTCTCTTTCTCCAAACTGTTTGACTAAGGATAATGTCAGTGTTAGCATTACTAGTGTTTTATACTTCCAAATTGTGGAACCTCAAACTGCTACTTTTAGAGTTGCTAGTCTAACAGAGACTTTAGATGAAAGAGTCAAGACTACTTTGAGACAAGTCATGGGCTCAAGAAACTTACAAGATGTTATTGAAAAGAGAGAAGAAATCGCAGAAGCTATTGCTGAAATCATTACACCAGCTGCTGTCGAATGGGGTGTTCATGTCGAGTCTTTGTTAATCAAAGGTATTGAAGTCCCACCAGCTGTTTCTGCCTCTTTATCAATGGCTGCTGAAGCCAAGAGAATTGGTGAGTCTAAGATCATTAAGGCAAAGGCTGAAGTCGAATCTGCTAAATTAATGAGAAAGGCAGCTGATATTTTGGCTTCCAAACCAGCCATGCAAATCAGATACTTGGATGCCATGCAAAGCATGGCCAATACTGCCCACGCCAAGGTTATTTTCATGCCTGGTCAATCTTCCATTGAGCATGCAGCAGAATTAAGTGCACAAGGAGCAGTTGAGCCTCTGCCGCCAACTTCTGATCACGAAATGAAGCAAGAAGATCTAGCTAAATTGGTGGCTATGAATGAAGTTATGCAATGATCTATGATTTATTTTTTTGTTCAATTCTTTCCCATTGTAGCTTTTTACTTCGTTTAATTATTATGATTTTTATGAGAGTAATTTGGGTTTCTCCCTTTTAATTATCTAATGAACCGTTTATGTAATATCTAATTCAACTTCGAGCTAATAAATATTGCTATAAATTCTTTTAAGTTTGATACAGTTGCTATTATACTTAATTTGTAATGCGAACCCTCGCGTTACCCGGGGTTAATATCGTTTTGCATTCAGGTGGGATAACGAGACCTGTATGAAAACCTTACTTGACAGCCTAGAATCATCACTAATGACAATTGCAGTTTAATAAATTACTACGTGTCTAAAGAGGTGCATGTGTGGTTATTGAAGCTAAGAACATGTTTTCGCAAGGAGATCAGTTACTCAATCAGCTGAAGCAGTATGATGCAAGAAAGAACCAGTTCAGATCAAATTCAAGCAGTAATTTAAGTAGCCAGATAAATACCACTGAGTCTGGCAGTCCTGGGCACCAGAGCAGTCTTGGATTTATTAATAACAAAAGTTTTAGTAACTTAGATGGTTTTAGAGTATATCAGAACACTGATAGTTACGCTATACGATCCAACGCAATTCAAAAACCACTTTTTTCAATGAATGATGATATTGATGGAGATGAAGCTAATACGAGTTCCAATGTCATTGACGACACAAATGCTAATGAAGATGCAAATTTACATATCACCAAAGCAGAGGGCGATTATGATATACTCAATATACGAGAGGCAATACCTTCAGCTTTAATAAGCAATGACTATAATGTTGGCGGTCAAGAACTTGAACTATTGCCAGAGCAGGAGCACGAATTTAAATTGCTTGGGAATAATTCTATAGTTACAAGATACGAAGACAATAACCATGAAATTGTGCAGCATACATATACATCGTTGAAGATTCTTGACAGGAAACCAAGATTTGTACCACCTATTAACTTTGGTGTGGTGGAGAATGATATTTACAGATCGGGACATCCTCAGCCTAACAATTTCGAATTCCTAAAAACGTTAAATTTGAAAACTATAATATATTTGGGAGATAAGACAGATAATTACGATTATTACAAGTGGATTAAGGAGAATAATGATCAGAATGAGAGAAAAATTAGTTTTAGATTTTTCAAGATGCAGCCGCCATCATCATTCAGTGATCAAAACCATGCATTTAACGATGAAGTTGCGTTAAACACAATCTTGAACATTGTTTTGAACAAAGAGAATTACCCCATTTTAATACATTCGAATAAGGGGAAGCATAGAGTCGGAGTATTAGTTGGTCTGATAAGGAGATTTTTACAAGGTTGGTCCTTAAGTGGAACCTTTGACGAGTACGGTAAATTTGCCAGAGATAAAGGTGAAGGTGATTTGGAGTTCATTGAGATGTTTAGACCTATATTAAAGTTAGACACTATGACAATGCCATCCTTTGTCAGAGTGGATTAGTTGTGCGGTTAATAGTTAAAACAATTAGTGCTCCCTCCCTGGCCAATAGGCAGGTCTGCAAACCACGTGAATCGCTCCGTCGGAGAATTAAGACCCCCCTCGGGAGTTGTTTGTGTTTTTCTTTTGCCGGCAATAATCAGTATTTGCGGTACCCCAAGTTTGCCTCGGAGGAATATATCTATATTTACATACAATTAGGAATTGAAATTTGTTTTGTAGTGATGTTTTTAAAATTTAGAAGGATATAAGTCTGCTATATAGGTAAATAATAGTGAATAAGAGTTTAGGATAGACTAGAAATAATATTATTTAGTTAAGAAACTTATGGGGAGAAAGAAAGGGAAAGACCAAACTTGTGGGCAGATTCACCTAATTTCAAAGTGTCAACAGCAGCACCAAGACCTAACTTAACAGATGGGTTTAAGGTTTGTTGTAAAGCTAAGGATAAGACACCAGAATCGGCGATCTTGGCCTTGACGAAAGCAGTTGGGTCTAATTGGTATTTAGAAGCAACTTCAATGGCAACGGTGTTGGAAGTAGCAGCCTTGGAGTCGTAAGTAGCCTTAGCACCAACTTCAACAACTGGGGAAACCTTGTGGTAGTAGCCAGCGGAGAAAACGGATAAAGCGTTAGAAGCAGTTAAAGAAACAGCAAAAGATGGAGCCTTGTAACCAATGGCACCAGAGTAACCAGTTAAGGTAGCGGATTTAACATCGTAAGCTAAAGCACCACCAGTGGTGAAACCGTCTTGACCGACAGATAAGTCACCGTTGAAAACAGGACCCTTCAATAAATCAACAAAAGCTCTAGCATTAACAGAAGATTGAGAAAAGTATAAGTTCAACTTAGCAGACTTCTTGGAAGCATTTGGGAGGAAAGAAGTAACTAATTCAGCCTTAACACCGGGGGATAAAGCGTCAGCAAGTTCGATCTTGGTGTCAAGAGCGTTAGCAGTGTTCCAGCCTTGGGTTAAAGTTAAACCAGTGGCCTTGTCGGAGTATTTACCTTCAAGGGAACCAGAAGCAGAACCAGCAATCTTACCCTTAGAAGTGAAAGTGATACCGTTTGGAGTAACAGTCTTTAAGTCAAGAGCAACTGGTACACCGTGAAAGAAATCCTTACCGATGATATCGTTGGTTGGTTTAGCAATGTCAGAGAAAGCAGGAGGAGCCATTGTGTTTATTAGTTTTGCTGATTAAGAGCGGTTGTCGTTAATTGAAATCAATTGATGAAGACAAAAAGGGTGGGGTAAATAAATCAATTGATTTAAATCTCCTGGGTAGAAGAATGAATGGTATGTTTATATAAGTAAGAGGTACACATTGCATCTCCTCGGACAGAGTGTGATCGTGGCCAACGCTTTCGCTGTTGGGCTTGTGGAGTGGCGCGTGCGACGTCACACATGGGGGGTCTGTTTCTTAATTAGTCTGCAGTGAGAATTTATGCCTGTGTGAATGTGTATGGCATATACTTCCACTATGGCTGTGCAGTGTTTTTTTCACTTGGTATTCTGTGGCTGTGCACTTTGATTGCAACAGCAGGGTGATGTTGCGTCCATATTACTATTATTATTATAATAATGTATATCTCTTTTTCAAAATTGTTAAGCAAAGTATTTAAGTAATAAAAAAAAAAACAAATCGTATCTACAGGGTATTTATTAAACGTTAGTCTCAAAATCTAGGAGTCTTCTTCGTATCAGACAATCGTATTATCGTTAGAGTTTTTTGCTTCAACGTCGTGAGAAATAGCGTTTTTCATCTCAACGTTCTTATCAAAAGTATCGCTCTCAGCTTCAACTTCACCTTCTTGTTCCTTAAAGTGACGTTGTGACTTTTCGTTATTACTGTGATCTTTGTCAGTTGCATCAATCACATCGTCAAAGTTTGACATATCGAAAAAGTTACGACGAACTTCAACATAATCATAAGCAAATTCTCCAATTTGAGCTTCATCCATACCCATCTCTTCGGCAACTTCATCAGCACGTAATTGTAATCCTGGAATGATATTGACAACACCACAGATGATGGCTGTTACAGCACAAGAGTAACCAATGACTGCTGCGATATATGCAATTTGAATGTATAATTGTTTCCAATTATGATCAAGCCATCCACCAGAATGCTCAGTATAACCATCATATCCAAGCACGGTAGAGGATCCAAATAAGGCATTGAATAATAAACCAACGACACCGGCAATTCCGTGCTCTGCCAAGATATCTAATGAATCATCAACTTTCAAAAGAACTTTAATCTTAGTGGAATAGTTACAAACTACACCAGAGACAACACCTAATATACAAGATGCCCATAATGGAATACAACCTGAACTTGGGGTAGCTGCCACTAAACCTGAAATAATACCTGAACATAAACCCACGGTAGTCCATTTTCTAGAAATTCTGAAATCCAAGAGACACCATGAAAATCCACCAAATGCAGCACATAAATTAGAGTTCATAATCGCATAGACTGTCTTCAATGAAGGTATCAAACATGTAAAACCGTTAAAACCTAACCAACCAAACCACAAAAGGGTAGTACCCACAGTGATCATGGATACGTTATGAGGCCTGAAATTAACCATTAAATGATGCTTTCTTTGACCCAAGAACCAACAGTAAACAAAGGCTGAAAATCCACTCAAGATCTCAACAGGTCCACCACCTGCATAATCTAATACACCCCATTTAAAAGCCCAACCTGAAGCGTTCCATACCCAACATGCCACGGGACAATATACTAAGGTAAGCCATAAGAACATTATTATAATACAAGGTAATACTCTACCTCTTTCGGCAATACAACCAACAAAGATACAGATGGTCACAGAGGCAAATAAACCTTGAAAATTAGCAAATGCCATTTCAGGGTAGTCACCAGTGTTTGTATTACCACCAGTTAATGAGTTCTCCATATTTTGGTAACCAAAATTATGTAAATTACCAATGAATCCATTTGAAGCAGTTGTGGAAAAGGCTAATGAAAACCCCCAAAAGTACCATTGAAATATAGACATTAATAAGGCTGCAAAGACAATAAAAACCATATGAAGTGCAGATTTACGTCTTGCTAAACCAGAATATAAGTAAGCCAAGCCGGGACACATGAGTAAGATCATGGCTGAGCCAATAGCTAGTTCTACTATCACTGATTCATCATAGTTGATTTGGTCTATCCATACCCCTCGTTTGGCCAACATGATTTGTAGTTAATATAGAATGTGATTTGAGTGAATTAAGTTATGAGATATATGCAAATGCAATTTAATGAATAATAATAGTAATGTGAACTGAAATGAAAGGTTTATAAAAATAAATAAGTAGTTGGATAATTAAGTAAGTAAGCAAGAAGTAAATAAGTCAGAAGCAAGATATATCAAATATGAGTAAAAAGACACTGAATATAAATAATTATTAAAGTATTGATGTGAATAATAAAATAATCTTGGAAAAAAATAGTATCCAAGCTTGGTCACGCCGTAAAGTTGTAGTTAACCAATGACAGAGCAGATTGCAATTTTTTTAGCTTCCTATATCTATATACAGAAAAGATAAGAAGAGATAAGGCAATGTGAGATAAACAAAAAAAAATTTAAAGCAGCAGGAGAAACCAGGATAGCAAAGGAAAGTGCAGTGTACAGTGCACTCTTGGAAGAGAAAAAATTTACCAAAGTGTCCTTGGCTCTAGGCACATTCTAGTAAATTCAAACGGGTATACTAAACAAAGGCTGTCGCAGAAAATAATAGGTGTGAGTATCCTGGAGCTATTCATAAATAGATTCTTGCGGTTCAGGGGCACTCAGTTACGGCGAGAATTGTCTATTGTTTAGTTAACAGACATCTTTTCACAAGGCAATACAGCACAAAGAGAGCTGGCTGTCATCGGGATGCCATTCGATGTCAAAACAACCAGCTCAAGAGAGACCAAACCCAGAAAGGGGGCACGCACTATTGCACTCCAGAGACATGCAACCATCCAGTCATGTTGCTTGGCGTTTAGGTGCCCTTTATTTTACAACTTTACTTAGCCCTGAGAGACTTAAGTCGAACTACAGAATATATAAATTCTATTTTCCTAATATTAATTAATTAGCTAATAAACTTTTCAGTATTGTGTCATTCTCGCTCCTGTCATCGGAGCGGTGGGCTAAGCGTAGGCCGGGATGCGCAAACTTTGTATTGTCCCGCTCAGTCATACACAATAGCCCGCCTTCCCTGACAGGACTCACAAGACGCGCGGCGCGTCTGTGCCGCAGTTCTCTCACCGGCAAAGTCATCGTCGCAGTAGTGATGCCACATGGAACTGCTGGAAGCGGTTTTTTTTTTTTTTTGGTTGTTTCTGAGTTTTTTTGCTCGCTGTTGGGCTGTTGGGGGAAAAAGTCCACCGCAGAGCTTCTGGTTCTTCGCGGTACTATTCTACAGGGCTGCTTTCAGCTCTCCTTCACGCCGCGCGGTGTGTTTGGGTTTCCATCGGGTTCTTGTAAGATTTGAAAAATAGAAAGAGGGAGGAAAGATGCATTGAAAGCCTCTTTAGGATTCTTCCCCACAAACTAGGATATACAAAACCCCTTGCTAACCACTCAATTACTCAGTCTATTCTAAAATTGTATACTTATTAAGTATTTAGCAGCAACGATGATCGTTGTAACCAAAGAACAGATCCCAATACCGAGACCTCTATCGTCATCATCTAGCCAAGAGGTTAAACTACCCTCCAGTATCGTATCTATAAGATCAACCATTAACAATAATGAGCTCATGAACTCGCTTAATAATTTACACAATTATATTCATGGTTTGTTTGAGTTTGTCACTTCTTCAGATGTTGATTTATCCTCAAACGATGATGTTTTGAAACTAGCAGATACAATGATTTTACTGCATGATATCGACTCAAGCTCAGTACCATGGACTAATATCAAAAAGGGTAAATCTATAAACTGGTCAATGTTAGATGAAATAACAATCAGTATAATCTGTCGAGGTTATTTGGTTAATTTAATAACATCTGAACTACTCAATGAAAGTTTAACTAATATCAAGAAGCCTACTATCGACGAGAATTCCTTTAAGAAAATAAGTAATTACCTCAAAGATTCATTTGAATACCTTAAATTAATCAAACAATCAGGGTATGTTTGTAAAAATTATTCTCATTTATTTGCAGATAAGTTTGAATATATATACATCTCAAACGATATCTTGTTTCAATTAAATTTTGTCTTTAAAGACTTTTGGATGATAATTAATAAGATAGATTATGATTTCAATAATTTACTGAAATTCACTACATTACCTATGATCAATACTTTATCAAGATTAATAGTTTACTGTTTTAATGAATCCCAAAAGATTAAAAACTTGTCTCTAAGCTCAAGTTTACAAAGTTTGTCACTTGGTAAAAAAGACATGTTTAAATTCAAATCAGAATCATCTTCCGCCATATCGTCATCAACATCCTCATCCTCATCTTCATCGCAATCACAATCAATAGATACTTTTATTATGTACCTCCAAATCATTTACAGTTTCTATCAAAGCATCTACCAATACAACCAGTCTAAGATTGGAATCTCTTTATCAATGGTACAAGCTAGTCTTTACCAATCTATAAACCTCGATCCAATACGTTCTAAGTTGAAATTAAAATTAGACAAATCAGATAAGCCGTCAGAACTGAACCAAAAACTAGATAAATTCATCAACAAGGGCACCAAGTCCAATGATGATCAATTGAAACTAAATAGACATCTTCAAACACAATTACCTGCGTTTTGCCAAGTTCATTTACGTCTCTTGATCCAATTGTTCAAGAATCTGTTTATCAAATATCAAAAAGAGAACGATACTTTATATTTCCAACCGCTGATATCAATTGAACAATTGGATAACGAATATTTTTTTAAATCAAAAAACTTACCCAACAGTATGAATATTCCATTACCCAATGACAAAATATACTCGCCTTTGAAAAGTAAGCAAAGTTGGGACTCAAGTAGTAATTACTTTTAAATATGTATAGATTATATAAAAGTCTATAAAATCTATACTTCATGCATAAACAAACTCGTTTTGATTACTTTTACTATTCATTGTCTAGAATAAATAACTCTCACTCTATTCATCCAGCCACCAAGTTTACCATCCAAACCAACAAACTTCATGCCTGAAGGAACACTGAACTTATATAAAGAACCACCATTGACATTTCCATACATGGGAGAGACCCTTCCCGAGTTTAAAACAAACTGAATAGCATCAACCCATCCTCCGGACCTTACATTGACTCCAACCACAGATTCATTCTTGTCTAACACGAAATCAGAGTAATGGTGCTTAGGATTACCAATGTACTGATAAGTACCATCGACACAGAAAAATTCAACACCATCTAAGGCACTTCCGTGAGTTACTCTGATCTTGGTCAATTGCTTGTCATACACTACGGCCATAACATCACGTCCATCAGAGCCTTCACCATAATTACTGGAAAATCTAACAGGAATAGTTCTTCCATCTTGAAGCTTCAATGCATGATCGTTAGTTTGCTCTTTTAAAAACTTACCCGCATCATCGATAGTGGCTTGACCAAATCCGACTGCCAATGATTGTAATTTGATCTTTCTTCCCGCATACTTGGAATCCAATTGACTTTGTAATAATCTTAAACTTAACTTGATAGTCTTTTGAGGACCCATTCCCCTATATGAAGCAGGTAAGTATTCATAGTGCATCTTAGGGAACTCCTCGCCTTGGACATACACTTCAATGGCATAGACACCAAGATCAGCATGAATATCTAAAGAATCCTGATCTATACCAACGTATTGTGGAGTGGTGGTAATTTGATCATCAGTGATTTTCATACCTTGATTCTTTCTTAATGGCTGAGGAAGTATTGTTTCATCTTGTAAGTCTCTTGGTAATTGAAATGCAGGATGGTACAAAAACCTCAAAATATCCAATCTATGCCATCCTGGTTCGTCCTTGCTTAAGACAGGACACCAGTTAGATCTCTTGGTTCTAATACAATAGTTTTCAAAACTGATAAACTTTCTATTCATAGTAATGTAGTCTCTTAACATAACACCATTCTCTTGATGTGGGCATCCCAAGGAGTGACCGATTTCATGCATAAATGCACCTAATGTGACTGTTAAACATTCCCAACTGGAAGAACATTCATTACAATCATTGGCTACTTCACGTGTGGATAACTGCGTAGTATCTGTAAATGAATAGTGTAATGAATCAATGTTCATTGGCCAACTGTGCAATCCATGACTACCAAATATAGCTAATTTGATTCTGTCGTTTCCTCCACCAAGTGCAGCATGACCAGTGATGAGTTTCCCATCCCAATGGCTATCTAAGTACATACACGCTGCTATGGCTGGTACATTTGACGTGGTTTGATTTGCAAAATCAGGTCCGCCATATTTGACCAGAGTGTCTATAGCCAAACTGAACAATCCACCTGAGTCTTTACCATGGGGATTCTGTTGAGCCATATCATTGCTTCTAATCTCTTTAACTGTCTTGTCAGTTTTAATCACATGAATCTTGACTTCATCATCACGGTAAAATTGGTTCTTCGAGGCAGCTTCACTCTCGGTACATAATGCCTGTTCTTCAACAAACCTAAAACATCTATTCCCCAGACCATTCTTGAACATCTCATCCTGTGTAAAAGCTTGCATGATTCTACCACCCATTTTCAACTTTTGAATTGCAACATCTAAAGTATTACCCTCGATGGTTTTCTTATAAGATGGGCAATCAAATACACCGGTGGAATCCTTACCTAACAAAAGACAAAGGTGAATTTTAGGAACATTGGGGTTTGTGTATGGAACATAATTGATATTTATAGTGGCAGAATCATACTGTGAAGAAGTTGAAAGGGAAGAAATACTGGGGTACTTTGATTTTTCAGGGTAAGAACCTGGGATCATTTGCAATAATAGCGGATTAGCACCCATGTTCAAATAAATCATAGCCTTGAAATACCCTTTAGTCACCTGAAAATACTGCACGGGGAAAAAAGGTGCAGAGTCAGGGTCCTTTCCCTGGCTATCAATAGATACTTTCAAGAGACAATCCTGCTTTTTATCGGAATAGCCTTTGAGTATAAAGACGGGGACTTGTAGCTGGTCGTAATCCCTTGGTAAATTTTCAAACGAGATCGTCATGACTTACAGAATGTTTTCAGTGGTCAATTATCCTTATCCTATTACAATTTGCAATTGGCTTGTTGTATATACCGTATTTACACAAGTAACACTCTGATCCAGCGACAGATACTTCATCCGCATCAGCAGCCTCTTAGATCTGACGTGGCGGCCAGTATGGTGTCCCTCACCCTGCGGCTATCCCAGCGGCCGCCCCGTCTTTTCGACCCTTTTCGGTGGTTATGTAAGCTGCAAGAGCAACCAAGAGTGAAACGGAATGTTTTTTCTTGTATAATAATATATAAACTCCTGTTTGCCACTTATCAATGATTTTCAAGTTTATTGCTGCTGTTTGATCTGTATATTAGAAGTATTATTCTATAAAAAATTGAATAACTATCAATCTACTTACGCAATGTCATCCGAATCTGAAAGCTTCATAAGACAGGTCATCGTCATCGCCTCATTTGTGGTTTCCGTATACTACTCCACAACCCACTTTTTGTTCAGACACATGGGATCCCATTATCAAACCCCTTTCACAGGTTTCTGGCCAATCACTCTGACGTACTTCACCATCACTTTTGTCTTGCAATTACTCTTTGTGTCTCACATCTATTTAGTCAAGCCATCAAGTCCTCTTGCAAATCAAGGCGAAACCCGCATCAACAAAAGAGTTGACAGCTTAGTAGGCTACCACTTCATCTTGTCCAATTTGCTTCATGCTGGATGGTGTTACACTTTCACCAAGAAGTACTTTTTGATCAGTGAAATTCTCTTAATTGTAAACTTCTTCAACCTTTGTGGTCTTTATTTTGTTCACAAGACTTTCACTTTTAAGACTATAAGAGAATGGACCATAATTCATATGCCAGTCACTTCCTTACCATTAGCATGGACCATTTACGCCATTTTCTGGAACGGTGCTACCTTATTCCATTCTCACTATAAGTCTTTATTACCAAGATTGATGGCCAACATCTTGATTTGGGAATTCTTTGTTGTCCCAGCCATTGTTTTGATCTTTTACAGAGACTGGTCATTTGGCTTAGCCAGTTCCTTGTTGGCCTTTGGTTTATTCTGGGGTCAATTGACTACCAAGGTTATCGGTCTCCAATGGGGTTTTGCCTTAGTCATTGCTTGTCTTGACCTTTTATTCTCGGTCATGGCCATGTTAGGTGTAGGTTTTGACTCAGTAAGTTCTAGCAACGAGCAAGCTCCTCTTTTAGCTCAAGCTTAGTGAGTTTTTGTGATTTCCACAAAAACAGAAGAAAAACGCAACTTTCAATTGAACAATTAATCACCAAACATTAGTTAAACGAATCTCTGCCTTATACGGTTTTTTTTTTTCAGAATCCACTTATTAACTAACTCTTCTTTATCTTTTATTTCTCGATTATCTAACTAAGTATTTTTTTAAATATCAAAAGTTCAATTTCAATATCCACTCGCTTACTTCGTGTTAACTATTTTTTCTATCATTTGATGTCTAGTAATTCTTTTAGGTTGATTCAGGTTCAGACTTATCATGTCTAAGCTTGGATCATGAGTAATCAAATTGGAGTATGTATCTTTCTTGATATTGTTTATGAATTCAGTTCTATCTGTATCTGCGGTTCCCAATCCTATATGTTTGGCCTTCAGGCCTTCAAATATTTCCTTGTCTCTCAGCTTATCTGACATGTTTCAAAATTAAGCACTTCCAATAATGCTTCTTTCAATGTAATATGAGTCTCCTACCTGTAGATAGTGTTTGCCAAAGAGGAAGAAGAAGAGTAGGTATGTAAGAGTTTAATTTGTCTTTTGGATTTCAGATTTCTCACTGCACGAAAAAAAAAGGGCAGATGTCCGAGAAATAAACGAGTCGGTAAATTTATCAACATTAGCTTATCAGTGATCCTTCTAGGACGCTTATATTTCGCAGCATCTAATCTGTTTTAACGTGATACCGTGAGTTAGTCTATATCTATTGTGACATGGCCGACGCGATTGCTGAAGAACAGGCGATAGCGCTTCCTCAACCCGTCATGAATTGGAACTACATCCCAGATGATGCAATCACTACTGCAAAGCTATCAACTACAATTGATTCATTAACTACAAAGATCTTCAATAACGATGCTCAACCAGAAGACATTTTTTATGAGATACTGATTTCAGCGATTGAATTTCCAGAAAGATTGGAAATTGGCGACTCGATAAAGCTAATCAACAGCATATGTAACAACATCCCTGATGTGAAGAGAAAGGAAGAACTTGCAATCACTTTTCTAGTTGTACTAAATTCATTCACATTTCATGAAAAATTCCCATACATAGCACAGCAATTCAAATGTGACCTGAAATTGAAAAGAGAATATCTTGATAATGACATCTTGATTAAGAGTGGATATATGACCGATTATAATAAGATAATGTTCAACTATATCAGAAAAAATGAATTATATTATCAAAGTTTTTCTTCAATTACTGAATCATCAGAAGGTTATTCAAAATTTACAGTTGAGGTATTAGCTATGATAACAGACTCATATGTCGAAGCAAAAATAAATTACTACGTTGAAGTCGTTGAAAGATTGATTGCTAGATTCCATTTGAATCCAACCAGATGCTTTCTATTGTTTGTCAACTTATTTGGAGCATCTGATCTGCAGTCGATTGATTTACCTTTGCAAATAATCAGAAAATCAGTATGGAACATGAAGGATAACAAAGCTTTGTCCGAGATGCTTGCTCTCTATGTATATGAGTTCAGCGCAAGAGAGAAGATAAAAGAACTGAAATTGATCACTGCATTAATTAAAGAAGGTATAATAGGTTTCAATATTATATACAATTCACTTACGCCTAGAAACGAGGATGAAGAAGAAACGTATACTAGATTATATGATACTTACAAAGAAGACAAAGAGAAGAAGTTTTTGCTGGCGACTGCTTCGGCTTTAGCCTTAGCTGCCCCTTTAATTATGGATGATGATGACGATGACTATCCTTCTGGCGGAGCCAATGGTAGATCCAGAGCAGCTAATTCATTGAAGGATACCTCTTCACAAGGTATTAATAAAACTGAAATTGAAAAGAACAATGTGAAAGAAATACCCAAGCCTAAAAGGACCTATCATGATCATAAGAGTCAACTTTTGGTTTATCTTTTGGAATTGGGTATGTATAACGAATCTCTCTTCATTCTTGCTCAAAACCCAGTGTGTCCGTTGTTTAACGATCAAGTTAGTAAGGATATTAATAGAGTCATGGATGTGATTATTGACCCTTACTACTCTGAATTTGCTAAACCAAAGAGTTGGGGTGCCTTGGGAGTTGTTTCATCTGTATCTAAAGACACCAGATCATCATTTCCTCAAGTTACCAACAAAAACGAACTATTCAAAGTATCAAATGAGTTTTTGAAATTGAATCAATTTAGAGTTGCTGAAAATGTGATACTTTTCACCAAGCTAATAAGAATTATAAAGAAATCACTTTTTGTAAATAAAAACGAAAATGACGATGATGAAGAAGAAAAGAAACAGTGGTTACAATATTATAGAGCTTTTATTTTCCCATACTTACCCATATTAGTTAACAATTTTTCTGTTGTTGATGAAGCATTTAGCATTCTTAAAGATTACTTCTCATTGCAGACTCGTTATAATTTATATGGCGAGTTTCAAGCCGTTACAATCAAGCAAAATTTGGAAATCAAGTCAATTAATTCTCAAACTGAAAAACAAACCAAAGACGTGTTAAAGAGACTATCACATACAAACTCAAGTGAAATGATGAGAAAACTTGCTAAAGTTTCATATAGTAATCCTCTTTCGTGCTCAAATGTGTTTTTGCAGCAAATTGAAAATTATGATAATCTAAGTGATTTGATTGTAGATTCTTCAAGATTTTTCAACAATTTTGGTTGGGACTCTCTATCGTTCCAAATCTGTAACAGATTGACATCTAACAGAGCATCTATGCAAGATGATGGTATTCACTACACTCAATGGTTACAAAACTTATCCAATTTCATTGGTAAGATAAGTAGACAACAATTCGACAATATTCATCTTGAACCCATTCTCACCTTAATCTATAAATCATTATTCCAGAACCAAACAGACTTTGTAATATTATTCAACGAATTGGTCACTTCAATGAGTGGTATTAAAGACATTCAACAATTATCTTTAAGACAAATTGAGATGCTAAATGGTGAAGAATCATTGAAGAGATTGGTTTACTTAGTTATTGGTGACACGAGATTACAAAGCAAGACTCAATCTGCAGCATTAATTAAGTCGCTAACAAAAGTTGACTCCGATGGACAGACTTTGCTACCTCAGTTCTTAATTCTCTTATGTCATTTAAATGATTTTGTCTCCTTCAATTCTGAACAACCATTAAAAATCTTGTCCCAAAGAATAGATGAACTTAGTTCACTATTATACATGTATATTACTCTCATGGATGAGACTATGGGAGTTGCCAAGTTGAAAGAGTTTATGATCCCTGCTCCAGAGTTGATTGATGACTACGATGTTCCGCCAAGATGGGTTTTCCAAGTATGGAGAAGATCCTGGACACACACAATTAAAGATATCATGCAACAGGAGGAAGAAGAAAATGAATTGTTTAGTACTTTCCAAAGTGAAATTTTTGAGCCACTATGTGATTCTTTGAAGAGCAAAATTGATTTTGAAATTGTAAGTCCTGGTTTATATTTTACATTCTGGCAATTGACACTATATGACATTAATTACAGCAAGTTGGATTATAATGCTGAACATTCCAAGGTGAGAGACAATCTCCTGGGCCTGTCGAAGAGTATAAGACAAGCTGAAATGAACAAAGATTTCCCTTCAAAGCAATTGAAACGTATGAAGGAGGAAAAGAAAGAAATGGAGTTTGTCTTAGATAAGCTTATTGGAGATTCTAAGGTACACGGTGATAATGATACTCTCATCATGAAATACATCAATAAGGAAAAGGACAATTGGATCAAATTATCCGATGACCAAGAGGAAGGTTACTTACAAAAAGTCAATGAAATGATTATGGAGCACTGTATTTTACCTAGAGTAGTCCACTCATCATTTGACGCCACATATACATATAGGTTCTTATTTTTGATGTTGAAATTGAACGTAAAGAATTTCTCATTAATCATGCTACTTGACAACTTATTCCAAAGAAGTAATTTAGTTCAACAGACTTTTGCTATCTTAACGAATTCTCAAGCTGATGATTTTGGTTTATTCTATGGTTTAGTTTTATCAGAGTTGAATTCTTGGTGGAAAGATGAGAAGTTATACATGACTGAAGCATTAGGTGTTGTTCCAAAGGAAGAAGTCAAGGCTGATGAAGATGTTGAAATGAAGGAAACAGATGCTGTAGAAGAGATCGATTTCAATATTTCAGGTATGGTGCCTCCAGATTCCAAGAAAGCCCTGGATTTCAAACTATATAGAAGAGTTTTATTCAACTGGCACTCTTCTCTTTTGTCCACTCTTTCACAAGCTTTAAGTTCTTCACAGTACTCTACTGTCAACAATGCTATTATATGTCTAAAGAACTTGAGACTTCGTGGTGTTTTCCCCATTGTTCAGGATCACTCTGAATTAATTTTACATAGATTACAAACGTTGACTAAAAGAGATGATGACAGACAGGATCTGATTTTAGCTGCCAATGCCCTCATTGCTCTGCTAACGTCAAAGAAATCAGAATTGATTCCCATGTGGGACTTCTTTGATATGACTGAAGACGAATTGAAAATCCAGAAAGCCAAGAGAGAAAAGATTGAAGCTAGAGAAAGAGCGATCAAGCAAGCCAATGAGGAAGCTGCTCATGCTAAACAACAATTACAAGCTTCAAAAGCTGTTGCAGAAGCTAATAAAGATTCTTCCTCTAAACCTTATGGTCTTGTTGGATTGGTAAAGAAACCTACTGCCGCTGCTAGTACCAATAGTAATACTCATGCTTCACCTGATTCAACCACTGCCACTGGTGTTACAACTCCTTCTGCTCCTGCAAATTCCACGCCAAGTATCCCTTCGGGTCCTGGTTCTAGAATACAAGCACCTCTAGGTCCAAAACTGTCTACCCCGTCTGCAAGATCACCAGCTATATCTGGTTCCGCAACTCCAGCTAAGCCAGAAGTACCTGCTGTTACCGCTGGTGGAGATTTTAATAAATTTCAGTCTGATCCTGTAAAGGCAAAGGAAGAAACATCTGTTGGGGATTTACTGAGGCAAAAGCTTGAAGCTGAGAAGCAAAAGGCCAGACAACTTGCAGGGTCCACTTCAGCTACACCTGCTAAACCTGCATCCAGATCAATTCCTGCTAATCCAGCATCATCCAATACCAAACCGAATTCAAGCACACCGCTTCCCCCACCTCCTGCTCCTCCTCCAGCAAATGACAGAAGACAGCAGCATCAAAGACCAGCAAGACCAAACAGTGCAGCTGGTGGTTCTGGTGCCAATAACGGTCCTCATGGCTACGATAATAGAAGTCGTTACAGTGGTCGTGAACCTAATTCTAGATATGCAAAGGACAGATACATTCCTCCTAATAAGAGAAGTTATGAGTACGATAATGGTGGTAATAGTAATGGCAATGGTAACAATGGTGGTAATGCTAGAAAGAGAAGTAAGTACTAATCCAGTTGGTATTAGATACGTATATATAGATGAATAGCCAAAAAAATATTGTATTCTAAAGTTTTAAGTTTTTGTAATATATTACGGTATGATATTAATAGCGTCCTCTATAGATTTTCTTTATTTTTAAAAAAAATAAAAACAAAAAATTGGAAAATTAAAAATGAATTAGTTTAAAATGGTTTGTGTATGTGTATATGTTAATCTAATTTTAACTTGATATTCTGAATTTAGTTGATGATTCTAGACCAGTCTGATTCAACTTCACCGTATTGTAATTCAGCTAACCAATCAGCAAATTGTTTAGTAGTAGCACCAAATTGTTCACCTGGTAATAATGGGACTTGAATATCTTCACCTTCGAAACCAATAGCCTTGATTGGAGAGACAACGGCAGCGGTACCTGAACCGAAACATTCAACTAATTCACCAGTCTTGGACTTTTCCTTGATTTCATGAATAGTACAGTATCTTTCATTAACTTCCCATTCGTCTTTGTTTAATCTTTCTCTGGCTAATGATAAGATGGAGTCTCTAGTGACACCTTCTAAGATAGTACCGTCTAATGGAGCAGTGACTAATTCTTTCTTACCAGTCTTGGCGTCTTTGAAGATGGCAAAAAAGTTCATAGTACCGACTTCAGTGACGTTCTTTTCTGGGCCGAATAACCATAAGTTTTGTTGGTAACCTCTAGAAGCGGCATCTAATTGTGGTTTAGTACTTGGGGCGTAGTTGGCACCTAATTTCTTGTCACCAACACCACCTGGCCAAGCTCTACAAGCATAAGATGTAGCTTCTAAAGAAACGGCCTTAAAACCGGTCTTGTAGTATGGACCAACTGGAGAACAAATGACAAATAATAAAGCCTTGTTTGGAGTGCTGACACCTAAACCAGCGGTAGTGCCGATTAAAGTTGGTCTAATGTATAAAGAGTAACCCTTTTCAGTTGGGATGAAAGATTTGTCTAATTTCAATAATTCACCAATTAATTTGGTTAATTCTTCACTGTCAAAGTTTGGTAAACAGATAGAAGAAGCGGATTTGTTCATTCTTTCCATGTTCTTGTCTGGTCTAAACATTCTTACTTGACCTTTTGGATCAGTGTAAGCCTTTAAACCTTCGAATAATTCAAAGGCATAGTGGAAGACACAAGCGGATGGGTCAAGGGAGAGGTTACCATAAGGTTTAATTTCTGGAGTACCCCAACCCTTTTCAATATCCCACTCAACAGTCAACATATGATCGGTGAAGGATTGACCAAACACCAAGTCGGAGTTTGGTAATTTTTCCTTTGGAGAGGTGGTCTTGTTAACTATTAAGTTAGAGGCCTTTAATGGAGCTAAGTTGGAGGACATTCTTCTTGAAAGGGAGAAAGAGGATGATTTCAAGGATTTAGAGAGATTAGAAAGCATGATGAAGGGGAAAAGATCAACGGAGATAGTATAATTATGTACCGAGAGAATTAAAAAAAAAGAGAAGGAGAAATTCTTTTATAATATAATAACTAAATATATCAGTATGTGAGTGTGCTGCTATAGGATGGGACCAGTTAGAGCTAGCGGGAGACAAGACAATAACAATAGAGACGAAAAGTTTTCCGGAGGCACAGTGCACGAAATATAAAAGCTGTGTGGCGACGTAGGGCACTAAGAGGCATATAAAGAACCCTTTCAGGAGACGAAAAGAGTCAGAGCTGAACAAATCTCCCAGCGGTGACTCAAAAGGCCAATACCGAGATATCAAAAGAAGCTCGATCATAGGAGCTACGAAAATCAGAAACTCGGCTATCACTTTAGGTAAAGTACACCGCGCGGCTCAAAAACTCCGCTTGTGCGCCGACACCGGTGGTGCCATAGTCTGAGTACTGTTACTACTAGAGTGTGCCTGAGTCATCGCTGAGTAAGTGCACAGTACAGATGGATCTGTGGTATTGTGGCAGTCATATGCTTGGTGGCCATTCTTTACATTCCTGGGTGCTGTACTGTTTGGGTCTGTATATGTATGGGTGGTAGTGTAGTTCTTTGATGTTGTTTTGATTTGTGACCAATGCGCATCAGTTGTAGTATATGGCGATTTTTTTCTTTTTCTCTTTCTAATTAAGCTGTGGCGTAATGAGGTGTACGGGTTTTGGTTTGGAAATTTATTTATCTTGCCGACGCGTCGCTAGCTCGTTTAGCAAGGAGCTCACTACTTATCATATCAATCAACTGGAGTAAGAACAGAATCAAAAATTAACTTAGGGAATTGACTTCAATACTGTTATACTGCTCACTAACCTAGACTATTCTCTGATTTGTGACAATCTTTGATTTTTTGCAGCATTTTGAAATACGCAAAGGCAAAGAACATCCAAACAAATGGGACGGAAAAAAGGATACTCCCAGCCATTACAGGTATGTTTAAAACTCCAACCAAATTATTAATTGATACATTATGTCCCCCCTTTGCGCCTTGATCAAAGACTAACTTTTGATGATCTTTCGTTTTTAATTCTCTTATTAGGACTTCTCCCAATCTAATGATTACTTCTTCAGTACTGAAAACTCATTGGACGATATAACAAGACCTGACATATCAAATGGCCATACTAAGAAATCATTACTTAAATCATGGACAAACGCAGCTTTAGGTTACCACTCGAATTCCAACGGTTCATCATCTGACGTTAACTCTGTGGGAAGTGGGAATGGCAAAATTATAGGTGCTTCATACTCACATTTTGAAGTCCCCGATGACCAACTCAGACCAACTTTATCCGGTTCGTCTAATCATAATAATAGTCAAAATAGAATATCCAAATCCCCAGAGATATATTCGGGAGTGATCAGTAATGGTACTAATCAAACACCACGCTCAAGTATGACAGTGCATAGAGTCCCAACTAGTGGCTCAGAAAGTCATTACCATCATAAAAAGACTCCAATTTACGAAGATAATGATAATGATTGGTCTGATTCGGTCGATGATATCATCTCTCCTGATTTATCAAATCAAAATCAAAAATTTTATCCATTACTAGACAGTTTACACATCTCACAGCCGACTTCCAACCATAGTAATAATAATGGCAATAACAATTCAACAAATCTGAATAGGTCTCCTTCACTTGAACCTGCTATCGATTTGGGATCAAAACTAACAAGTAAAATACAACCGGATTTCACATACCCATTCTTAAGATCAGATTATGAACAATTGATGAAAGACCCATTTTCCATATTGGAAAAGCAATTACCTCCAGAAATTGGCAAATCTAAATATAATAAAATAGTCAAAGCATTACTAAATCAACCTTTTGAAATGAAAGATCTCAAGAATGAGTCATGGGGTGGTATACCAGATATGATAAGACCATTGGTATGGCAAGTGTTGATAGGTTACTTACCTGCTAATCCAGATACTAGAGAGTCAGTATTGAAAAGGAAAAGAAGAGAGTATAGGATGGGGATAACTCAATTGTTTCAAAATGAAAAAGATCAGGTCATTTGGCATCAAATCTCTATCGATGTTCCACGTACAAATCCAACTATTAAATTATACGGATATGAAACCACTCAGCGATCATTGGAGAAAATACTATACATGTGGGCAATAAGACATCCAGTAAGTGGTTATGTACAGGGTATAAATGATTTGGTAACTCCTTTATTTCAAGTATTTTTGAAGACTTATTTAATGGATTCGATTGATATCGAAGAATTTGATCCCAAAGTATTACCAAAGGAATTGTTAAACTGCATCGAGACAGATACATTTTGGTGTTTAACTAAGATATTAGACACAATTCAAGATAATTATATTCATGAGCAACCAGGTATTATCAGACAAGTCACAGAATTGGAAAACTTGATTAAGAGAGATGATTCACAATTATATAAGCATTTCAAAGACAACGGTATTGAATTCATCCAGTTCTCTTTCCGTTGGATGAACTGTATGTTAATGAGAGAGTTTCCCATTGACATAATAATCAGGATGTGGGATACTTATATTTCAGATTATCCAACTGGTTTCAATAATTTCCATGTTTACGTATGCTGTGCATTTTTGAGGAAATTCAGTGATGTCTTATTTGATATGGATTTCCAAGATATGATTATTTATTTACAAGATCCAAATAAGACAAAGAACTGGACTTTGAATGATGTTGAGATGATATTAAGTGAGGCTTTTGTATGGCAAAGTCTCTATGAAAATGCTTCTGCACATTTGAAAAATTGAAGAAAAACCAAATAAATACAAATATTATATTTTATAATAGATATTTTTATGTTTTCTTTGCATGTAATATATTATTTTACTCTTTGTTTATTAGTTAATTTTTTAGATGGGTTGACCATTTATTATTATACAATCGATATACATATGCAGGATTATTTATCCACAACAAGTAAATGCTGTGAATAAACAAATGAAAAGTAGGAGAGTTCTAAGAGGGAATAGGAAAAATAAGGTATGTGATGAGGGAGGAGCAAAAAGAATAAGAATTAAGACAAAAGAGGGGATAAAAAAATAAAGCCGGGATTGAAAAGTAAGAAAGTTAAAGATGCAATTGATAATTATTTTTTGTTTCATTAGTGAAATTAAATTAGTTGTTGAGAACGTTAAAACATATTGTCAGTTAAGGACAATTTAAATAAATTAAAGAGAAAAATGTAGGACAAATACCATTTTTGCTGCTGAGTTATTTACACATTGGCAGCTTTCTTGGCTGATTCTAAAATGTTTTGTAAAACCATAACAACGGTCATAGGACCAACTCCACCTGGAACAGGAGTGATCTTACCGGCTTTTTCAAAACATCCAGCGTAATCAACATCACCACACATTCTTTGGCCTGATTTCTTAGTGGCATCTGGAGTCCAATTAGTTCCAACATCGACAATAACACAACCTGGTTTGATTATATCAGCAGTGATAAAGTTGGCTTGACCAACAGCAGAGACCAAGACATCTGCGTTTTCACAGAAAAATTTCTTTTGAGCTGAAGTAGTCTTGGAATGGATAACAGTGACAGTACCACCTTCCTTTTCTAATAACTTGGATAATGGACCACCAACAATATCAGATCTACCACACACAACAACGTTCTTACCGGAGATAGTAACGTTTTCGTGTTTGAGTAAATACATGATACCCTTTGGTGTACATGGGATGTACTTAGCAGCAGCGTTTTTTTTGAAGATGGCAGCAAGATTCAACTCAGAGAATCCATCAATATCCTTTTCTTGAATAACAGCGTTGGTAATCAATTCTTCATCGATGTGTTTTGGTAATGGTAATTGAACTAAGATACCATGGACTGAAGAGTCAGTGTTTAAAGTGTTGATTTCAGATAACAAGTCATCTTGAGTGATGTCACCGTTTAGCTTGATCAAGGAACCGTCAATACCAACTTCTTCACATGACTTAAGCTTCATACGGACATAAGTGGAGGAATCTGGTCTTTCGCCAACTTGGATAATGACTAACTTTGGTTGAAATTTGGAATCGCCTAATTTGGCTTTTAAATCGATAATTTCTTGCTTGATTTCGCCACGGAGCTCAGTGGAAATAGCCTTTCCGTCAATAACTTCAGCTACCATTTTCTATATACGTATGTGTTCTTTCAGTTATGTGTGCTGTGTATGTAGATCTGAAGACCCGAAGAAAGAAATCTCAGACCCTGATGCAAGCTATACGACGAAAAAAAAAGCCAACAAGTTTGTGTAAGAACGTGAAGATGCGTGCGACGGGTAAAGCTGGAGAGACGACTGCGCGTCTGCGTCTCACGTGATCCAGGCCTACATTACATACGTTTTGGTATATTTTACAAACCATTGGTGGTGTTGTTAATCAATAAAGTAAAGTAAGTGTTGTGTAATATATAGAGTAGTATTTACAAGTCGCAAAAGGCAGGTTTATAAAGGAACGAGTTCAATTCCAGAATGAAGCCATTCTTTTCCTGACAGATGCTCTTCCAGAGATACATCTGCCTCCCAGCACCTTTCCAGCACATCCAACATCATATTAAGATTCGAAGCCTTGACTGCCTTGTAGAGTGCCTTAATATAACCTGTTATTTCTGCTCTTTGTGCTGGTGTTTTGCATTCAATGCCGATCTGAATCATAGGCCAAATCATTTGACCTAATTGCTGAGAGTGGGGATCCATTGTGGAGTAAACATCTAGGAATTCGTACACTATTGCGTCAATTTTTTCTTGAAAGCTCTCTGTAAGCTTGCATACAGATAAAAGTTTAGTGGTTATGGCTAAAGACCATAGTTGAGCTGCCTTAATTCTCATTAATAAAAACTCTTCACGAGTTATGCGTCTTCCCAATACCTCTGTTGGTGGTGATTCAATGTTATACGAGACAAAATCTCTGTAGTTGTACAATTTTGCCTGAATTTCATGATACTCCTTAATGATTCTTTCTCTTGTCAAGTATCCTAGTTGAATGTTATTTCTTAAATGGCATAGTTCATACATACACTCGCATAGCTCTATAGGTAATGACATTCTGTCTTCAATTGAACTTAATGACCCTCTCTCACCAAACCAGCTTGGTCTCACGTAGGGTAATCTACAATCTGGTGATGATAATGCCATTATTGTATCAAAGTATGAAAGTAATACAATCAAAGACTCAGACTGGTCGATTTGATCAACTATAGCTTTACAGTCCTTGTTCCCAACTATACTTGCAAATAATTTGAGAAATAGACGGACTATACCTGATCTGCCGCTGTCAAAAATGGCATACAAGATTTGAATAAAGATCAATAATAAAATCACGAAGATTTTTGGTGAGAGTGATTCTTTTTTCAATTTTTCAATAATTCCTTGGAAATCCACAACAGATATATTTGGGTTTCTCAAATCATCAAACAACTTGTTTTCTTCTAAAAAATTTACAATGTAATCTAGCGAATTGTTTATATGTTCAGCAGATTTGGCCAATAATTCATTTGATTCTGTTCTAGTCATCTTTGTTTCCATACCTGTGAATTGAGAATTTATTAAATTAACAGTGGAGGATGGTAATCCAGTAGCATCTTCATCGTTCAGAAAGGCATCACCCATTTTATGGACATAACTCAGTGATAAGAAGCATGATTTGGCCAATTCAAAATCACAGTATTTCAAAGTCAAGTCAGGCCAAGGTGAATTAGGATGGACATCAATCAGGGGAACTAATTTCTTGAAAAAATGATTTAACATTTTATTCTCTTCAATGTGAGATGTATCTTCTTCTATTGGTGTATAATCCATACTTTCATCACTCTTAAACTCTTCTGTAGTTTTGTCAGTGGGTTGGAAAGTGGTATTGGTATTCTTGGAATTTTTCTTTTTAGATTCGTCAAAGTAATCTTTGAATGTGTTGAACATTTTCATACTTGATGGTATTTTCTCTTTAAAGCTTTGGTCTTTATTGTTATCCTGGAAATGATGACTATTAAGTATTGGTTTCCCTTGTGCTTCAGGCTCTTGTTCTATTGGATTCTTATGGTTTGAATTAGTCACTACTGATGCTGTCTCTGCATTCACCTGATATTTCCCATGATTTTCATAAGCATTCATAAAATTAACATTGCCGCTGTCCAACACTTCTCCACTCGTCACTTTTGAGATTTTGGATCTAGGGCGGCCTGTGAATCCATATTTCACAGTTCCGTTGACTTCATTTTTAAAATTTTGGAAACCAGAGAAGTTATCACTTTCAAAATCATACACAAGTTTAACTCCGTAGCCTTTACACTCTTTATTTGCCCTTACGCAATTCAAGCAGTTTGGTTTAGCTTCATCACACTTCTTACGTCTTTCTTTGCATGTCCAGCATCCAGTCCTGACTCTTGTGATCTTTCCCATTTGTATTGACTTTGAAGATAAGATAAGATAAGCAAAGAGATGATAAAATAAAAGTAATATCAGGGCACTACGTTTAGCTAATAGTGGTAATATGCGTTCCTGGGGTAAGGAGATGGGATTGCGGAGTTCAAGGGACAAACTTTCTATATTGGATATTACGAATATTGTTCAAATCAAACTTGTTGAACACCCCTGGCCAGTGTTACTAATCGCATATAGGACATTTCACTATCAGCGGTGCGGCTGGGACTCCCCAATTAGAAAGGATGTCGGAGGTTTCCCAAACAGGCAGTCGAGAACGACCAGCCAGGGTTATCTATTATGTAGCATATAGTATATATATATATATAGAATTACTGTATACTGTATTCTTTAATTAATGTATTTGAATAGGATTCATTGAGTTCACTAACAATTGCTATTATCAACCGAAATTCACAGTGAAGTATATATCAGACGTACTCTTCATCTTATGAAAATGGCGTTGAAGTTCAATTATCGTATTGGTTTGTAATACTAGGTATTTGTTCAAGAGTTTACCAAGTATGTCTACTGGACTGGGACTTTGTTTTCTCTGTATAGGCCTTGAAATAAAGCTGTAATGTGCAACCTTGTGTATATGCAATACTGTTTGGAATTCTCATGTGTATCTCTCGCCTTTGTATTGTCATCCATTGTAGTGGCTAGTAACCAGTTTACACGCCCTACAGTATATTCATTCACCATGGCGCACTTTCTCTGTTTTGTAAACTATTACCGTACTTCACAATGAATATAATGTGACTCAAACTAATTCGCATTCTAATCCCCAATTCCGCCCCCATTTGCATCCGTGTGCATATGGCTCGTCTCCCGATGCATTTTTATAACGAGTAAGACGATAAGGGAAATATATATACAATAAGGAATATTTTCTACATGTTGAGCCAGATCAGCCCGGTGATCCCCGCTTAAGCGGTGAGTGTTTATAACCCATACATACACACATCAGCATCTGGTAATATGTACATCCAAAGCCATAGTATATATACATATACTCCTATACTCCCAGATATGACACATCACACAGCACAGTGATCCCCCCAGAACCCGCCCAATAAGCTGCGTTCTATGTACTTAATCCAGCGGCTCCAATCTCGCCTCAGTCCCTCTTAGTTAAGCCGTTTGACATGTTATTTTTAATTTAATTGCCCGTACTAAACTAGATACACACTACTAGCTACAACCACTTGTCCTGATTAGACTTCATACAACCTTTAAAGAGTATCCTCCTATCTTCTGGTAGCCACCCTCGTTATCCCACATCTGTCTGTTACTCCTATTTCAGTCTCCTCCCCTTCCCCATCCTTACCCGCATCCCCTGCATAAACCCCTTTATCGCCACATGTACCTTTGTATCGATTTCATTTGATTTCAATTGATCCTATCATACAACTTGCTACATATTGATTGCTATTTTATTGTATTTACAGACAGACATATACAAGCAATTTCCCAGAGCTATACCAGCTAAGACTTTATCTCTTCTGACCACTGAGTCCACTCCTGTGCTATTTTTTTTTTTCTCCAAACGGGCAGTGATCCAATCCTTTGCTCCTGTGCGACCTTCCACTTGAACTTGTACAATAGTATAACAACCGTCATCTTTAGATATCTCTATTTTTATCCGCCTCTACAGAAAAATAAACTAATTCCAGCTTTCTCTCTGCTGCAACATTATCCTATCTTATGTCCTCATCTCCGTCTTTGAGGAAATCAACCAGATCTACTAGATCAAAACTTGCAGAAGCTCAATTAGATACAGATCCTACCACTGATGAAGAATCCTCTCAAGTAGTTGCAGAAGATCCTGCTAAACCTGTTGATCACAAAGAAAGTGAAAGCGAAAAAGAAAAAGAAAAAGATCCAATAATACTTTCTCCTGGTAATGGTGAAGACAAGAAAAATAAAGATACCCCTTTAGAGCAAGCAGGAACATCTCTGTCTGATCCCACACCTAACCCTGATCTAATGGAGGTAAATCCTTCAAATCTAGAGTCATTCTCTTCAGACCCTGCAAATAACCTTTTCTACTCTTTATTTGGAGTTCAAATTACAGATTTCCAATTCTCGGAAAATCTGCTATTATCGATGATCAACTTGAAAAAAGATCAAGAACGTATAAAATTAGAAAATATCAAAAATGAAAACTTGAGAATATCTCTGAAGTTGCTTGACAAATGCCAAAAAATGGGTGTCAATATGAACGATGTATATGCAATTGACTCTCCTCAAGGTACACATTCAATGCCAGTGTTTGTCAAATCTGAATCTAATAAATTGGATGCATCTGATGAAGAAATTGACGAAAGTGATGTTTCCCAATATGAGGAAATTAATTCAACCTCATCACCTTTAAAGAATAAACAAAAGAATAGGCTGAAGTCAAATGTAAAATCAAGTGAAACAAGCAAGGATCTTTTTAAAAAGGCTGCTTCATTGAAGAGTGAATCATCAATCAGCTCAAATCAAAGCGGTGCTGAAATAATACTGAATCCAATGACAAATAGTACGATTACTTCCAATAAATCACGCCGTACTCCTGTACCTACTGCTACACATCAGAGATCAAACACTATAGAGGTACCGAACTCAAACATCGCTTCCACTTCAGTGTGGAAACTGAGAAACAACCCTCAACAACAAACACAATTTCATTTTTATAACTGGTCAGGACCAAAAGATTCAAATTCCACTACATTAACACTAAGGTCTCCTTCTCCCTCCAAGAGAAAAGCTTCTCATCCAGATGAAGAATCACAAGCACAACAGCTTCAACAACAGCCACAGCCACAGCCACAGCCATCGTCATCTTCTGAAGTTCCTCTTGAACAGCAGCAACAACCTTTTGTAGAGGCATCAACAATGACCAAGGCCACCTCCACCTCTTCAGATACTAAACAATTTACACCTAGCCACAAAAAATCAAGATCAGATGCTTCATTTTCTTCTGCTTACGCTGTATCTTCACCATATTATACTAATCAACATGAAAGTATAGCCTATCCACCACATCCGCAACAATCTCAGCACTACCATAGATCTTCATACAATTCAGAAATGGGATATCCCCAACAACCTTACCTTGGTCCTCCTACGTCTCTTGCTGGGCCACCACATCAGTATCCACCTCCTCCACAAATTCTTCCTCAACAATCTAATATTCTTATGCCTGCTCCTAACTTTCAAAGACATAGAACCTCTCAGTCTCAGCAGATTTACTCATCACCTACAAGATCTCCACAATTAAGACAACCTCAACTGAGTCCCTACCAACAACTCCAGCAACCTTTCCCTCCACCTCAACAACGTCAATTTCCTCCCATTTCACCTTTTGTTACACCCACTTTGCCTCCTCCATCTCCTTCCTCTGTTAATACTTCAATGTACACTTTCCCTCCTAATGTTACTTCTCCGCAACAGCAGCCCTTCCGATCTCCTGAGCTTCCAACACCTCTAACGCACCCTGCAGCTCCTCCTCCTTCGCTTAAGGCTTTGTCACAGATGGATCCAGCAATGAGCGGCAATCCTTGGAGTTCAAGCTCAAGTTTAAAATCCAAGACTTTACTCCCTCCCATTATGACTGTGCCTTCCTCTCCTAGCTCTTCAGTTTCTGATTTAAGATCAACTGAGCAAAAAGCACGGTCTCCATCAAAGACACACTCTAGGTCCCATTCACGAACCAGATCAAGATCAGACGTTAGCTTTATTCTATCATCTACAGTTGAACCCGTTGCGAAGTCCATATCTAAAAAACTAAGAGGTAAAAAGTAAACGCTCGTTAAATGAAGTCAACTCATACTTGTGTCTTCTCTTTAAATTCTTTTTTCGACGACAGTTCATTAACTACAAGTTCATAAAAATATATTTATGTAATACTTTACTAAATACCATTCGCTTTCTTTGCTTTTTTTCCTTCTATCTTACCTGAATATCGTTACATAAACTTTGCTTCTTGTATTCATATTTTGCATAATTAACTTTTCATGCTTTCTTCTGATTATTTCTTGTGAAGATTCCGCTACTCAAACTGATCCATTCAGCGCAGCAAAAGATAACCGTTTTATTGGCACAGCAGGAGCACCACATTTGCCGACACCGAGCAAACTCTGAACCCCTTATATATTAGGGTGTGCACTATATCTTCATATATAAAAGTTGTCAACGACTATAAATTACTTGCGAACAAAATATAATTATTGTAGATGGAATATGTATATTTTTTGGATTTTAGAATCCATTGTGGCCGTGGAGTGTTCTCAAAAAATATATATAATCGGCAACGGAACGCGCCCCGACACTCCCCCCTCAAACGGATCAAAGCCGAAAAAGAAAAAGGTTGCACGAAAAGGCGGAAACATGACATGACGGTTAGTCCTTTGTCTAATCTCTTGATCCTTTTGCAAGTTGCCTTCATCTTTGCAACGCTCCATCCCAAATGTTGCTGTCTGGAATATAAAAGTTCAGGTATTTCCTGAACTCAGACACAGCACCCCGCTTCATTTCAGCTACTCTTGCGCTCCCTTTTTCTTATCTCAGTTCAACTTATGCTGATATTGTACTAAAAAACTCTAATCAGATATAACTCAAATGAGCTATCAAACCACTAATGACGACGAATCAAACGCAAATTCTGATAACTCCAACGACGACACCATAGAGAAAAGAAATTCAGAAGAACTTATGGAGCCGACCAACGAGCCAACTGCATCTATTGTCAACACTGACCCGCTGACTGATATTCCTATATCCGAAAGGCCATCCCATATCTCAACGGTCGCCAAGAATGAAGGTAGCAATAATGAAAAAGAAGATGAAGTGCCGTATTCCATTTTAACAGAGACTGAAAAACTAGTTTTATCGCTAGTTCTAGCCAGCTGTGGCCTTATATCTTCTCTTTCAATGCCTATTTACTTCCCAATTTTAACGACCATGGAAGGTATTTTCCATGTTGACCTTGAAAAAATTAACATGTCTATCGTAGCATACTTGGTTCTTCAGGCTATCGCTCCAGTTATTGCTTCAAGTATTGCTGACATCATGGGTAGAAGACCAGTGCTGCTAATGTGTCTTATCTTTGCAACAGCAGTCAATATTGGACTTGCGGTGTGTAATGCATATTGGCTTCTGTTGTTCTTGAGATGTCTCTTGGCAACTGCTGCTGCTCCAACTATTTCTATCACCACTGCCTGTGTTGGTGATTGGGTTCAAAGACATGAAAGAGGTAAATATATTGGTATTGTCTCTGGTTTTACTCTGATCGGTCAGGGGTTTGCCCCATTTTTGGGTTCTGTTATTGACGTGTGGTTAGGTTGGAGAGGAATCTTTTGGTTCAGTGCATTGGTGGATTTTGTAATTTTCCTTGCTGCATTATTTTTACTTCCAGAAACAAAGAGATCTTTGGTAGGGAACTTATCATGTGCTCCACAGAGGTGGTATTGTCAGTCTCCAATTGTATATTTCAACAGAAAAAGATTAGTCGATACTGAGAGAAAAACTGTTGTAGTTGCTCAAGATAAGTTTACCATGTCTATAGCCACCGAACCATTCAAGATCCTTGCTCAACCGGAAATTATCTCTATACTGGCTCCTTCTGCAATGATGTTTGCCGCTTGGAACACTTCTCAAACCGCTTTAACGAACTCCTTGGGTGGTGATTATGGACTATCTACTTTAAAAATTGGTCTCTGTTTTTTTGCGCCTGGATTAGCATGCATGATAGGTTCTATTATTTCCGGAAGGGTTGTTGATTTTTTTTATAGAAAATCAAATGATAAGCATAAAAGAAGGTATGGTGATCTTCCAGAAGCAGAAACACCTCCTTTTGATTTGATAAGGGCAAGATTAGATATCATATTCATCCCAATAACAGTTATCACCTTAGCATTAATTGGATTTGGTTGGTCCGTCAAATACCAAATTAACATTGCACCAGTGTTGGTGTTTTCATTCATCATGACTTTCCTTATTATGTATCCGATGACATGTTCATCTACTTTGATTGTCGATCTTGTACCGCAGAAGGGTTCGGTTGCTATGTCCCTCTTAAATTTGTTAAGATGTGGTCTTTCTGCTATCTTTATCGCTTGTTTGGATAAAATGGTTGCCGCAATGAACTATGGAGGTACATTCACTTTTTTAGCAGGTCTTATTGTGTTGTTTGCTTTACTCTACGTCTATCTTCTTCGCAACAGTGGAAAACTTATCAATGAAATGCTCTTGAGAAGGAAAGACCATTAAGAAAGATCTTCACACTAGAAGCAACTCCAGTTCCACCATAGAAACCTTAATTTCTTCATTATTTTCAACGTCTCGCAATTTACTAATTTTTTAACGCTTTTTTATTTAATTTGGGTTCTGTTTACCTGTTGAAATTGCCTAATACCTTTTATAGATAAACAAATTACTCATATACTTTTATGCATAGCATTATAGATATAAAGTATAATCCCTTATTCTATTCACTCAAACTTGGTAACTTCTCTGCACGCTCCACGTGACCTCTTTTTTTGTACTTCTTTCTATCTAGTTTCGAACTAGCAGAGCGCAACAAACCGGATGATTGTCATTTAGTCTACAGCTAATAAATAACCAAGCAGATATTTAAGATTATGGAAATGCAATTCCAGTGTTACTGATCTTCTCCAACCAAGTCTTACAATTTATTTGGCAGTAGCGTCTGATTCAATTTACTATATTACGAATTCAGTTTGACGTATTTATATTTATTACGCTATATTTCTTCTATCTTTCAAATTTCTTAATAAGTATGGGATGTATTCGTTATGGAATGAACAAAATGAAGTATAACAACAGTAGCTAAGCATGACATAAAGCGGAGGAAATTACTATTTAGAGAGAGAAAAACCTTTTATTATTATCCAGTGAGTGGGTCAGTTACCAATCATTGTTGAGCACATTGGACACCTGGGTGACCACCTTCTTCATCATCATCATCGTCATGTTGAGAAGCTCTGAATTTATTTGGATCAATGTCTTCCAATACTACTTCATCAATTATATCATCTTTACCAGTTGGGGCCTTAACCTTTGGTCTTGGCGGCAAGATGGATTCTAATAATTTGAGGTTTTCTTCACTTGTAAAGTTTGGTTTAGGGAAATCAATATCAAATTTGATGTATAAATTACCGTAACCACCATGTCTATAAATTGGCATACCTTTATCAGCAACGGCCTTCATGGTGCCTGGGGCAATAACTTCACCTGGAATTATGCTGACCTTCAAGTATTCACCTGAAATATGATTAATGTAAAATTCACCACCTGCTAAAGCAGTTAATAAATCAATCTTACATTCATAGAATAAGTCGTTACCGTCTCTCTTGAATTTGTCATGTGGCTTTTCAGCAACAACAAAGACAACATCACCTGGGATGATATCAGGAGCTTGGTCACCTTCACCGCTGAAAACAACTCTTTGACCTTCCTTCATACCTGGATCAATATGAACTTCCAAGATCTTACGTTCGTTTTCAACCTTCTTACCACGACAAGAGGTACATCTATCCTTGTCTGGGATTATGTCACCTTCACCTCTACAAACATCACAAGTAGTTTGAAATCTTTGAATCATAGGACCCATTTGTCTAGTGACAAACTTTTGACCACTACCATGACAAGAAGTACATGTCTTGACAGAGCCTGCTTTACCACCTTTACCATCACATGATTTACATAAGATGGTCTTGTTTAAAGCTAACTTAGCAGTTCTACCTTTGTATAATTCTTCTAAGGAACAAGCAATGGAGTGCTTGATATCCTTACCTCTTTGTGGACCACTTGGTCTTTGAGCTCCACCACCAAAGAAACCAGATCCACCACCAAAGAACTGAGAGAAGATGTCAGAGTCCATGCCACCAGGCATACCACCTTGTCCGGAGAGACCTTCTTCACCATATTGATCGTAAATGTCTCTCTTTTGTTCATCGTTCAAAATTTCATAGGCACTGGAGATTTCCTTAAATTTTTCAGCAGCTTCTGGAGAAGGGTTCTTATCTGGATGATATTTCAGGGCAGCTTTTCTGTAGGCTTTCTTTAATTCAGTCTCAGAGGCACTTGAGGAAACACCCAAGACGTCGTAGAGCTTAGTATCCTTAACCATTCTTCTTAGTTTGACAAGTGAAAACGGCTCTATATGACGACGTATAACACCCTGTCTGTGTACGGGTAAACGATGGTTATTAATAATCCGCCCTACCTCACATGTCCTCATTGATTCGGCCCTCCTCGCCATCGTAGAAAATTTTCTAGAATTTGCCATCTGGTGCGAGGTGGGATAAAAACACGTCTTTAGCCGCGTAGATTAGGATATCATGGATAGCGCACGATAAGGTACAGAATCAGGTCCATACTGGAGCTCTGGGAACCATGATGAAACTACAATAGCATGGATCTAGAGACATGGAAATTGGCTACTGGAGCAGCTCTTCCGAAGAAGAAGACGAAAATGAGGTGTTGGACGTCACCAAGAAGCGAAAATTGCAGCCGCCCGATTCAGATGTTTTTCTGAAATACTCTAAGTCACCTCTATTAAACAATAAAAGTAAGAGCAAAGAGAAGAAAAGTGATGGGGATCAAAACAATTCGACCATCAACAACAAAATCACAAGTTTTCTTTACATTCCTGTAACTTTCAGTGATGAGCAGTTCACTCAATTGGAGACCGAGCTTGAAAACTGGTATTCTGGTGTGGACCAGAACTCGATAGGCTTTGATAAGTATCTACGTAACGAATTGTTCAAAGACAAGTTCAAGGAACTACATATATCACTCAGTTACAATGTAACTTTTGATAATGCCGCTCAACTGACTGATACGATAGGTACTTTGAAACTGGAATTGAGTAAATTGAATGATGACAAACCGATGCTCAAATTTAACAAAAATCTGCAGTTTCTACCGAGTGAATCTAAGAATAAAATATTTCTTTGTTTGTCCTTATCTCAAAGTTGCAAAGATTTTCTTACGGAATATATGAGAATCATCAAATCTGTGATAAAAAATCAAAAAACAGACTATGACGTTAACAAACTTCATTGCTCAATTGGAGTGTTGAGTGTAGATGATCCCAGCGATTTGGATGAGCTGATGGTGTCGTTGCCTCACTTAGAACTCCCAGAATCTATAGACTGTCATTTTCAGACCATCAGAATTACGTCCGGAGTAAAAGTTATTGACTTGATTCGATTTGATTCATCGTAAAGTATGTCTTATCATACCGTAATATTTTAGAACTATGTACGCATCAATTTATCATTATTGGGTATTTCGTATATATATCAAACGGAACTAGTAGATGACCGGTTCCGCTATGTTGAAAGCCTGTGCGCATCCTCCAGTTTTATCTCCCTCTCCAATGCAGTTTCTGTATAAAATTCTTTCTTCTTCTTCTGAGGCTTCTTCTTTTTCTTTTTTATATTGTAAAGTTGACACTCAGCTTTACCATCTTTTATGGGCTCGCATTTTTTATGAAGTATAAGTCTCCTCCTTGTAGTTAAAACATGTTTCAAAAAATGTGATTTCGGAACGGATACAAATGTCATGTCTTTACCTTTACTCTCTGTAACTGTAATCTCATTTGAAAAGAGATCGTTATTACTACCATTTTTGTCATCAGTAGTCATCTCTGAGCTTTTTGCAGCCTTTGGCTCGTCACCAAACTTTTCGGGGACAGTAAGAGAAAGTTGATGTTTCAGTGAAGCGTAAGCATCTGCAAAGTTCTTCTTTGTATACTTGAACTTTGTTACTTGTTTCGTTATTATATTGGCCATATCACGCGGATCTTCAATGATCAGTTCAATGTTCTTATCGTCTACCTCTTCTGAACGTTCAGCCACATATGGCTTCCTATCTTGAAATGAGATTTTTTGAGTCTTGGGGTTGAAAGTGTTGCCATAATACTGGAAAAAGTTAAGTAGAAGTTTACCTATGGGAACATTTCCAATTTCCTCGTGTGTCAAATTGTGTTCCCTCATCGTCACACAGAGAAAGTTATACACAAGACAAGTTGTGGCAAATCCTCCCAATCCTCCTTCTACCACGACGTTCATCTCTTGCTCATTAAGATACTGCTTGCATAAAATTGTCAGATCTTTCAGTACAGGAAGTTCTTCTATCCATTGTTTTGTATCTTCAGCAGTCGTCAGTGCACTCATTGCTTTCTTGCCGAGGGAAACATCAAACTTCAGCCCCGTATATGTATGTGTCACCTTAATGATCTGAACCCTAGCACGCGGCAGGGAAAGAACAAACGATGTCCATGGCTTTCTTTTCAACTCACTTGATATCATTTTGAATACTTTAGGTCCCTCGGGTTTTCCTTTCTGTCCTGGAAGGGGCATCACTGTGAGATCGATGTCAGATGACGGCAAACTTAGCCCCGTCACAGATGATCCAAAAGCCCTAACTTCTCTATCAAGGGAACCTTTCCTCATTGCTCTACTAAAGTATTGTCTCATTAGTTTCTCTGTTTGGGATCTTAATTGGCTTTCTATTGGGAGCGGCGCTAAAAACTTCAGAAACCGCTTGATTTCCCAAGAAAATCGCCCAATAGCAGCATCCTGCAAACGCATACCTCCACTTCAATCTTTATTAGTATAATATATGTCAAAACTCCATGCAAGTTTGCCAACAAAGAGAAACAATTCATTGAATTATATCATGCATGTAAGTACAAAAAACCGTATGAAACCGCTTTGGGGGTTACCCGGTGCGTTGCACATGTGTCAAAAGCAAATACTTAGTGAGGACTGATAGTGGGAGGAAAATGAAGATTAGATATACTCTTTACATATCTATCTCAATTCATATAAACTGCACCATAATAGACAGTTAGAACGTCAATCACAGATTAAGAGACTGCCAATTAGCTGAATAATATGTCAAACCAAAGTTTAGCCCAAGATGATCCTTTATTTGTAGCTCCTTCTACACAGGATAATGGTGTAGATGTGAGTAAATTATCTCCTCAAGAATTGAAACTATACAAATTATACGGCAAACTTCCCAAGAAGTCTGATATTTTGAACTCTAGGTTGAAAGATCGTAAATATTTTGATTCTGGTGACTATGCCATGTCTAAAGCTCAGTTGTATCAACAGCAAGAGGGGCAACAAGCAGACAAACCAAGCTCACAATTTAGTGTTCCTTCAAATCCATTAGATAAGAGTGCTCAGCATCCACATTTGAATGTTTTCGAAACAGGAAACGTTGGATCCATCAATCCATTACAAAATCCTAAGATCTCTGATATTTCTAGGATTAACAGAAACTCAATTTCAGGTGCTGGCGCTACAGGAATATTATCACTGGGCACTTCTAAGTCTCAATTAGAGAATGAAGCAAGTGTCGGTGTCTTTGAAGATGATGACGATGATGAAGCGGTGAAGAAATGATTAGAGAGAGAAAGAAAGAGAATGTGTTTGTTTTAAATTTGTTTATTTCATGGGGTTTTACATAACAGTCGATCAAATATATATGCATATATACTTATCTACTGAATAATGTCGTAACGTTTTTTTAGAACTGTTAACTAGTAATATATTAATGTAATGAAAGAGACTCAAATAAACATATGCACATTAAGGTGATTGTCTCAGTTATATAAATATCTTCCAATCTTACCAAAGCTTATCAAGCCAATAAAAATGAATGATCCAATCCATAAAAGATCACTTGCATCGTTTTGTAATAAGGTGAATACATCGTTCAATTCAAAGTTATGATCAGTGACAAAGTATCCCAACATAGCTGTGATAGACACTAAAGAGGCAGAGACAAAACCTGTCAAAGTTGTATCTAACAATAACCAAACTAATGGGTTCAAGAAAGCCCATATTTTGGAGGCTTGTAAAGAAGAATTCCACTCTGTCTTTCTTAATAAATATGAGATACCGATAAAGGAGATGAAGAGTCTAATAATTGAAGATTTAGCTCTGTCTCCATTTGACGAATGGAATAAAGGTCTTGGAGATGTATTATGGAAGATGAATTTATCAAATAGTGGTTGCATTGATCCTAGTAAGATACCTTCGATTGAATTATTTAAGATCATTTTGAATTGTTCAGATAGTTGTAAATTCTTCGTAATATACTCATTGATGTTCAATAAGTGAATAAGCTTATACTTTGTCATGTTGGGCAAGATTGGGTTTAAAGTATGTAAATGTTCTATCAAATCAATGTATAAATTACCCAACACACCTAGGATAGCAATTGCTGTTATGAAACGGACTATCCAACCGAGAATACTAGTAGGAGTAGAAGCATTCTTTATTTTCTTTTTGTGTACTATACTATTGAACTTTTTCACTTGTTCCAAATCTCTTTGAGCCTTTTCCTTTAAATGATCGTATAAGTCATTTGAGTCATTATCAATGTCTTCATTCTCATAAAATGAGTATAACTGGGGTTTTGTTAGGTTTGTCACCGAATCATTGTTTGTGCGAGACATCTGTCTCCTGAAATTTGCTGTGGAAGCCATTATTCTAGTGCTATGTTTATCTGTGATATGGATAATGCAACTCCTTCAGTAATTGTGAAATTCTGTAGCGTGGGCAAGCCGAAACAAGCAAGGGTAACGCCCATTATTATCGCCATGCTGTCTGATAACATGTTCTGGATCATTTTCATCTCCGTCTTCAAAGCAAGCCCAAAAGAAAAGACACCGCCAGCTAAACGAGCGACGCGTCTGTTTAAAAAAGCATGCGGTCGATCGACTTGCATAAAAAACGCGACGCGACGATAAGGCGAGCAATCCGAGGACGCTATCATTAATTCTGCGCTTGTTGACAAATAATCTGGTATTCTCACGACTTATATTTATTGTTGTAGACAATAAGATAAGTGCCAA
>JAJLXB010000044.1:0-61143 GCA_030571015.1 Ogataea sp. yHMJ1
GCCACTGGTACTAAATTCGCTACTGAAATTGCTGAATGTTTAGACTGTGCTGGTTGTCTTAACATCTGGGACTACTACCCATCTTACTTAGAAACTCCAGTTTCTGCCTGTGGTCTTGCTACCCCAGTTGACGGTGTCTGTGGTGCTACTTCTTCCTTAGCTACCGTTGCTTCCTCTGAGGCTACTACTACTGCTGCTCCAACTTCTACCGAAGCTGCTGCTACCTCTACTGAAGCTACCTCTGCCACTGAAGCTACCTCTGCTGCTGCCACTGCTACTTCTACCGCTGAAGCTACTTCTGCTGCTGCCACAGCTACTGCTACCGGTGTTACTACCAACGAATGTCATGCTTTCTGTGGTTATTCTATTATTTACGCCAGACAATGTTCTTTAAACGAAACTGATACCGACTCTGGTCCATACGATGAAGATTGTTTATGTGCCACTGGTACTAAATTCGCTACTGAAATTGCTGAATGTTTAGACTGTGCTGGTTGTCTTAACATCTGGGACTACTACCCATCTTACTTAGAAGCTCCAGTTTCTGCCTGTGGTCTTGCTACTCCAGTTGACGGTGTCTGTGGTGCTACTTCTTCCTTAGCTTCCGGTTCTTCCGCTGCTACCTCTGCTGCCACTACTGGTGCTACCACTACTGGTGCTAGTGCTACCTCTACTGGTTCTGCTGCAACTGACGCTTCTTCTGCTGTTTCTTCTGTCATTTCTTCCGTTATTGCTTCTGCTGCTGCTACTCCAGCTGGTGTTACATTTAAAGGTGCTACCGCTGACGGTGCTGCCGGCTTCGCTTTATCCGTCCCAGCTTCTTTCGGTCCATTCAACGGTGAAATCACTGACTCTGACATTGATATCAATGTTGCTGACTCTACTGTCTCTGCTGACGGTGCTGCTGCTCCAGCTGCTGACTACTCCTTATCTGCCAAAGGTATTGACTACACTGGTGAATTCAGTTCTTCCGTTGACGTTACCTTATTAGGTACTGCTACAACTGCTGGTGAATACGTTGCCACTATGTTATTAGCTGCTAACGGTGATGCCGTTGCTAGAAGAGCTAAGAGAGCTGACACCACTTACACTTTAACCGCTACTGTTACCGTTGGTGCTTCTGATGTTGCTACCTCTGGTGCCTCTACCGCTGCTGGTGTTTCTTCTAGTGCTGCTGCCATTACTTCTTCTGGTGCCTCTACCGCTGCTGGTGTTTCTTCTAGTGCTGCTGCCATTACTTCTTCTGGTGCTTCTGGTGCTGCTGCTACTTCTGGTGCTTCTGCTGCCATTACTTCTTCTGGTGCTGCTGGTGCTGCTACTTCTGGTGCTGCTGGTGCTTTCACTACCGGTTACACCACTGTTGTTACCAGTATTAACGGTACTAAAACCACCGTCACTGTTACCGACTGTTCTTGTACCAAGCAAACTCTTGCTTCCAGCGACTTAACCAAGTCTTACACCACCACTTCTGCTGTCATCAACGACGAAACCGTTATTGTTACTGTACCATGTTCTACCACTGAAGAATATGTTTCAACTGCTGGTTACGAAGAAGACTCCTCCACCACCCTAACTGCCACCGCTGTTGCCACTTCCACTGTTGCCGCTGTCTCTTCCTTTGAAGGTCAAGCCAACAAGGCCGCTGCTGCTTCTGGTATCTCCTTAGCTGCCATGATTGCTGGTATTTTCTTATTATAAATGTAGATATGATTTCGCATCTGCATTACCTAAACTAACATTGATCTGTTGTTTAGAATATTATTACTCATAATATCAATCTTATTTATGATTTTATAGATTGTTTACGTACTACAATTAACATTTACCAATGATACCTTTATCTTTTCAGACCTAAATTCCTAAAACTTGGTGAGCCGCACAGTAAACCGATTTAGGCGAATTTAAAGTTGGGGCAAAACTGCTCGATCGCTTTGTCAAATCAAACTAGCTGCACAAGACAGTGAAGAAAAGAAGGGAGGGAGCATACAAGGGGGTTGTTGTTAAGTCGCTCTGCTAAACTCAATTGTAGCCAATATCGGTATAAATAGTGGCGGGCTAACGAATCTACAAACATAATAATAACATAAACTCTCATATTAAATGTCCGATTCCAAACCAGCGCCGTCTTTAATTTCCGAACTTCGAAGTCAATTGATCCCGAAATTCATTGAATCACAGAAACTTGATGATCTGATATACTTCAATGACGAGGATAGTTCACTGTGTTTCAAAGACTATAGTTCTACTAAATTGTCAGATTATCATACAAAAGTTGTATTCCATGAATCTCCATTAGCTTTAGTCCCTTCTTTTGAGTTTTCAAAGATCAGAGATCTGGGCAAATGCTGTTGTTTATGTGGTGAAGTATTCAAATTTATACACAAGCGTCGTGCTTCTGATGCCAATTCTAAACAAAAGGAAAAGCAAAATGAGAAAATAGTTGTCAGCAGGTATTTACAAGGACTGGATTGTGATTCTTGCTCACATAAATGGTGTTCTTTGCAATGTAAGAAAGTCGATGTTTTCCACTCATTTTTAAATCACATGCCAGCTAACTCAAAGACAAACAACTTGTTGAATTTAAATAATGAAAAGTTGATTTTGAATTACAATTCTTTCAACAGTTTTAAGAAGAAGGCAATTGCAGAAAATTGCGATTTAGTAGTTTATGGATTTTATCTGATTTTACAAATGATTTACGACACCGAATTGATTGACTACTATCAAGCTTTACCTGTACCAGTTGATGACGAGGACAACAAAACTACTGAAGAGTACATAAATATCTTGAACAAATATTTCGAAAATGCAATCGACTGGGAAAACTACTATCTATTAATAAAGGAGTCATTTAAGCAACCAAACTTGGAAGAGCATGACAAATTACAATTATCATTCAAGAAATTCCTAAGAATCATGCTAATCTTCAAACTGAATAGTATTCATGAAGGAAATATGATTTACTTTCTAACCAGTTTTATCAGACATAGTTGTGAACCTATTTGTAAGATATCTAGTATTTCAGATGGTATGATTTTAAATGATGACATTGAGGATGATTATGAATTGGAATCTGTGATTGATAATTCGATTGTGTTCAAGAGGAGGTCTAGTGTTGTTGAAGATAAGGAGAAGATTCTTAAGGATAAAAACAACACCTACAACAATAAGAACAAGAACAAGACAAACAATAACGATACAAAAGCGATTTATGTAACGTCCAATCCATTATTTAAGAATATTAAGAATATAAACGAATGGAATTCCAAGGCTAGAGGTATAAAGGTTCTCAAATTATTTGAGTCGAAGATAGATATACGAAAGTTGGATAATAATGACAAGAAGGAAAGGTTAACTATTAATTACCTATCTAATATACCAAATGATGTTTTCCAAAGACAAGCTGAGCTGAATGAACTTTATCAATTCAAGTGTGATTGTGATAGATGTACGAAAGAACTTAAATTATTTAATTTGGATAATGATAACGGATTTTTAGACTCTAGTTCAAACCCTGAATCTGATTTGAACCTTTTGAGATCTCAAGTTGATTCCTTGTCACTTTCGTCTTCTTCATCACCACCGTATATAACAACAAACTTAGATAACAGCAGTGAGAATGGTTCAAAGAGCAGTGAAAGTGATTCAATAGGAGTATCAGCAGCCACTTTTAAAACATCAGAATTGAAGATAATTCCGCTACCAACAAAATCAAAGTCAAGGCCCACGAGAGCCAGTTTCACATCTAGTGGTGGATCATTTGGGGAAGGAATATTGAAATATAATAGACGTCAAATCAAGGAAATGCTTGATAATTTATCTCCTCGTGTGTGTAGCAACAGCAACAGCAACAGCAACAGCAATGGTCATACAAAGGGAAACCATGCTGTCATAGGCAACTCAAACGATAATAATCTTCAAGAAGAAACTTTGTTCTTTGACTCAACTGATGATGAGGATGAAGTATTTGTGCATGTTCCACCTGGATTCAATCTTACGGGACGTAGGAAAAGTGTTCGTTTTGATGACCACGTTTCTGAGAAATGAAGAAATACACAAATAAACCAAAAAACTAACTATTTGAAATAAAAGTGAAGTCACTTACGATAAATTACGAATAAAATAAACTATATAGAAATTAGAATACGATGTATCATAAATAACGAAATTTGATGAAAGTAAAAGGGAGTGTTAATATTAATAGTAGAAAGTATAAATAAAAGTATATATATATATAAATAAGAAGTGATTAATTTAACACAAAACAAAAGCAAGAATGAAATAAATAGGGAAAAAAAGTTGGTTAAAGATCTTTTAAAGACGCAAGTGAAATATTTGATCATATCATACGTCTACGTTTGGAATTCATATCGTCATCTTGAGATGAAGAATCGCCTTGACCCTGTGGTCGCTGTTGCAGCTGCGAGTGCTTTTGTTGTGGAGATTGATCGTAATACTGCTGCTGTTGTGGAGGTGGCTGGTTGTAATGATGTACAGGGTGCTGTTGTTGTGGTTGTGGTTGCTGTTGCTGTTGCTTTTGACCATGTGGATGAGGATGGTGAACTAGATGGAAGCCTCCCTGTTGGTCAATTTGTTGACTTAGTTGCTGTTGTAATTGATCTTGATTTGAGTAGTTATTATTATTATTATTGGTTTCTGTTGATCCATTATCGCTTGAATCTGCCGAGTTCCCGTTTCCATTACCTGTTGGTGGGTAAGGATCATTTAAAGGATATATAAGACGTTTATCCATTTGATGTTTTTCCAAGATGGAATATAAATCATTACGGGAAAAGGGTTTGGCAAGAATATCTGTCATTCCATGTCTCAGGTAAGTGACCAAATCTTGTTCTTGATAATTACCGGTCATAGCAATAATTGGAGTATCTTTATCAAATGATCTTATCACAGAGGTTGCTGAAGCACCGTCCAAATTAGGCATGACTATATCCATTAACACAAGATCAAATTTAACTTTTTCAACACAGTTGATGGCTGCTAAACCATCTTTAACAACTTCCACAGTACATCCATATTTCGTGAGGAATCTAGTACATAGTTGAATACAGATATCATCGTCTTCGACCAGTAAGACGTGAAGAGCAGAACCTAGTGGACGAGCTTGGGATCTTTGTTCCTGTTGTGCTTGAGTGATTTGTATGTCGTTTCCATTATTATTGGTGTTAGAAGTGTTTATAGTAGAAGTGGAGTTACTCTTTGAATGATTTGGTTTATCATTGTCAATATTGTGAGCACGACTTTGGTGATTGTTATGATTTTTGTGATTATTATGACTTTGAATATCTAACTGATCATTTGGGTTTCTTTGAAATGGTAAATCTATAGGAGGTAAATCAATACCTGAATTAATCAAATTATTGAAGATATTCTTAATAGCTAATGAATTTGAATCAGTTATCTTTTTCTCAGCTAACAAGGAGTTAACTAAATTATTATATTTATTCGATAATTGTAAATAATCCTTAGATAAGGAATTAAGAGTATTATCTAATTTATAATAAGAATGAGACAAATTATTCAATTGATCTTTTAAATCTTTGATTTGATTCATATTTGAGTTATTCATTGATATTAAAGTAGCAATAGTTGAATTATCATCAATATTAATACCGCTATTAATACCATCCAAGTTGTTCCCATTTATACCATTGTTCATATTAATATTATTGTTCCCACTATTATTGTTCCCGTTAGTATTCATATTGTTATTACCATTTGAGTCTGTCAAGAAGTTGAAATTGTTATTGTTATTATCATTTTGAGAAATATCAAGTTTCCTTGTAGCAGGTGCTTTTCTTTTGATGTTTTCCAAAGATTCTATATCGTGTCTTCTAAAATCTGAATGTTTGAATTCCCAAATCATAACAGTACTTTTTTTCAGTTTTGGATCCTTATCTTTATCTTCTTGATTTTGATTTTGATTTTGATTATTATTTGAGTTTTTAACTTTATGGAAATCATATTTATTCAACTGTCTAACAAAAGAAGAGAAATTTGAATGTTTGAAATGTCTTGGTAAAATTTCCGAAGTAAACTCATTTGTATCATGAACTATAAACGATTCACCATCTTTTGACCAAGAAACTATATCTTTATACGAATCTTCTTCTAACATTTGGAAAAGTTTCTTAACGAAATCATTTGATACCGAAGTGGTGAGATGAGAATTAGAAGATGAAGGAGGAAGAGGAGGAGCACTTCCAGTAGATTGATTATTATACGAATTTATATTGGAATTTGTATTGATATTTTTGGAATCATTAGCCTGAATATCATTAATCATATCGGGAAGAGATAAATCAAACCCAGGTTCTTGTTTTATTGACATTTTTTGTAATTGAAAAATATATTGAGATTTTGGTAATGTTGCTTGGTATAACCGAAAAAAAAAATATATATGATATAATTAATACACGATAAATGGAGAATACCGATTAATTGAGTAGCTGAAATAATGACTTAATGAATATATATATATTAATTATGTCATATATATGAATTTTTGGTGTTAAAATGTATCTGATTTAAGATGAAAGTGTCGATTAGGTTATTAGTTCACAATGAGATATCGATACAATACGATGTATTATAAGCAAATGGATATTAGTTTTTTTTTTTTCAAAAAAAAAGGTGGAAATGAAAACAAAGAAGGCTAAAACGTGATAAAAAGGATTAATAAGTTAATGGATAGGTATAGATACAAGTGAGATATAGGGATATATGTAATATAAACATTCATTTGAATTACTTCTACTAGTTAAACTAATAATTAAAGTAATTTGATTGTATCAGCCCAACAGCAAACTAAAGTGAGAAGGATAATTAAGGAGCAAGCAAGGGTCGATCGACTTAGAAAATAAAATAAATAATTAAACTTTTACTCACGTGACATATTAATTTTTAGTTATCGATTTTGAATAATAAGTAAAGAAAGAAAGATTATATAGAAAGAGGGAAGTTTTTTATTTATACGATGATTCTATTGTCTGGTATATATATTATATGTGAGTCTTATATTACTTCTTTATTTATTTATTTATTTTTACCTTATTCCACTTCACAGGTAGCTTCTTGATCATTAAAGAATATTGCTACTCTTTTAGTACTCTGATACACAGTTACTATATATTCATAAAATTCAACTTGCGCCGCTTCTGTTTGACTCACACACACTTTAGCCAATTGCCCTCGTTTCTTTATCTCCACATTGTAAAACGGAAGTATTTGAATTAACCACCTTATAACTTTATAATAGCACAGAAAATACTGTTATAATTACCATTACCATTACAATCAACAAATTAACTAGTGACATTATTACAGAACACATTTCCTACAAAATCCATTTTCTACAATCCTTATTGTACCCAATCAACTAGGTCATATTATCTCTCAAATAAACAATTCCTTATCTAATATTTACTACACCTTTAAGTTTTAAGTGAGACGACTAAACACACACCACCAAATTCCTTCTTCATTACATAATTAAAGCAGCAGCTGTTTTTAAAAAAGGAAAGAAAAAATTAAATCTTCAATCAATCAATCATCATCTTTGTTTGTTTATTTGAATTACACTTCATCTTGTCAATTAGTCAAATATTAATTCTTTGATATTAATATATTTGTTATATTTTATTACCGGATATTGATATACTATCCATCTTCAATTTCTATTTCAATTAATATTTTATTGCTGCCTATTGGGGGTACGTTGCTTAATTCAACATCGAACGTACATGCCCCTCTGTCTTTTTTACTTTTTGATTTCTTTATCACAACTAATTTAACTGAATTCAATTAATTAACATCAATCCTTCCCCCTTTTATAAAAAAACTCATTTGCAATTTGTCAATTTAATATCACATCGTCATTTTAATAGAAGTATAACAAAGCATTAACTATGAATTTTTTTGGATTTGGTCACTCTAAATCTTCTACTGCTAATTCACAATCAAATTCAATTAATACCACCCCAGCACCTACACAAACTCCTCCTACTTCTTCTTCAGATAATAATAACAAACATCAATTGCCATCTAATACAATGTACGAAGCTAAAACCTACGTTTCTCCTGTGTCAAACATTAACAACTCTACTAATACTAATGTTGGTATAAATACTACTGCATTCCCTACCGAAATGCTACCTCATCCTCCAAACCCTACAATATCATTGTCAAACAACGCATTTGCCATTGGAACCACAATTAAAGGACCAGATGATGCTTTAAATAAAGCAGTTAATCAATTTGACCAACCAAACAATAATTTCAATTATAACCAAAATATCACAAATACAAATTCTCCATTCCTTAGTAATAATAATAATAATAATAATAATTTTACTTCAAGTAGTAATTTAACGGCTCAATTTTCAAACAGTAACAATAATTCCAATGCTACTTCTACCACAGATTCAAATAATGATTTTAATTCATTTCATTATAACACAGTTGCATTACCAATTGACAGCATGAACACTTCTTCTACTACCACAAACAACTTAGGTCAAGATGATGCAGGTATACCAAGAGGTAAGTTGAGAATTTCTATTATTGAAGCAAATGGTTTAAATGTTAAATCTCAACATTCAAACCCTTATGTTGTTTGTACTTTTGAAAATTCCGAATTCGTCACTCATGGCCCTGAATCATTTGATAATAGAAAAAATACCAACAATAGCAATAATAATAATAATAATAACTCAAATAACCACAATAATACTCAAAATAGCATAAAACCTAATCAACGGGCTCCTCTTATTAGATCTCAAACTTCATCACAGTCAAATTTCAATCTTTTAAAACCAAATGACAAATCTCCAATATCCAACAATAACGATAATACAAACACCAATGATACGAACACTAATAATAACACAAACACTAATAATAACGATACAAATAATAACAATTGTGCCAATCCTATATGGCACCATAAGGCAATGTTTGACGTTGTTGGAGCTAAATCCGAATTAGATATTTCTGTTTATGATTCAACCGAGGAAGATTCATTTTTGGGACATGTGAGATTCAGACCACAAACTATTCAAGAATCTTCAAATGAACAATGGTTGACTTTGAAGTCAAGAATTGATGGCGAGTTGATTACAGGTAGAATAAGAGTCAAGTTGGAATACTCCAAGACAGTTAAAAGACATTATGGACCTGACGATTTCGAAGTGTTGAGATTATTAGGTAAAGGTACATTTGGTCAAGTGTTTCAAGTTAAGAAGAAGGATACTTCAAGAGTTTACGCTATGAAAGTCTTATCCAAGAAGGTCATTGTACGTAAGAAGGAAATTGCCCATACAATTGGTGAAAGAGATATTTTAGTACGTACTTCTTCAAATGAATCTCCATTTATTGTCGGTTTGAAATTCTCATTCCAAACTCCAAATGACTTGTATTTAGTTACAGATTATATGTCTGGCGGTGAATTATTTTGGCATTTACAAAAAGAAGGTAGATTTTCTGAGGATCGTGCTAAGTTTTATATTGCAGAATTAGTGTTGGCATTGGAACATTTACATGACAATGACATTGTTTATAGAGATTTGAAACCAGAAAATATTTTATTGGATGCAAATGGTCATATTGCTCTATGTGATTTTGGTTTATCCAAGGCAAATTTGAAATCAAATGGTACCACCAATACATTTTGCGGTACTACTGAATATTTAGCTCCAGAGGTTTTATTAGATGAAACTGGATACACCAAGATGGTTGATTTCTGGTCTTTAGGTGTGTTGATTTTTGAAATGTGTTGTGGTTGGTCTCCATTTTATGCTGAAAACACTCAACAAATGTATAAGAATATTGCATTTGGTAAAGTCCGTTTCCCTAAAGAGATTTTATCTCAAGAAGGAAGATCTTTTGTTAAGGGTTTATTAAACCGTAATCCTAAGCATAGATTAGGTGCTATCAATGATGCAAGAGAATTAAGAGCTCATTCCTTTTTCAATGATATTGAATGGTGTTTATTAAGAGAAAAGAAAATTCCACCTCCTTTTATTCCACATATTGCAAATGAATTAGATACTTCTAACTTTGACCCTGAATTCACAAATACTTCAACATCGATAATCAATAAACAATTATTAATGGGTACAACTCCATTATCTCAAGCTGTTCAAGAGAATTTCAAAGGTTTCACATATGTTGATGAATCAATGATGTTTGACCATTTGTCTAAGAGAAACAATAATTCCATGAATGCATTTGGCTCATATAGACCAGGTATGATTGTTGGCTCTTTGGTTTTAGGTAATGTAAATGCTCCACCTGAGGAAGAAGTCATTCATGATGAAGAAGAAGAAGATGAAATGGATTCAGAAAATGATAATATGGATGTTGATGATGATTTTGTAAATGGTCAATTCGATCTTTAATCATTTAATTTATGTCTCTCTTTGTCTCACTGTGTATTCTATTATTTAATGTGCCCATACTCGCTTCTAATTCTTAATTTACTAACTCACTTATTTATTTTACTTTACTTTACTTTACTTTACACTCTATTTTATTTTAATTTTTTTTTTTTTTTCACTTTACTTTACTTTATTTATTACTCAGTTTCACTTGTTCTTATTCTTATATTATATTATCCTCATTTTATATATACTCATAAATAAATACACACTGTTTTATTCTATCACTTGAACACTTGAATAATCGATAACTTTCACATTAACCACGTGCTTGTCACCCATGATAAGCACGCGATCAACAGGATCCCATTTTAATCCTCCATTAACAAACTGACTATTATTAGAATTCACGAAGATTATCTGACCCTTGGAAAGTTTCTTACCATTTACACGCACCAGACGGAATTTCTCAGATGATCCATCTGTGAATGCTTCAATGATATCACCAAACTCGTCTCTCTGGCCGGGTAAAAGAAGCTCAATTGACATGCGCAAACCCACTAGGTTTTCAATATACAAGTCACCGGGTTTAATCAAAATATCACCCTCAGTGTATGAAACGCTAACATCAAAAGACTTTAAAACGTTGTATATCGTTTGGTTGGTGGATTTTGCTACATCCTCAATCAGACCTTCTATTTCAATCGTATCTCTCTGGGCATGACACATAGGTTCATCATCACTGGTGAAGAGGTCGTAAAAACCGGGTGATAACTCCATTTCAAGCTGTTTAATACGGTACATTGGTCTTCTCAAAACTAAGGGATAAGTGTAATCGATATCATATAGTGTTTGGTCATTCATTATGTCTGAATGCAGAAAAGAGAAATGAAATTGTTGCTTATGGGGTACTTCACAAGTAGTCAGGTGTAAGTAGTCTGGGGAGAGTTTGAGCTTTGTTGATCCTTCAGAATTGGTGTGTTGAATCATTCTGTGCTGTGTTGTAACTTTGGGCAAGGATTTAGTAAGTGGCATATTAGGGATGAATTTTTCTTGATCGGCAAATGAAGAAAGTTTGGCCATAACGTTTCTGATTCTTTGCAAAGAATGAAATGTTGGAACTGTATCAAGTTCTTCAAATCCACCATATTTTAAAACGTTCATTTCTGATTCTGTTTCCATTTGATCAATCATATTTGCGTAATTGATCAAGTACTTGTAAACTTTATTACGCAGCTTGTGTAATTCAACATCTAAGTTGAGCCCGTTTCTTTCAATATCATCATCTCTAAATAGATTCATAAATCCGGACATAAAAGACCCTCTTTTCTCCTTATTAAAAGACTCTAAATCTGCACTTTCGTCACCACTTAAAGGTACATCAAAGTCCGTTTCATTTTGTATGTTGTTGATAACTTTACCAGTTGTCATAACACCAAATTCTTCATTTAGAAAATCATATTCTCTGATCATTTTCGAGTCAAACCAAAGCGGATGACCCTCTGTGGAAAATATGATGTTACGATGTGGATGATCTAGAGCGTGATTATCAACATCGAATAATAAATAGAGATATTTCAAAGTTTCACTTAATACAAAACTTTCCATTCTATCTTGTCTTAAGTCATTCAATACATCCAAGACACCAGCAAATCCACAAGGCGCTATAAATTCCTTTTGTAATTTATATAATATTTCTTGTCCTATTTGTAGATAAACTGGATCTCTAGTTGCCTTGTATAGATGATATGTCGACTCAATAAACTCTGGTCTTAATGGGTACCATTCTAATGCAATTGAATTTTTAACCAATGCCTCATTAGTTTCATTATGTGTGAACCCTCTTATAGTATCACCATACTTGAATTTACCTTCACCTTGTGAATCAGGATCACTGTTGTACCTATTGATTATATTTTGGGATCTAATACCAGCTATATTCCAACGTTCTGGAATACAACCGTAATAGTTCCATATCTTCCAAAATATTTTATGAGATTCAACAGCATTGGAGATGTCACCACCCAAAACCATTAAACCGGGGAAAAATGCACTCAATGAATCTATCCATTCTACCACTGGCATTCCCGAATTTATGTCTATATTTAGAAAGACCCCAAGTGAATTCATAGAATGCTTCAAAAGTGAAGTATACGAGTCTGACCAAATTTGGTAGAATTCCTCATCGTCAAATAAGATTGCAAATTTCAGTGCGTATTCATAAAGTGAGTCTATTGATGCTCCAATACCCGCTATGTCATCTTTAAATGCGTTCTCTTTGAAATCAATAGTCATGGGGATCAAATTCAAAGAACTTCTTGAATTCCAAATGAATTTGAAAGTTCTCCTGGTCAGTGTTTCAAATATTGGATCATTAGTTAATCTGGATAGTAATGTAAGCTCTAAAATTGGAGATACAGCGCCCGCTGAACATGTCTCCGATTGGATTTTTTTGGGGACTCCATGAGGACCTCTAGAAAGATTGATTCTAGGGTACGGTATATTTGTATCTGTATCGAATGCCAGTATGAGTCGTTTACCTATATCGTATGCCAATTTTAATAATCCACCTTGGTACTCAATTTCATCTAGTTTGTCAAGAGCGTAAAGATGCGCTGATAACAAACTTCCCAGAACTCTAATATCTGTTTCAAACACTTGAACATTGGTATCGATATTAAAATCTTTATACATATCCAGTACTAGATCAATATGTTTTTTAAATTGAGATATATCATCTTTATCTTCAAATATTATAAAACTATCCAAGTTGTCAATCAAAGTGACTGAAAAATTCCCCAGTACATCATTTTGGACCTTATTATTATAATTTCCAAAATCAGGTTTGTTCGGTATGCACATCAAAGGACGAACTTCATCAAATGGGAAGCCATAGTTCATATAGCTATCCCATCCATAGTAGAAAAGATTCTTGGTTTCCTGTCGAAGGTACTTCAAGTGATCCGGCGTGAATGTTGATTGATATAGCTGCTGATCTGTGATATTTGTCCTGTATAAAGTTTGCTTTCGACATTCTATGAGCTGAAAATGTGAGCATAGGCAGATCAGCAAAAATAAACCATACGATGTCACACTTGAAAACGGCATCATTCTTGTTCCCAAAACCAATCAAAGTATCTTAATTATTTATGATTCAGATTCACTCTAATATCAATTTCCTTCTCCAGATCTATATAACAGGTCAAGAAACAAGACTAAAGATTCAGCATCAGCCCCAGTTTCCCAAAACCGCTTAGTAAAAAATATTCAGGCGGTGCACAACAGACGCGTCGCCTCAGAGCTTGTTTAGCTCATGTAACGCGTTTGTAGTAACATACTCTATGTTTTGATAACAGTGTGATGGCTAACACTGCAGGAGACTAGATCTTACTGTATAGAAAATAGCTAAGGAGTAAGCAGGAAACAGTCACATTATGTCCAAAGTATTTCAAGGAGCAGATCAACTGTCAAATGATCAACTTCTGGGTATTACAGATGATTACACCACTAGAGCAAACGTAGATGATTCAACCAAGGAATCGGGATCAGGATCTGGATCGATAAACCCAGAAAATCCAGATGAGCCAGTGGTGGTGAAGCACAGAAGGAAAATGCATACTTTAACACCTGAATTGCTGTTAAGTCAACGTGGGTTGCCTACTTTACTGTTCAATTTATCCAAGTTTAAGTTCTTTAGTGATCAAACCAAATATGATAAAAAGAGATACGGAGTACATTACAATGATCATAGAGTGAATCGTAGTACTTCAGACTATAGAAAGAGGTATAAGAATTCTTACCATTTTGCCAACTTGACTAATTTGCTTTATATATACCAAAAGTTTGGTCACGATATATATCCAAAGGCCAAATTTGTTGATTTTATTCCTATGTTAAGCAATGCTGTGAACAGTAGGGTTCAAGTAAAATCATTCTTGAAGACGTGCGTGGATACTGATATGAAGGCTAAAAGAGAAAAACTAATGGATAAATTGAAGAAGGATATAGAACCAAATGAGGATCTTGGTGTTCCTCAAGATAAAGACAGAGAAAGAGAGACTTTACCTTCAGTTGGTGTTATTGAGGACAAAAATCTTGAAAGATTTAGTGATAGAAGTAATGTTTCTAAAGGTACTGGATTATTTGTTGATGATGACGAAGATGATGATATTTATAGTTATTCAAACACTGCACAATCTAAAAATGCCGCCGTTATTAGAGAAGAAGATGAGGACGATGATTACAGTCTCCTACAATCAGCTCAAACTACTATAAATCAAAGTAATATCTCTAAGGTAAAGGCTACTGTTGATCAAACTATGAAAGTTGGACAGGAGAACCATAATAGTGTTGATCAATCAGCTTTTAATAAGGACAAGGACGAAGAAGATGAGTTTTCCGATGACGACTTACCTGATCTTAGCACATTACCAGATATGAGTAAAATAGGGAACAACGGTAACACTAAAAATGATATGGATGATTTTGATATGCTTTTACAAGAACAACAACAAAACCACAATAACAATGATTTTGATTTGAACGAGGAAGAGTTGAATATTATGCGTGAAATGGATATGTAAAATCTTTAAAAATGGATCAGTTAATTTAGAAAGATATATAAATAAATAACAAGAACAAGTCTAGTTTTATCTAATCTTTATCTATTAGCTATATATTTCAAGGTTTAGCGATACCTCTTCCCTCACCCAATTCCAACACAGTACGTGAAAAAGGTCTACGATGAACAGTTTCCCAGAAACCCTGTTTACCTTCTTCATTTGACTCCTTGATTCTTCCGTCAACCATAGTTTGGTGGAAACTGTTTTCACCTAATGAGAAACCTTGAGTCCATGTAAATAAAGCAGCTGCTGTACCCAAACCTGCAGCCAAACCAAAAGATCTAGCAATTGGGAAATTTGGCTTCAGTGCTGCTGCCAGAGTAATGGCAATAAAAGTAGCTGAGAATTGGACACCAGGACGGTCTTCTTCATTTAGGTTATAACCTGCAGCAGAAAGGAAAGTATAAACAGCAGCAGCTAATGGGATTGACAGAATTTGGTGTTTGTTCTTATTTGATGCCATATCAAACATAGACAAGTATTTCAATATACCTGGTCTTGCCGAACCCTTTCTGTACTGTAATTGTCTTCTTAAATGCATTCCGTAAAAGATAAGACCCGTTGCTCCACCTACTTTTAAAGATTCCTTAATAGGATCTCTTGGAACATAGGGAACGGCCTTCTTGGGCCACACTGGTTTGGGAAACAGTATGCTTCCGTCCACTTCAACCATTTTGTGTTATTTATAATTTGGTAGAAGTTGTTGAATTTGTAATAGAGAATATAGTTTAATCACTAAACTTGATTTACCTGGTTGATAAGAGTGTTTCCCCTCATTTTATAAGTTGTATCTAAGGGAAGTCCTCCTGCTTACCTAATCTATTTTTTTAAACAACCGTCGATCGACTAGTATCTTTTAAAAAGGTGTACAGGTGAAATAGACATTTTAATATATCACAACACAAATATGAGTGACAAGTACAAGCATTGAAAATCAGCCTAGGACACCCGTGCACTCTCACGTGCAGGTAAACACCCGGCACCGCTAACAAACATTACTTAGCATCCACACCGAACACCTCATCACCATTCTCCGCACTAACTAAACGCTCGCCCAGCAGTCACACTCCGAGCCCTCGGTTGTGCAATACTCGAAGCCTCAAATTTTTCCACTAGGCAATCCCACAGAGAGACCAGGACCCACACAGAGAGTAGCTAGTGATGCCTTTCCTTACTGTCCTTCTACCTGAAAAATATATATCATTTTTAAATACTTGAAGTAATTTACTCCTTATTATCACTCTATTCATTTTAAACTTTAGTTCAACAACTAATCAATTATCCATCATGGCTAGAGGACCAAAGAAGCATCTCAAGAGATTAGCAGCTCCATCCCACTGGATGCTTGATAAATTATCAGGTGTTTATGCTCCAAGACCATCCCAAGGTCCACATAAATTAAGAGAATCTTTACCTTTGATTGTCTTTTTAAGAAACAGACTGAAGTATGCCTTAAACGGTAGAGAAGTCAAGGCTATCTTAATGCAAAAGCACGTCAAGGTTGATTCTAAAGTCAGAACTGATGCCACTTACCCAACTGGTTTTATGGATGTCATCACTTTAGAAGCTACTGGTGAAAACTTCAGATTAATTTACGATATTAAGGGTAGATTCACTGTTCACAGAATCACTGACGAAGAAGCTTCTTACAAATTAGCCAAGGTCAAGAAGGTTCAATTAGGTAAGAAATCCATTCCTTATGTTGTCACCCACGATGGTAGAACTATCAGATACCCAGATCCAGCTATCAAGGTTAACGATACCGTTAAGATTGATTTAGAATCTGGTAAGATCACTGATTTCTTAAAATTCGATACTGGTAAGTTAGTCATGGTTACCGGTGGTAGAAATTTAGGTAGAGTTGGTGTTATCACTCACAGAGAAAAGCACGAAGGTGGTTTCGATTTAGTTCACATGAAGGATTCTTTAGACAACACTTTCGTCACCAGATTAGGTAACGTTTTCGTTATTGGTGAACCATCCAAGCCATACATTTCTTTACCAAAGGGTAAGGGTATTAAATTAACCATTGCTGAAGAAAGAGACAGAAGAAGAGCTCAAGCTGGTTTATAAATTTAGATTATATTTTTTCTCAAAGTACTAATTTATTTTTTCATTTATAATCTTCTTGATAACAGCTTAAAAACAACCTTTTTTATTTAATTATATATAACAAATAAAAAATAAACTAATCATTATTTAAAAACATCAATGTGTTTTTTATTGCCATTTAATAACCTCTTTAGATGCATTCCGTATAGTGGTGATCCGTCCAGTTGGTTAAAATTTACTTGATTTTTTTGTCCTACGGTTTTTGTCTGTATTCTGTAATACTCAGTTCGCTGCGAGTTTATTAAGTTAATATATTTACAAGGTACACAAACTAGATACTACAAAGGTGATCGGTTCTATCATAAAAGAGACACTCATTTTTTGAAAGGATATTCAACATCCTCATCCTTTCTCTTCCAGATCTTCTTCTTCTTTTTTGTTGGAACATACTCAACAAATACCTCTTCACAATTTGCCTTTTTGAACTTTTTAATAAATCTAGGATCCCATAATTCACTTGCAATTCCAAGATCTTTACAACATCTCATCAAAGCGTTAGATTTACAACCCTCAGTAGCTGTAGCTATTCCCTTATCGTTGAAAAATGTTTGTTCTCCACGTGCAATGGAGACTAATCTGCCATGAACGACTAAACAGAACTCACGACTCAGTAAACCTCCTGATCCTGAATCATTCTTAGTGATGGAAACCTCGGAACGTGGGGCCATACCCCATGCACCTGCTCCAAAGGCACGGTTCAATACTCTACGGTATTTGATTTCTGGAAGATATAAGAGCCCATCAGGTGTAATTTCAATATCGTCAGTTGCAAGAGGCGCATATAACACTTCTTGAGATTCTTTGGAAAAGGCAAATCCTCCAAGACCATGGAACGAAGAAGACCAATTGGTAATCGAATTATCAGTTGGCGCATTGGGTAATGGTGCACTATTAGGATCATATGGAGGTGTTGCCAAAACACCATCCAATTTATTGTCCTTCCATTCAGGAACTGGAGATGTTCCTACTATCTTACTAGTAGCTCTTGTCTTATTGACAGTCTCTGGTATAGCAGAAGCAGTACCATTTTTAATGGTACTAGAACCGCCACTACCTGATCCTTTATTATTGCCCTTCTGTCCTATTTCATTTAAGATAGAAAAATCAGCAATTCCTCTTCTCTGCAGTTGTAAAAAAGGCCTGAGCACTGTCTTTGCCGTTTTAATTTTCAGCATCCCAGCAATATTAACGACTGTGATGAACTTTTGGAAACGAATATGAAGCGCAATGAAGAATACTGGACATCTTGAAACTACACTACAAGACAGTGGACACAACTGCAAGCCTTATCCAGCATTCTTTGCCCTTGTAGCAAGACTCCAGACGCGGCTTGGAGTAAGGATAATATTTCAATGTGGATGCGGACCGACGCGTCGTTCTGGGGCTACCTGGAAAGTTTACGTGTCGATTCGGTTCGGTTTACGATCTGTTTGGGTTTATTGTGGACTTATCACTTAGATATATCGTTGCTACCATAGCTACAATTGCTGCTTCCCCCCCTGGCCAGATCACTCCATTGCGTCAGTTCTGCTGGTAAATACTGTCTCATAATGCCTCCTAAGAAGCACACTGCTGAAAAGAAGGAACAATCTGTTTTCCTGGAGCCAGCATTGGGCACCCCAGCTCAATCTAACTCACATATCGATTCCAAAGATGAAAAATGGTACAGATTTGCTAATTTAGCACTTACCATTTTAGCCTTTGCTACCAGATTCTACGTCATTTATTACCCCAATGAAGTCGTCTTTGACGAAGTCCATTTTGGTAAATTCGCATCCTATTACTTAGAAAGAACTTATTTCTTTGATTTACATCCTCCATTTGCTAAATTACTTATAGCTGCTGTTGGTTATATCATCGGATTCGATGGTTCTTTTAAATTCAAGGATATTGGAGACTCCTATATTGCAAACTCTGTTCCTTATATCCCATTACGTGCCTTATCTGCTACTTTAGGTTCATTAACTGTTCCAATTATGTTCAACACAATGAAAGAATGTGGTTACAGTATTCCAACATGTGTATTTGCAGCTTCTTTAGTTCTTTTCGATAACGCTCATGTTGCTGAAACAAGATTGATCTTGTTAGATGCCACTTTAATTATCTCGGTTGCAGCATCTGTTTACTGTTATGTTAGGTTCACCAAGCAAAGAGAAAGTCCATTCACTTTAGATTGGTGGAAATGGTTATTAGCAACTGGTGTTGCCTTATCATGTGTGATTTCAACTAAGTACGTTGGTGTTTTCACTTTTGTATGTGTTGGTGTAGCAGTTGTATGGGACTTATGGGGATTATTAGACTATAAGAAAGGTTTAACTATCAAGAAGTTTTGTCAACACTTTTACGCTAGATTCATCTGTCTTATCTTAATTCCATTTTACATTTACTTAATGTGGTTTTATATTCATTTTGCTGTCTTGACAAAATCTGGTCCAGGTGATGCTTTTATGACTCCAGAATTCCAAGAAACTTTAGGTGATTCACCATTAGCTAGAGAGTCCAAGGTTATTTACTACCATGATATTGTTACTATTAAACACAAGGATACCAGTTGTCTTTTACATTCTCATCCATTCAACTACCCATTACGTTACGATGATGGTAGAGTCTCTACTCAAGGTCAACAAGTTACCTGTGCCACTTTACCTCAATTGGATGCTAATGATTACTGGGAGATTTTACCTAATCACCACTTCAAGGAAGGTGATGTGTTAAACAAAAATGTTGTTGTTGGCCAAGGTGATATCATTAGATTAAGACACATTGGTACTAATGGTTACCTTTTGACTCATGATGTTGCTTCTCCTATGTACCCAACTAATGAAGAATTCACTGTTATTAACGTTGAAGAAGCTAATGGACCAAGATACAATGATACATTGTTCAGATTAGATCCTGCCGATAAGAAGCCAACCGGTCAATTAAAGACAAAGTCTTCTGAAGTTAAGATCTTCCATGTTCCAACTGTTGTTACTATGTGGACACACAATGATGAGATGTTACCTGATTGGGGTTTTGGTCAACAAGAAGTTAATGGTAACAAGAAAGTTCAAGATAACGACAATTACTGGACTTTTGATTCTATTATTGGTTTATCTGCTGAAAGAGCCAAGTTTATTCCAAAGCCAATCAAGAAACTTCCTTTCTTAAGAAAATGGTGGGAATTACAACTCACTATGTTTGAACAAAACAACAAGTTATCATCAGAACATCCATTCGCCTCCGATCCTATTTCTTGGCCTGTATGTCTTAGTGGTGTCTCTTTCTGGACTAAGAATGAAGCTAGAGAGCAAATTTATTTCATCGGTAACATCTTTGGTTGGTGGATTGAATGTGGTTTAATTGCAACATACTTGTTGTTAATCTTGATTGATCAATTGACCACGAGACGTAACATTCAAGTATTTACTGATAAGGGTAGATCAAGATTATACTTGAACATTGGTTTCTTCTTTGCAGGTTGGGCTACACATTATTTCCCATTCTTCTTAATGTCAAGACAAAAATTCTTACACCATTATCTTCCCGCTCATTTATTGGCGGCCTTGTTTGCAGGTGCAATGCTTGAGTTCTGCTTCACCGATAACTTAAATCCAGACTTCACTTTAACTGGTTCTGCTCCTAAGAAGAGTGGCAGTAAGAAGGAGGATTCTAATGCCACCACTGGAAAATTACAAATGTTACCATACTTATCCACCTTGGTCGTATTATTCAGTATACTTATTACTGTCTTCATCTTCTACGCTCCTTTGACTTACGGTAACTCATCATTGAGCATCGAAGAAGTCTTGAAGAGAGAAGTCATGAATATCAAACTTCATTTCTCAAAATAATTTTGAACCCTATTAAACTATAACGTATTATATATAAGCAAACAAAACCAATACTTTGTATAAACATTGGTTCATTATGATTCTTTTAAATATTTCCTTAATACAATACATCTAGATCCCTTGTGAAAGATTGTAATCGGGTATTTATTCTTTGGCAACTAATGGTCCTTCACAGGAAAGGGTATGGTACGATGCAGTTTTTGCGTTATTTTGATATAGTCTTTCTCATTTCCATAAGTAATAACACCATGCCTAATTAAGAAATCAACGATTATTGCTCCACAATTAGGTTTAAATTCACCATTTTTCAACCTAAGTAAAACTTCATTAGTGGACATCAAGCGGAAATCCTCTGCTTCTCCATCTTCCGGATAAGGAAGATCACCTTCACTCATCTTTAAATCGTAAAGATACGCTATTTCACATTGGACTAGATGACCCTCTGTAGTCAACCCGAAAGTTTCACCTTTGGACTTATTTGGTCTACCAGCAGGTTGAAACATGTAAGTTATAGCACCTACAGTAGTATACCTCTTGCTTACATATTCCTCAGAGAGTCCAGCTTCCTCAGAACACTCCTTGAAAAATGTCTCGTGGATGCTATATGGATGTCCTACTCCTCCAGCAACTGTGTTATCCAACATTCCTGGAAATGTAGCCTTGGTTGGTGATCTCCTTGGCACCCAAAGCTTGACTTGTTTTGTTTCGGGATCTTGAACGTACCCATTAATGTACACTCCGTACATTACCACTCCAATTATGGGACAGATTGCTCTTTCTGCATGAAAGTATTCTTGTTGAATATTGTCGTAAATAGTATACTTTTCATTTCTCCATCCTAGTAAAGTTTCAAATATATTCTTTGATCTCAAATCCTCGGCGATAAATGCTATAGCATCATCTCTTTTCTCTATTGTGTCTAATTTTGAGTCTAATCTAATGATTCTTGATTCATGATCAACACTAAGGTATTCTGGATACTGAGCTAATTCTTTGGCTACCATCGGGATGATATATCCTAGTTTGAACGAGTCATCATGAGCATGAAGCGTGTAGACTTGGTTCTTGAACACATTGTAGTCCTCCTCCTCTTCAAATTCGTTGGGAATAACGTCCACCCTTTTCACAACATCCAGTAATGAATATTTGAGTTCCCACATTCTTGATATTATGTCACTGTGTGCTTTCAATTGCATCTGTAAATAGGTTGGAGCTGAATCAATTTAACACAAGCCCCTCGTTTATTGACTCTTCACTTTTCGTGGAGAAAAATAAAGCAGAAGAGTTTTTGTAAGAGTTCAAATTACTGTATTAAGACATTAACTTGCTAAAAGAAGCACACCAGGGACCCTCACAAGAACACTAGAAGATAAAAAAAAGCGTGTATATTATGTCAGTGGGAACACTGAAAATCTTGACAAAAGCTTTGGATCAGTTTTTGTCAAAAAGAGAGGTTTCTGTCATTCTACCGCTTGAGCTTAAAAAGACAATAGAAGAATACCTTTTAAACCATAATACATTTGAGTCAAATAATTCCAAAAGACTTAGTGACGCTCTGTATGGGTTATACAAGAACTATGTCACAAGTGATTTCAGTAAAGATATAGTGTTCATATCCATCTTAAAGCTCTTAATATGCAATATAGTGGACAATAATGAATTCACAATGTGGATCAAAAAGTATTTGAAGGTTTCAATAGATTCTGCTGGTCAAGATATCAAATTCGTCGAAGCTTCAAGAGACATGGTTCTATATACTTTGTCATTTAAAACTGAGCTCAGTGGTGAGCTACAGGATAAACAAATGGAAAGTTTCAGAAAGGCACATGCTGATAAAGTTGTCATAATGCTGATTAACTATTATTTGCGACCAAAGTCTATATTTGAAGATGAAAATATATACGAAGAGGAATCTCAAGAACTAGAAGAAAGAAAAAGATTTATAAAAATGAATATCAGACTAACACTGGAAAAGTACGCCAAGTTTGACTTCATAAATTACTCTAGACTGATGAATGAGTATATTATCAAACCAAAATACAGAATGGATACTTTGACTTTGCTATCGTTCTATATTGCCGAGCAAGACCATGAAACGCTAAAACTAACAGCGGAGACATCTTTATGGAAAAGCATACTAAATGTCTTGCAGTTTGATCATTCTAAGCATACGGTTAACTGTGCGTTAAATGTTTTGATTATGATTATTCCCCATGTCGCTTCTATACTGCCCGACAATTTACCTGTTTTGTTCCAGATATTAGCCAGACTGATTATTTGGACGATAGAGGATGAAGAGCACAACAACAAAAATCATCAAGCTGAACTTCAGAGTGACAGTGTTACTCCCACCAACGAGAAGGAAGATTTATTTGATAAAAAAGGTAGAGAGATAGTGAAGACCGATTGGGAAATGCTGGAGGGTGATCCTTTAGATGAGGGCTTAACTCTTGACTTTTTCAAGCTGGCAGTGTTTCTATATGGATTATTTCCCATTTCATTCACGGATTTTATGAGACACCCAGAAACTAAGGAAAGGCGAATTAGTGGGTTCCAGGAAAAATCCAAGCACTTGATCCAAATTTTTACAATGCATGAAAATTTCATTTTATACAACTCTAAGGAAGAAGAAATCAAAAACTATGTTACATATTCTTCTTCAATAAAGTCACCTGAAGAACTGAAGATAAAATGTTTCAAATATATTATCATGTCGGATAATAATACAACAAATAATGAGTCCAGGACACTAGTGAATACTATAAAAACAAGGAATTCATCATTATCAACAGATCTGGACAGTGAATCTCCTCTATCTCCAACATTTTTGTCTCCTAACTTATATCCGCAACATGATGCCCCTGTATTTAATACCCCGAACTTTAGTAAGATATACCCCAACGCACAGCTCTCCAATTCAACTGAAAATCACAAATCGGTAGATGGCTTATTGGATACACATAAGCAGCTGTTTTTCAAGAACGATAACTCAATTTACTCTGACTTTATTCGCCGTCATTCTATCCAATCTTCTCTTTCAGACTCTGACAACTCCACTCCTTATTACACAAATGGAGCGTCAAACTTGATAGATTCTATTACAAACGCTAATGCCGCCAGTGGTGGGGCATCTTCGGATTTCTATAGACGTGAGTTGATGATTTTGATGAATGAGCTTGACTTTCAGGCTTATATCAGGCAAAACAGCATATTTAGAATCAAACAGCTTACCAATGAAAACAAAAACCTTCGTGATAAGCTGGAGCGGTTGAATATTGATACTGAACAAATGAATTTATTCAAAGCAGAGTCCACCCAACTTAGAGAAGAGTTGAATACTCTAAAAAGAGCACATACCATGGATACAGATGTAACACCCAAACTCCAGATAACAAAAATTATCCACAATAATACAGAGTTAAAGGAAAGTAAAAGACAATTAGAAGGAGAGGTGATTGCCTTAGAATCTAAGATAGTGAAATTACAAGCTGACATCAATGAGTTGAAATCTGAGACAAATCAAACTGCAATTGAACTGTCTACTCTCAAAAACTGTTTATCCGTTCTTCAAGCAGAAAATGCCAGTTTAAAAACTAAAATCACAATTAAGGAAAAAACAGAGTTGGAAAAAAAGAAAAATATCAAAGATAAATCGTATGAAACGCTATCATTGCAGGAAAAAAGAATATTTTCGTTAGAGGAGCAAATAAAAGCTATTGAAAACAATCATAAGGACGAGCTAAAAAAGATAAACAATGACTACAAACAAAGGCTGAATGCTTTGAACGATGAATTGACAGCTGCAAAAAGTGCAAATTTGGAAACATCAAACAGTTTACTCAAGAGAATGACTCAGGCATACGAGTCAAAGATAGCCAATCTTCACAGGACTATATCTCAGTTGCAAGAAGACTCTAACTTGAAAGAAGAAGAATTGATAATGTTAAGGACAACAAAGCCAATCAATATACCACATTCAATTTCAGGAAGTACGTCAAGTTTGCTCAACAGATCACACATGGGAAACACATTTGATAGGCTTGCACCTACTGATCAAGAGCTGAGCTACTTCCCCAAATTTGATTCTCGTAGCTCTTCTGATCAAAACTCGGGTGGACATGCGGCCACTACTACGTTTGCCAACAATCATGGTTCTGTATCATCGCTCTCCAACGCAAATTCAAAGCAAAGGGTACCAGTATCTTCAAACCAAAGTCCTGCTTCCCCGCCTGCCCAAACTCCAATTTCTCTTCCTACACTAGGTGGTGTTTCTTTCTTTAAGAAACCAGTAAATACTTCCCAACCAACAACAGATACTGCATCTATAGTAGTTAAGGGTAGAGGAGGAGTTCAAAGAAAGACGAGATTGAAGATGTAGATAAGAGATGGCTTATCTAATTAGCGGTGCGAGGTGTTTTTGTTGCCTTCCCCATAGAATTTTTTAGCCTTTTAGATAATTTGTAATGTTAGTAGATACATGATTTTGGATGTAATAAAACTGAATGTATTCATTAAAAAAGGTTGTGGTGCTATGGCGGCTCCCAGTAAAGCTAAAAAGAAGGGTGGGATTACCGAAAAGCGAGTAGCTAAAAATAATCATGCATTAGATGGTATTGCGCCAGGAGATAACCCTGAAGATGTCTGGAATAGAAATAGAAAAGCAGTGAAGGTCTCAATATGTCGTGTACTTCAAGATTATATCACTAAACATATGGAGAAAGAGAAGGTTGAACACTTACCTGCAGATTTGGCTGAGTCACTCTCCAGTGAATATGAAAAATTCCTTTACGACAGATTTAAAAGTAACATCGTTAAATATCAAGAACAATTTCGCAAGAATCTGATTGCTTTGAAGAGTCAGAAGACCGAGTTTGCCAGTGCTATAGCGTTGGGTCAAATATCAGTGGAAGACTTTGTTAAACTAAGACCTGAAGAGCTTATGTCTGTTGAACAAAAGATAAGGAATGGTACATTGAAAGAAAGAGAGCTGAAAGCTACCATAGGCGAGAGTTTGCCTGATAACATTGCAAAGATTAAAGAACAAAATCAATATGCCATTGTGAGTGAGAAATGGGGCTTATCGGGTAGTTCTGCCGCTATTGATGACGACGATGACTAATGTAATGGTTTTTTGTAACATATTTGTAGACAATAATTTTGTATTTTTATTTGTAAATTTAGTTTTTTATGGGTTTCCAATTTTTGTGTTAAAGAAAGCAACACATATATCAGGTAATTGATACAGAACAATCGTATTCTTTTCTAAAAGTACATAAGTTGTAATATCACAGTAAACTATTTAGTTGAGCTTCTAAGAATTCTTCCACTTGATCGAGTTGCCTGTCTTGTTACAACTGGAGGCTCAGGTGGTTCCGAGCTTAACACTTCAACCGCATCGCCTTCTTTTTGAATATCTTCAACCGCTTTTAGAGGTTGCGATTGGGACTCAATAGCATCTACGAACGCGTTATCGTCATCTTCATCGTCATATTCCTCTTCATCGTCCTCTGGGTCACGACCTTTGTGTTTTAACTCTGGCTCGTCTTCGGCATCTAGATCGATAACTTCGATCTCTTCTTTATTTTGGATTAGTTTTCTTCTTTTGTAGTTAATTTCTGCTTCAGGTGATAATTTCTGGATAGCAGGTAAACTATTCTTTGGTGTGAATTTTGGAGGTGGAATATCAGGAAGATGAATGCTATGTTTGACTTCTGAAGACAAATGAGGCAATGGTGATTTTTCAAAAAATGAAGTGATTTTCGACTGAGTTTCTCTTTTTGGAGTTGCAGAACTTTTTGTTACAGTTGTTGAACTAGCTGTGCTGGTTTTTCTACGTCTTGGACTAGAGTCGTTAATGGTAGTTTCATTTTCAGTACCTCCCAAAGTTGAATCAGTGGAGTTTGTCAGCTCTGCCATTTCAACAGCGTTGAATGGTGTGGTGTTGCCAATTTTCAACGCTTCAGAGTCATCACCAACCTTCATCAGTTCAGTTTGCTTCTCTTCGCCATCAGGGTGTTCATCATTCGTCGATTCAATTTGCAAGTCTCCGTCATCAACAGGGTCAGCTTTGGTAAGTTCAATTCTCTTCTCTCCGTTTTCAAATGGTTCAACAGTACTAGGTTTAGGAGCCTTAATGACAGAACTTATGACGCCAATAAGACCTATTTCATTTGCAGGTGTTGGGGTCTCATCTCTTTCCAAATTATCAGTACCCACCTCTTTCATAGTAATATCTTCGTCAATGCGGTCCCCGTTATCATCAATCTGGGAATTCATTCCAGCAGCACATTCAGTGGTATCACTTACACTTATGTTACTTATAATTGAGTTAAACATAGGAGACTCCTGTCTCTCCAGACGTGGTGACTTGTCATTCTTTCCTTTCCGTTTTGTAGGTGAATCTTCCGCAGGCTTCAGTAAAGCATAATCAGGAATAGGAACTTTTTCAGGAACAACATATTCCAAATAATCACCTTCATTGGTAGCTTTAGTGATTTCTGCCATTAAACATGAAACCGCTTGTAATGCCCTGACACCAAAAGGTGTTATATCTCTCCTTGCAACTTTGGTCTTTTCTTTAGAAGATGCAGGACCAGGACTTCCAGTATTGAGTTTATCATCTACTAGACCAGGCGACTCACTAATACTATTTTTATCGTCTTGAGAGCAAAAATCCAAGAACAACTTCAAGTATAAACTGTGATAACACTCATCGATACTACTGGTTGTACCAAAACCGTTTGCCATTCTTCTCAAATCATTTGACTCGTTTAAAAATAAGAAGAGAAGCTTCTCCTCATGAGTGAAAGAAGTTTTCGTTTCCAAGTATTTGATGAATCTTTCACAGTCGACCAGAAATTTCGAATAAGATAACCTTACTATCTCTGCATCCAAGAAGCCCTCATAAATATACGCAATTCTTTTCGTCAAAGAACAAGTAACAGCTATTGAATGCTCCCAAGCATTGAGCAAGCGAACCATACTTGCCCCATATCTTCTGAGCTTTTTGTTCATCACAAATAGTTGAAAGATATCATCGGTAGCTGCAAGAAGGTCAATATAGAAAACAATGTATTGATAATTGTAAAAGAAATGTTTACCCGGTCTTTCTGCTTCTGGCTTCCAAATTGTACTCAGATTTCTTACATTTGGTTTTAAATTGATAATATGGCCCATTTGCTTCTTTGCATTTTCAAATTCTTCAAACTTTTCAAAATAAATCTTAGCCATTCTATAATGAGGTTTGTGGTGCCAGTTTTTTTTATCTTGATTAGATACTTTTTTTAGTAGACTGATGATAAACTTGTAAAACGCATCTGATTCACAAATTTCATTTCTTGTAGTTGCCATATCTTGTTCATTCAATGCAAGCATTGGATCTTTTTGGATGATATCGAGTGCTTCATCAGTGCTTATTGCCTTGGCATCTACCAATTTCATAACTACTGAGCACAACCTGTAATGAGGTTCAATAACAGGGTCATCTTTAGAACCCGACTTCAGAGCAGCTCTACAGGAGTCTAACAATGAATCAACAATCATTTCAGGAGAGGAGTGGAGTTTATACTCGACTTTACTTAGGTAATAGTAACTTGACCAATCTTCAGGATTTGCTTGAATTGCCACCTGAAAGCAAAATTTCAGAATGTTTAAAATCACTTTGCCTCTCTCTAGCTTCGATTGGTTTGTGATGATTTCTACTGAATTTTCCAAAACTTCTGCTTTATCTGTACCAGATTCTTTCAAAGACTGGGCATTAGAAGATGCAACTAAAGAGTTGATCTTTTCAAAGCTTTTTATACCATCTCTCTTCACGAACAATGGCATATAATTGACGGAAAACGCCAACATTGCCATAGGCTCCAAGATGGAGTTGTACAGCTCTTTTCCAAAGAATGTCCACAACTGAGGAGCTAGGAAAGCATTTACCCTTTTAGCATCATCATCCATTTGTGCATATATATTTATTGCCATCAAGTAGCACAAAAGAGCCTTCTTTTGGAGCAAAGCAGTACTGATTTTTTTGTCTTCGTTAGTTAATTTATCTGAAGTCCATATAATTTCATCTTCTACCAGAAATGAGTATGTTTGTCCTAAAAATATCCAAGTCTCAAAACGGTTCGATCCGGTGAGCAGATCTTGGGTAAGGATTTTGGTGACAAAATCGAGCTCTACCATTCTTCCTTGAACACTCTTCTTTCTTGTCTTATACAAAGACAATGCCATAATACCTTGCAAGTAATAAAAACCTGAGTTTGAAGTGGAAGTTATGGATAATTCCGGTTGTTGAAACTGTGCATCCAACTCCAAGACACCATAGAAAGCCTTTTTAATGAGTCTTAACGTCAGCTGCGTTGTGGACAAATAAGATTCAACAATAGCATCATTAAGTTTTACAAACTCATTGCTATTTTCAACTTCAGTTATCTCGCCAATAGCATTTGCAATTATGTCGATAAGACTTTTCATATCCGACTTTGGTGTATGAACGAGAGGGTTTCTCTTTTTAAGCAAGTAAGGAACAATGAAAGTGGTTAATTTCAATGCATTTTCTTTGGAAATTGATATTTCAGCGGCATTTGCAACACTAGTTGTTGAGGATCCGTTTGCAGTAGCTGAATGCCCAGTACCATCATACTCACACCCATGGTCAAATGGCACGAAACTACCAACAGAGACTTGAATTCCATATTTACAGTGAATGCATTGAAAGAAGTCCTTATCAGACTCAAACCAACTTAGTTCAATCAATCTTGATTGAATATAATCAAGGAATATACCATTGGATAAACCACAGCATCCATGAACCCCAAGTTGTTCATGAATAATACTAATGAAATCGTTGATGACATCTGGGATTGTTGATTGTAATGATTTCTCAAAATAAATACACAGAAGGGTTCCTGATACTAGGGCAAGTTGTTTGAAAGTCTTACTTGAACTTGGTGAGATCCTTGAAAAGGAATTTAATAAAGACCCTTCTATCTTTGAAGTTTCTTCATGCACCAAGAAAGAGTAAAACATGTTGAAAAAGAATATGATGCTTTTCAAAATTTTAGCTGCTTCGTCACTGCTTTCAAACTGGATAGCAGAAGTGTCCCAGTCGGCAGACTGGAGAAGTTTCAAGTAGTGATGAGCAAAGTTACCAAAAAAGCCAATTAACCTGAAGAATTTTAAGTATTGTTTTTCTTGATCTTTGGTAAAGTCAGCATGATCACCCAAGTCACTCTGAACTTGGTCAACATCAGATTTAGTAAAACAATCAAATATGGCATCATATATGAATTGGGTAACAGACTCAAATCCTGATCTATACTTCGCATAAGACTGTTCTGTTAAGTATTGGTTGAGTAGGATTTGCCAAAGTCTCAATCTTAAGTCAATTGATGATTTGCTTATGAACTGATCCATTTCCCGTTCGTCGTCATCCAACATTTCTAACGGTGAAGATTTGACTCGTGCAAGTAGAAGTTTCTCCAAGATTCTTGAGTTGTCAGTGGAATCAGCAGAGGAAGTGTTAGAAAATCTAGCAAAAATCTTAATCTTTAGTAACTGATTAATTATATTATCAAGATTTAAAGCCGGTATATTGTCGTAGTTACACATGCTGATATCTGAGGTAAGACTCTTGCTTTCAAATATATGGCTCAAGAGGTTCAACTTTTGTATAATGAATTCGGAATCAAAATCACTTTGATGTTGATTCAATGAGATTTGACACCACCAGAACCGTGATATAAGAATATTTAGTTGGACTGATTGATCAATTTCATCATCTTCGATATCCTGAACAAAGTCATTTATAAGAAAAATCCAACGATTGATTCTCTTCAAAAGAATGTCTTCAGCAGTGATCATATCGTTTATTTGGGCACTATTACTGGTGCTATTCATAAGGTTATTTAAGCTGTCATTAATTGCGCCCATGTTTGCAGTGGAGGAGTTAGATTGTGATTTGGCTCCTTTGGAAACTAATTTAGTCTTCAATTTCAATTTTCTCTGCTTTCTCAGAGTAATGAAGCAATCAATCAATGACTCTAAGTAACAGGTCGAAGTTAACAAAGCTTTTTGAACTTCAAAAGATTTTGTAAATTGAATGACATTATTGGAAGTTTTGTACAATTCTTCATATTTCTTGTAGAGCGGAATGTCGCATGCATCTATCATCTTTCTAACAGATGATAATGTTGTGGGATCTAACTGATAAGAGACAAAGATTGGATTTTCTCCTGTTCCCATTAACGATTCAAGAACAAGCATACGTATTTCCAAGAAATGATAGTTCTTCCGTTTAAAATCTAAAATTAAAGAGTATAGTTCCATGATGGAACTCTGAGCTTCATCAGCGGTACCATCGCCTACCAAAAACTGCTTTTGCTTATTCATATCCGAATCATACAGGACTTCTCGTATATTCATAGAAGAATTCACAGAATTCGTCTCTTCACTTACCGCTTCCATCAGTAAAGCTTCTGATAAGCTTCTCTTCCAGATTTGAAGGGACTTAATCAGTTTGTGTATAACAAGATAATCATCTGAATCTGACTGTTCGGGAGGAGCAAAACCATGAGCTCCATTTGACTCTGCAAGAAGTAACTCAAACACGTTATTCATAGTTTTTTCCTCTGCTTTGCAATCTTCTTCTGTCAGTGCCAGTTTCAAGAAATTATTGAATGACTCCTTGAATTTCTTTTGATCATTAAAAATATCCATTTCAAGAGTAGATGAAGCTTCAGCAATTGACTCTTGTCTACTCATAGTTGTTCTTTGATTCCTCAAAAACCTTTTTGGCTTGCTCTCTGTTTCTTTGCTCTCATCCTTGCTCCCAAAGTCATCCTCATTTTTCTGCAGACTTATAGTTTCGCATTTATCTTCATCTTCATCTTTTTCTGTCACGTTATCATTCAGATCATTATTGTCGCTTTTATGTTCATCTTCATCTTTATCTTTATCTTCATCTTCATCTTCATCTTCTTCGTCTTTATTTTCTTTGCTTTCCACATTTTTGTTTTCGACTTCATTCTCGAGACTTTCTAAATTCATGTTTTCGTCTTCGTTTTGGTCTTTAGTTTCATTTTCGTTTTGACCCTTTAAATCGTCTACATTTTCTTCTGCGACTTCATCTTCATCTTCATCTTCATCTTCATCTTCATTTTCGTCTTTTTCTTCTTCCTTGGTAGATTGAACATTTTGCTCTTCATCTTCCAAAAATTCTTGTTGAGGCTCTATAATTGACAAAGGATCATTCTCGTCTTCTTCGACTGGAAGATGTTCTTTTTCTTTATCAAATCTATTCACATTAAATGTCAAACGCTCAATAGGAGATTCCGATAAAATATAGCTATCATATGTTCTACTTTTCTTCTGTTGTTTAGGTAAGATATCGTTTAACTCCTTGATGAGATCAGTCCATTTGAATCTTTGGACAGTGGTAACATCTGAGTGTGATTCTCGAAGTTCATAATCAGTATAGTCCAAGTCAATCTCGTAATGCTTTTCATCATCATCATCTTCTCTTCGCAGGGCCACAAGCTCACCAAATTCATCAAAGGTGATAAGGTCGGAGAGACCAACTTTGGCATTCAGCTGGCTGTTGTCTAGTTTTGAGATCTGCTTATCTTTATACTGTTTGTAGTTATTTGATAATGTCTGATTATTTGACAGTGTTTGATCATCAAGATCAACTAAAGTGTCATAATATTGCAACAGAATGTTTATTTCATTGGGTAACAATGATCGACAAGAAATTAAGTTTGATTCGGGTTTATTCTTTGCCAAGTAAGTAACGCTGTCATCATCCAAATGATCGTCCTTGGATTTGAAAAGGTTGTTGATGATATCGTACTCTAGAGTGAATCTTGCAAGCTTTTTGAACTTATAAAATGAAAAGAATTTAAACAATACCTGTATTGATTTATAGTCCCCTTCCCCATGCTGTAAAGAGATGATTAGATCTCTTACAGCAGATATCAGTAGGTCGTATTGCTTACTTTTTGGGTGTACTTTTTCAGTTTCGTTGTCTTCCAAGATATTGGCTATCACGTCATCTTGATTAGTTTTGCTAATATCTATTAGTTGGTTTAGCTTTAAGAATCCTCTGTTCCTATACGCGATATACTTCAAGTTTTCTATAGTTGGGTTGACATTGTTTGGATCATCGTTTTTAATAACGTCAATTTTAAACAATTGGTCGTAATAGTCGTTAGCTTCTTCAAACTCTTTATTTTTTTGATGTTTAAGAGCGTTTCCGTAGAGTTTGAGACATGATTCAATTTGCATCTCTCTTGTATGCTCCTCTACATCTTGCTCTTCTTTATCCAAGTTAATTGCCGTAAAAGTCGACTATTTAGTTGTAAGATCGAAGGGGGAGGGTGTAAATGTGGGTTAGTAACAAGTTAATTGTGTGACATGATCTCGTAATGATATATTTCACTTACCATTCTGGAAAGAGTTTCTGGTGTTCAGGAAAAACCTTCAAAAAATGTAGCCTTGTAGCTAAAGAAAATAAAAACAAATACTATGCTATATACACTATAAGTACTTTAGTGATAGAATAGAAAATGGATATAATTGACTACGCAAGATCATACACGGTAGTACATTACACGCTTACATTATATCTATCTATCCTACATAATACTTGATGTCCCAGAACACCCGTGCCCACCAAAAAACAAACACAACACTCCACACTGTCGCACTGCAAACGCCGTTGGAGGGTAACGCGGGGGGCGGTTTGGCTGGCAGTCCACTATTCATTTTAGCGAGGATTGCGGACTGCAAGGTTGACTGATAGATGAAGATGGCATGGGATGGCTTGTTTCCGAATGGGTAACATGAAATGCACCTTAAAGACCCACTCATTCCCCTTTATTCTCCTCCTTGGAAAGACCACCTGGAACCACTATTGCAACTAGAACAACGCTACCGGGCCTTCAGCTCACACCCTTCATTCGTTTGACTCCCCATATACCATACACACTGTTTGCATATTTCCCCGAGCTCTATCTGCTGATAACGAAATTCCAGTATACACAAAGCGGATAACCTTATCAGTGAGCAATTTCGAAAACTCAAATTTGGTGTGAACCGTCCACTAGTGTTACCATTGGGTCCTAATAGCAGACTCTGAAAACATCATTAAAATTATAAACCTACTTTGCATCGGTGTTATCATTAATCAATAAAGAAAAAAAAAGTACTCTCCCTAGTAGTATCAATCATAAAAACCGAATTATCTCCAGCGCTTTTCTCCGACAGACAATTTCAAGAGTTTGTACCAAACCAGCCTTCGGTTAACATAACTAATAAACACATAAAATGAACGCTCAACAGTTTGGAACGATACAGAACCCTACTGCTGCTCAATTTCAACAGCAACAGCAACGATTGGCGTTACACAATCAAGAGCAACAACAGCAGCAACAGCAACAATTATACCAACAAATGCAAACGCAGATGCAATTGCAACTCCAGATGCAAAACGAAGCTCAAGCTCAGAATCAAAACTATAACATTTATCAACAGCCTTTCAACGAAAATAACATGAATATACCCTTACAGTCTCCACAGACTGCCCAATTTCAATTCAATAACATGCCACTTCCGCCTTATGATCAATCGCCACAATATCAATACCAGCAACACCAGCAACAATCGCAGCAATCACAGAATCACAGTGAACCTGAATCTTTCTTGAATATGGATTATCTTGAGCAATTGGACCAAGAACAGATCGTCACACTTCTTGATACTAATCAAACAGTGCCCATGGATAATCAAATTCCATTTGTCAGCCCCTCGGTTAATGGAATATCTCCAAGAGATGGTATCAAGATGGATGAGGATTTACAGCTGAATGTATTGCTATCATCATCTTCAGATGAAACTCTGAGTAATGATCAGATGGGATTAGATGATTTGATCAACGAATCCATGTTTGACGACGATGAAATGAATAATAATCAAAGTAATAACGAGGAAATGAGAGCAGATGATTTAATGGAAGAATTTTTGAAATTAGAGAATGATTCTAGTCATTTACTAGTACAGGAGGCTCCACAATTTGTTAGTCAATCTATACCCGAGGAGACAAATCGTCCTTCTAAACAACCCAAAGGCGTTTCAAAGCAAAGACAAGCAGTTATCAAAGAGGAAGACACACAACCTGCTCCTTCAACAAACAGAACACCAAGAAGAAAAGTTGGTACTAATACAAAGACAAGAAAAGTTCAAAGTATCAAACCCTCTACAGCAACTGATCTTAGTTTCTTAAATCTTGGAAATGCTAATAAAATGGCAGCAGCAGCAGCAGCGGCAGCTGCATTGGCTCCATCTTCCAGCACATATAGTTTTTACCAGCAGCAACAACAAGCATCATCTAATACAAGCGGCTCCTTTTCTGATACTTTGTCAGGTTTACCAGATGATCAAATTAATCCGCAGCAAAATCAACTTTCAAACCAACAGACAATTCAGCAACAATATGTGCAACAGCAGCAACAACAACAATTGCTACAACAACAACAGCAACAACAATTCTTACAGCAACAACAACAACAGCAACAGATACAGCAAGCTAATCAGCAACAACAGCAGTTCATGCTCTCCAGATCATCTGCTGCTGTTGCTGCTATCAACTCTAGAAAGTCAAATGGCCCAGTTGATAACTCCATGGCTGTTACATCAGCAGCAGCAGCAGCTGCGGCAAGTACAACAGCTAAGGATAGACAGAGAGCTCCTATAAAGTTTAGCTCTGCTACTCCTAAGAAGGTTTTAATAACAAGAACTGTGGATAATAGAGTCAAGCCAGCCTCGGCAAAGAAGGCAGTCACCACCACTAGAATTGTGGACAAGACATCACAAAATGGTGGTATTGTTACTCTCACTTCTACTAAGAGAGCCAATGCCAAGCCAAAGCCAGCTTTATCATTGCCAACGACTTCTAAAAACCCAATGACAAAACATGCAGAGTTTAATTTAAACCAGCCTCCTTCGATTAGACCAAGATCTAGAACGTTGTCATTGAATTCTCAAAAATCACCTAGTACAATTTTCCAAAATGGTTCTCCTTCTACAGAATTTAGAGTATCCAAAAACTCTTTACGTAGAGACTCACTGACTAATTCAAGTCTTAATCTCAATCTCTTGAAGGCAGTTGAAGACGGTAACATCATGAGAAATCCATCTTCTAACTCTTTGAATTCATTGGATACAGTATCTTCATATAATACCATTGGTGCCACTTCTGTAACAAGCAGTAACTCAGTTGGTGCAGCAAACCCAAAACCACAAAACTTACAATTAGATGGTTTAGAATTGATAGCTCCACCTTCAAAATCCTACAACAATACATCACCAAGAACGAAAATGCTTTCTTTGTCACAATCAACTACCCCTACTACTTCTGGTATCTCACCAAATAATAATGGATTTAACGGAAAGAGAGGCTCAGTTGCATCTGTTGATAATATGGCGACCCCTGATGCCAATGTGAATTTAACTACTGTTCCAAATACACCAATTTCTTCAACAGTATCTCAATTCCAAAAGTTGACTACTGTTTCGTCGCCTGTTGAGCAGCAACATCAACCTAGTTCAACAACATTTGCATTCAAATCTACTTCTTCGAATTCCAAACAATACTCCCTTGCTGCACCTGTTGAATTCAGATTCTTGAATCAAAATGCCTTGTCCAATTATTACGTTGAAACTTCTGGCTCTGAAAAGGCAAGTTCCGAAAGAGCCACCATAACATTCTTAGAAGAACCAACAAAGCCGCCAATGCACGTTAACAAACACCAAAGAACTGTTTCCGAAACGAATCAAAAAGATGGTGCTAGCAACAAAATTACAGGAACAGGGAACTTTGCCATTAAGCTGAACAATACAAAGGAGAGACTTTCGGAAAATTTAAGTTCACACGCTACGAAATTTAAATTAATGACGCCAAACAAAGCTTCAGAGGGTCCTGGATCATCTTCAGGTAAAAATGGAAACTTAACCAACCAGGTGATTTGTTTTGATGATACTCCAGAGACAAAGTCATCCAATGAAAAATCTACATTCAATCAACTTAAAAATGATTTTACAACAACAGTAGGAAACTCAAAACCTCCATCTGGCCATGGACATACGAGAACAGCATCTAATCCCAACAACTATTCTGAAAATTCCAAATACTATCTTGATTTTATGAATTCGATTACTACATTCTCGAAATTCAAAGAAGAGGAAGCAGCTGCTAATGCAGCTCGTCGTCCAAAATCTTTGAAAAATATGGCTGATGGTTTGGTACAGTTTCAACTTCAAGTTGATAGAAAGCAATGAGACTAAAGTTCTCGAAGAGGTTTGAGTTTTATTTCTATACGCTTTTTTTTTCCTTCCATCAATTCTGCACTCATTCACATTTATTTCATTTATTATAATTTTTTCTTAGTGTTTTAATTTATTATTTCAATATCTTTACTGGTTTTTATTTAATTTATTCTCTGGTTACATCGATCGCTGAATTGGCCAATTTATTTTCCCCCTCTTTTTATAATTAGTCTTTCTATTTATTTATTTTCATGTGATGTGATCAATCTTCTTATATTTAGCAGTTCATTCCAACTCTGGAGTAAGATTTGAATCATTATCTGGCCATTGTGTACATTTTACTAGTCTCAAAAATATTAAAGTTTTAAAAAATTGTAGTATCGCGTAACCTCTTTTACTCCTTTATTTTTTATCAGTCTTGAGAGCTAAGGTGAGGAGGCCATGCTGGCTTTTTGACATATATTGGAGCTCATATTTTACACAAGCCTTGAGGTCACCACCCAAACCAATTTCGACAACATATATTTGACAATCAAGCTGTGATATAGATTTGTACTTACTTACTTATGAGTTCCAAGATTCGTGGCAATGGTAGCAGCAGTATGGAAACATCTCGTTCTGATGCTGACACGAAAGGATCTCTGTTGATCGGTTCAACTTACGCGGAGTTTGGCCCAATGAGGGATGAAGTAAAGAGAAGGTATATCAAAGGAGGCATAGAAGTTGTACTCAGAAAAATGAAAAGATTAGAGGAAAAGAATTTTATGCCCTGGTTTGAAAATGATGCAGCATATATTGAAGCTGCAATGAGCAAGAAGTGGATGCCATTTACAAGTGATTTGGACGAAGAAGATAAGGAAGATCAGCGACTAAAATTAACTCGTATCTCTGACCTTGAAATAGATATACTTCATTATCTTGGAAACAACCCTACAGCAGATAGATATAGTGTTTATGCAAAGAAGATATCAGCAATGGATGTTTGTAAGGGACATACTTTGAGTAGGGAATCCATAGTAACCAAAGTCGATGGTAGAGCAAAACACGTTGAATGTCTGAACTTTTCCACAAAGCACCAAAAACTGATGTTTGTTCCATTATCAATGAAGTGCTCTAAGCTGCAAATTGATGGGAGAATTGAAAGTTTGATGAGGGTCATAGAAGCTGCAAAGGAGACTACAAAGAACCTTGTACCATCTGACCGCATAGACACCAATAGAAGACCCCCATTCACCATTGCAGGTGATTATTCTACAATGATTGATATAATCCTGATAGTTCACTTCAAATTACCAAAATGCCACTTATATGATACTTATAAAATAGTCTACAGTTATTTTGTGAATGTCTCAGAACCTCTGGTTAGATACGTTCTAAGACGGTGTTGTTCAAAGTGCCAAGACTCAATTCCAACTGACACAGTCCATGCTACAGGAGTTAATAATGTTAAATCCACAACAAGTGTAAGCAGTAATGGAAACTCCTTCAAACTTCACCCAAATAACAATAACAACAGAACTACCAATATGATCAAGACCGGTTCTGGTAGCAGTACAAGTGGTTCTAATGGAAGAAGTAATCCAAGGAAGTTTATAGAGGAAGATTCCATAGATTCATCAAGATTCAAGGAAGAAATTCATGAATTTTCTACCTCAAGGAAAAACGTTCCAACGATGAAACAAGTGGCTATACAGGTCATTGATTTAACTGATATGACTGTTCTTCCTGGCGTTGCTAAAAAAGATGAGGATGGGAAATGGTCCCCTATTCAATATAGATATGTTTTACATATCCAAGAAGCCGTTTCTTGTTTCAATTTCCTGTATCCACTAGAAGAATACAACGGTTTGGCTGTTTTCCAGATGTTATTATACTTTTTCAATACAGTAATGAAACCAAGAGAAATCAATTTGCTACATGACGAAGCAAATGGCGAGGTTCCTATTATGAAGACAAAATTACGTGACTGTCATGTTAAGCTTACTACAATTACTTACAACAGCAAGAGCAGAAAATCAAATGAAGATTCTTTGAATATACCGGAATACATTGATTTGAACAATGGTATCACTAAAAAATCTCAATTACATTTAAAAACTTTAATCATTGCAATGATAAATTACAAGAGAGAACCAAACTGGTGTACAATATTACCAGACATTGCAGGATTTTTGAATAACAGCTTATATGTTTACAAAGATGCCGCACCTGTTGATATATTTTTGAACTACTCTGCTCCTAGGTTATCTTCAGCATTTGATGAATCCAATTCAGAAAAGGTTTTCAAAGAATGGAGAAAACAAGAAATTCACATGAAACAAGGGGAACCACCAAGTTTTAAAGTAATTACTAACTTCAAGACACCTTTTGAAGTACTCAGTCACAAGCAAGACCTTCAAAAATCTCATTCTCCAGAAGTGGGTGGATCACAGAGCACTAGAAAAACTGAAAGTAGACCCGAAAGCGAACAGGAGACTCTGAGTGACTCTGAAATTGATAGAGATTCTGAAAGTGAAAATGAAAATGAATCTGCAGGCGAAGATGAGAGAGACAGTGAAAGTGAAAGTGACAGTGGAAGTGAAATTGATAGTCAATCCTCTTCAGAAGAGGACGATTCATCTGATGAGACTTACAACCCTAAGAGAAGAAAGAGGTGATGAGAAAGGCCAATTTTGTATTTTTCTGATGTTTTTATTCTTTGCTGACCTGTTTTGCTATTCCTCCTTGCTATTTTTCTTTGCTAAATGTGATTTTTTAAGCTCCAAACTTACAGTACATTCCCTTTGCTTTGGTTACATTCTATATCATTATCTTTAGTATAACTATTATTTCACTTTAAGTGAAATCTGTATTCATTTGACTATATAAATATTTCATTATATTTGAAAAAAAAAGACCCCCCAAGCCTAATATCATGAAAAAAAACATCGTTTGAGGCTGTTTAAGATGAACTTCTAGGCACATATTCTGAATTATCCTGGACAGGTTTAGTTCTCCTCTTTGCGACAAAGTAAGTATCTTCGTATTTGTAACCAACGTACATCAACGTTCCTGGGATAACAACCATGAACAATGAGCCAAAGAAAAAGTTTCTTAAGTTAAACCTATAGTATCTGAACAGCTCTTGTCTCAGATCAACGAATCTGGTTACTTCCTTATCTTCGTGTAAGACTATATTAATATTATAACAAAAAATCAGAAGACGGATGCGGGGAACATCCGCATCAACTCAATAGTTAGTAACTGAAATTGGCCCCAATTTTTAAAGCAGTACTCTGCTTAAAGCAAATAAACATACGATGTCTTTCAGCTCCCATTGTGAATGTATAGAGAGTGAAAATATGCTGTTTCCAAAGACATACAACAGCAACACGATGAGGGGTTAGCTAAATATCTGCTTTCCGTTCTCCGCGTTTTTGTAAGAAGAAGCCAATTTGGTTCATTCTCGAAAGAGTGTAGACTCAATCACCGAAGCGAAGCAAACAAAATAAACCTAAAAAGAGTTTGAAGCCATTATCTACTCTGGTACAGCAATTGAAAAAGAGCTAGTAACTACAAGCATCAAAAATGATGGCGATGAGGCCAATGGTTAATATAAACAGACTGCGTATCGTTGGACAACTTAGATTCAATTCGACGCTGAACTACTATACTCTTTTCAAAGCCACTTTTCCACAAGGACCGCCACCTCAGTCTGATTTTCAGATCAATGAGAAGCAATTGCGTAAAGAATACAGACAATTACAGTCACAGAACCACCCTGATTTGGCAAAGCACCTACAGGAACAAGACTTAAACACAGATATTTCTTCCTATATCAACAAGGCGTATGATACGCTCAAGTCACCTCTGACCCGCTCGCTATACTTGCTTGATCTTAAATCTGGAATTGATTTGACTAAGGACGATACATCTCGTGAGTTTCAATTCAAAGACCAAGAATTGCTGATGGAGATATTAGAGATTCATGAGGACTTGGAGAATATCAAAGATGAAGCGGATCTAAGTCGTTTAGACGAGATAAATGAAAAAAGAATCAGCGATTCTGTGAGTAAATTAGTGGAATTATATAAAAAGGAAGATTATCAGAGCGCTGCTATGGAGACAGTCAAATTAAAGTACTGGTATAATATAAAGAATGCTTTAAAAGAATGGGAATGGGGTAAGCCTATACAATTAACCCATTGAGGTGTGTCAAAAAGATAGTGGTGTCATACGATTCGTTTAAGATTAAGAAGAATTTCCACCAACTTGAAAATCAAGTGCATATAAATAACAAAGTTTCAAGTACAGAAGGAATACAAATACATGAAAAATCAAATTAAAGTAATAAATAAACAGACTGGGAATCCAGTCTAATTCGTAAATGTAACAAACAATAAGAAGCTAAAAATCACAAACAACCAAATCAATCACATGGATCAATCAGAAAAGCGATTGGTGTTACGATTTTGAGTAGTTGGGTAAAGCACTTGTTCACTCATATCGAGAAAGGCAGAGTCTGCAGTAGAGCCTCTGTAACCTGGGTATCTATCATCGATATCACTGCTAATGACAGTTGGATCCAAAGTGTTTCTAGACTCAGGCATACTATCTCTTATTCCAGTATCTGCTTGAGGAGAAAGGTTGTCCAATGCTGCGTCTGATTGATTATAGCTCTTGACCAATTCACCTTGTGAGTTCATTGCCATTTGGTTATTGAAAGTCGTTTTAGTTTCACTTTGATGTTGTCTTATGTTATACAATCCTGAATCCATTGGTTCTTCACTTATTTCAGTAATGTTGTGCAATTGACCCACCTCAGCTACTCCCATACTTTCATTTTCATAATTTATTGAAGTTTGTTCAGCTTCTTTCATATAAGTTTCATCCATGTCACCGGGTGTGATAGTATCACTTAGTTCTTCATGCTCACCTGAAGCATTGTTGTAAGCTGGGGTGGTTTTCTTAATACGGAAGAAATTCATCAATGCTCCACCGCCAGCTCCAGATGCTGCTCCTGCAACAGCTGTACGACTAGTATCACCTGCTTGACCTCCATTTTGTAATTCATTTTGTTCAATAAGATGCATGAAATTGACACCACCTCTTGAGTCAACATATTGATCTTGTTGAGTCATCTGCTGTCTTCTCAAATCCCAGTCAGCATCTGCTTGAGAACGTCTCTTACGTCTATTTCTGGACCATTGAGCCGAAGAGATTCTTTCCTCACATAATAAAAAGATGAGGTAAGTTACCAATACCAACATCAAGAATACACTTACCCAAGCTACAGCCATTGTGGAAGCACCCAATTTTGCAGCAATACCGTTATTAACAAATTCGTATTTTCCTTTGGAATATACAGCAGTTGATAATACAACCGAGGTAAGCACAAATAAAAGAGCCACACTTGCCAAAATTATTGCTATAATTGCCCAGACATATCCAGTTATGATAAAAGCCCACATAGGAATCATCGAGGCAACTAAGAAGACATATGCGACCAATTGGAAACCGTAGCCAATTCTTGATAAGTAATAGTAAGTGTCTCTACTATTGAGGAAACTTTCAGGAATTCCAGTAGCTGAAGATCCAAAGTTATCACGAGGAGAGAATGGATAAGCAGCTTTATTCTTAGAGCATATATGAGCAGACGCATCACATAAACCGTAATTAGTCCATCTGGAAGTTGCATAATCTGCTGTTGAAATGGAAGAAGTATCTGCCTGTAACCAATAAAAGTTTTTCATGACTGATTTCTGTGTTGAACCAGTTATTATTGTGAATGTGAAACATAATAATGCTCTGCAAAAATTATAATCCGGAGTTTGGTTAGTATTGATGGAATAACTGGGGGGTAAAACGCAATTTGTTTTCAAAATTTCAGGATTGTGAATAATCAAAAAAGACTTACCCTAGAGTGAATAGGAGCATTGATATGGTTATCACTGTTCTAATCCAAGTTTTCATCTTGAATTAGTATGATGTAATGTGAAAATGTTCTTGAATTGCGAATGCGGAGGAGAGGCCCGGAGCAAGATGAGACAAAGAACCTTATTCAAAGAATATTTTACTTCAAAGAAATATATTTATTCCCACCTATTATACGGCTAGTACACGGTATGAGCAGTGAGAAGGATAATAAAGAATGATAAGCAATAGAGGAGAATACAGGTGAAACTAGTCTCTATTGCTTATCAGTAATGTCCGTATTGCTCTTTGTTTTTTTAAAATACCGTCCCGTATTGTATCTGCATAGCCATATTCTTTATTCTATGCTTACTAGCTTGCCTCTTTCCCGATTGGGCAGCACCGAGATGAGCAGCCAGGCCGCTTTGGGCAGTGCCCCGGTTTTAGTTTCCAGCTTTTTTTTAAAAAAAGTTTATTCCGCTGATTTAGTCTACTGAGCACGTGATTTGTTTTTTTGTTTTTAGTTTTAAATCGACGCGCTGATCGACGTATAACGTAGCGTCGATCTAATTTCTAGTTCTCATCGTTGCTGGATGAATGTTGTCTGATAGTGAAGTGGCTAATCAATCTTGAAATGACGGATTGATGGATCACTTAAACTCCGACACACTTAATATATATTCACTCGTTGCACAGAAAACCTTCCACTATATTATATAAACAATGGGGGAACCTAATTCACTGTTGAATAACGAGGATTTATACCTCCGTTCTTACTCTTTTACAACTGCCGCTGCAATTATAGGTTCAGTGGATAGAAAAATATTCGTGTTACTCAAAGACGGTGACTTAATATTTGGTATACTGAGATCTTTTGACCAGTTTGCCAACCTTGTGATACATGATGGAATTGAAAGAATATACATGCAAGATAAAAAATCATACGCTGAAACAGATAAACCTGAGATTTACTTAATCAGAGGTGAAAATGTAGTCATGATGGGTGAATTGGATATTGATAAAGAAGACGTTGCTATTCAACAGTTGACTAAATTGCCAGACTTCAAAGCTGCTCATAAACAATGGAAAGAGGAAAGAGGCATTGTTTACGATAAATTAAACGAAAAATACGAAAAGAGTCATGACAAGGGTTTATTCAGTGAACATCCTGCAAGTAGAATGTATTAATTGATTAATAATTTACCTCATAAATTGAAATTATATTCTAAATGAAACCTTCCCAACCATATATATATGTGTATATTACTTATTTAGTTAATTAAAATTAGTTTGATTAATCAATTATTCAACACTATCTCCAGGTGAATATATCACATCTGGCCGCTCACTAAATGGTAAATAATCTCTGTTTAACCCTATGGGATACCTCTTCTTGTTTCCACATTTACATTCAACTTCCATAAAATCAAACTTGGGATCTTGACTCTTGCTTTGGTTAACCATCCTAACTCTGCCATTCCCCTGTCCACTCACCAGACTTCTTTGACATCCTTTGCATACGTTTCTCTTGATATTACTAGACATCTTCAAAACAGTCTTTTGCGAAACAATACCCATCCCACGCAAGTACGCACGGGACAGCGTCTCATTCCCCTTCATCGCCTCCATGTTGCCTATCTGATACATATATGACAAACGCATAAAATGATCTTGTCTCGGTATGGCTTTCGGTACCATTTGCTTTTTTGTCTTATTCACTTTAGCTTTACTCTTAGCTTTGACATTAGCACTATTAGCAGCATCTTTGGGGTCCACTGAGCTTTGTGGCTTATCTTCAGCCATCTTTATATCATCCCTAGTATCTTCTACCATCACTATCCTGGAAAATTATCTCTTAAGTAGCTGTAATAAATTTGTAAGAGTTGTACTAAATAGTACCATTATACTAAGTACCCCTGATAAAATTATTTACTCCCGTGCACTTCGCACTCTCGCTCTTTGGGAGCGATGGCAAGTGGCAAATGGAGAAGCTGAGCTTATCAGAGCAGTGACAAGTAGTTAATACTGTAAGGATCCACTGTACACATCCCATTGAACTTACTATAGGTTCATTAAAGCACATCAGATACTACAGAATGAGTGGATACGACCGTGCCTTATCCATTTTCAGGTATGTTCTATCCCATTGACACTGAACCAGTCAGGTTGAACTCGAAAACAAGACCTGGTCTCAGTACAATAAAATCATTGATACTAACCTTAACTTCCCCTTATTCTATTACAGTCCCGATGGACACGTTTTTCAAGTCGAATATGCTTTAGAGGCAGTTAAAAGAGGTACTTGTGCCGTAGGTGTGAAGGGTAAATCTATCGTAGTGCTGGGTTGCGAAAGAAGAACAACTTTGAAATTACAAGATCCAAGAATCACTCCTTCAAAGATAAACATGATCGACAACCACGTCCAATTGGTCTTTGCAGGTTTGAACGCCGATGCTAGAATATTGATCGATAAGGCTCGTGTAGAAGCCCAATCTCATAAATTAAACTTAGAAGACCCAGTCTCAATTGAATACATGACCAAATACGTTGCTCAAGTTCAACAACGTTATACCCAATCTGGTGGTACTAGACCTTTTGGTACCGCTACTATGATTGCCGGTTTCGACAAAAATTCAAATATACCTAAATTATACATGACTGAACCATCCGGTATCTATTCCGCATGGAAGGCTAACTCAATTGGTAGAAGTTCAAAGACTGTTAGAGAATTTTTAGAAAAGAACTACAAGAACGAATCAACTGAATCATCATCTAGCGAGACTGATCTTATGGATTCCGTTGAATTGTCCGACGAAGAAGCAATTAAGTTGACTATAAAAGCATTATTGGAAGTTGTTCAAACTGGTTCTAAGAATATCGAGATTTCTATAATGAAACCAGGTAATGAAATCAATTTTATGACTAACGATGAAGTTAACAAATACGTGGAAGAAATTGAAGCTGAAAAGGCCGCTGAAGCTGAAAAGAAGAAGCCAAAGAATAGAGAATAGTTTTAATAATGTATTTAATTTAAATATCTAATTGTTAAATTATTTATTTTTTTGTGTTAAAAAAGCAAACAAACAAAAGCTATATACAGATCTTTACAATCAGAATAATCTTAAGAACAAAAAGCTAGTAGCTATAGTAACTCGAAATAATTAAACTCTTCTTGTAGTTCCCTTAATATCATAAATTTTATCAGATTCGCCATCAAAACTATCATATGCCTTGGAAGGTGTATCAAACACAAACAACTTTTGGGCACGAATCAATGCTTTTAATACACTACTACCAGAATCCGGAATCACTTCAATAACAACATAGCTAGGAAACAGTCCAAATGCCTTATCTAAGAATGAATTCAACATTGGATTATCGGCAAAATCTTCATTTAATTCTTTAATCTTCATGCTAATTTGAACTGTAGCTAATCTACTACTAGTCTTCTTATCAAACAAAGCTCTTGTTCTGATACTCATGAGTTCTTCACTAGTGGTGAAATAACCCGTTGGCTTATCTATCTTGGGAACAGTATTCCAACTGTAATCCTGTGACTCTATAGAACCCAAAGTAAGTTGGTTCATGTCCTCAATACCCATATACGTCCTTATACCTTGCTCATCTTCTACGACAGCTTCGTATATTCTATCAAGTGAAAATACAGCTATCTCAAATTCACTCTTCTCCAAGGTAGGAAACACCATTTGTTCAGGAGACATTCCTGCTCTGAACTTGCCCTTTGGAGAGTAGATTAAAGTAGATCCACTCAGCAAACTCCACCTTTTCTTCATCTGGGAATCATACCTTGCTCTTCTGAATCTCATCCACAGAAATGCGCAAATGGCAAGCGGAGGAACCACAAAGACCAAGAAGGGTAATGCAACAAATACAGTAAGATATGTTCCAATGGCAAATGAACCAACTATCTTGAGCCAATCCGGAATCAAGTTGAATAATGCTGAGAGAGGGGTTGTGAAAAAGGAAATACCTTTCCTTGGGGGTCTAAAATAAACCGAAGCTGATGGCGTAGAATGAAATTGTCTAATATGTGAAGTAAAAGGATTAACTGGTCTATAAATTTGGTTTCTTGATGATATGCGTAAAGTAAGAGTGTTTACTGACGTTTCTCCACATTTCAACTTGGATTGGGATATGAATCTTTGAGTGGTTAACAAAGGCGATTTGAACACAGGAAGAAAAGGCTTAAATCCACGAATGGACGCCCTCAAGGGAAGTATATCCATATTCATTTACCGAATAACTTTAGAACGGTAAGTTTGATAGACTATGTATATTCTAAAGAAAGAAGAGGCGGAATTGGATCTGCAAATGCTGATATTGCTTAATTTCATAGATTGAAATTTCGAGAATCTCAAACAGCTGCTCTATTTTATCAAATTTGTTGTAATGGGATTAAACGTCAATTTACTTGTATAAGTAGAATTATGTATTATATGTGAAGCTATACTAATGTACAAAGGAAAACAAAATCCGTTCTGGATCTATGTAATTATTCTTTTTTTATTATGGGGATAAAGTTGGCAAATGTCAAATACGAAGTGTGTGTCTTAATCTCTGAACCGGTTTTTGAAACATTGAACCATTCAAAACCTTCCTCACCTTCGTATACTCTTCTTCCCTTACCAAATGGATTGTAACCATAGTCTTTCTTTTCATGAATACCGGAATGGTTCTTTTGCTTCTTAGTCTCTGGAAGTTCTGGTGCAGCTTCTCCTTCTCCTTCTTCGTTCTCTCTTTTCAGACTCTTTTGTCTTTCAATACCTTCCTTTTGTCTTTGTCTAACATCCTTAAGACGATTGATGGCATCATCTACTTCTCTCACCATTTCCTTTCTTGCTTCAAATTTTAAACTTGCAATTTCTGTCATCTCGATGTCAATCCAGCCAAGATCTTGTAATGCTTCAACAGTCTTAACTACCTGCTCAATACATGGAGAAAAACAGCAGATGGAAACAGCTCTATTACTGGCAATGACTTTGTTCAAATGTGGAAGAGCCTCCCAAGGAGCAGGAAGATCCAAAAACACAGCATCTGCATCTACAATGGTATCTGGAATAGCAAAACCATCTTTACAGACATCACGATGCGTTAAGGTAACTATATCCTCTAAGCCATGTTCTTTAAATTCCAACTTGGCTTGTTCACATCTTGGCTCATGGAACTCATAACTGAATAAATGTCCATCAAAATGTACGTTTCTGGCAAATGCATGACTGAAGGAACCAGAACCAGTTCCAGCTTCAACTACCCTTGAACCAGGGACAACATTCATACGCTGCATAATGTAACTTGAATCTGTAGTGTAGACAATTTGAGTACGATGAGGCAAACTCAGAGTCCAAAGTTCTGGAGTAGGATGTACTAAGTGGATGAAACCCACTTCTTTGCTTGAAGTGATCTGTGAACCATATGGCTTGCCAATCATGGCACTGTGTGGGAATACACCATATCTTGTATGCAAGCTTTCTCCATTTTTCACTGTAATTGGTTTGATATTGTCTCTACCAATATAGGCAAAGACTAAGTCACCTTCCTCTATTATTTCCTTGTGCAATGTAAATGACATAATTTCTGATATAGAGGCCACTATGTGTAAGTGTGAAGAAAGTAGTAGCTCTAGCCTGTTTTAAATAGCTTCACAAATTGAAATTTACTTCAATAGATCAAGTACATAATTTTTTTTTATCTTTATATTTTTCTCTCCTAATTTGGCAGATCTCAAATTACAAAGCATTCTAACTAGCATTTTAAATTCAAATCACATAAATAAAAGATTCCAACACCTATCGGAAATATTCCATTTATATCAGCCAAACTAAAGTTGCAATAGCAAGAAAACATCACAAGAAAATAAACAAGGTTTGAACAAGTTAATCTTAAAAGTCTTTTACAGCGTATAAATCTTAAGACAATTTATAAACTACAAGACGTAATCGTAGGTGCTCATTTATTATAATAAGAGCTTGTAACGATTCGTCACATTAAAGGACACACGTTCCAATAATGCAGAAAAAGTAATCAGAAAGTAATTATATCAGATCAGAAAAAAAAAACATAATAAAACTAGCAAAGAAATAAGATAAAATAAAAAGGCCACCCAAAAAGTATTCAATATGAAACAACTTATAATTGATCAACAATGTTACTCTTTTCAGAGACGTAAATACCATCTAAGAACTTACGGATATCCTTGTTTCTGACTCTACAGATTTGTTGGACATCAGCACAGGTTTGAGAAACGTTTTCTAAGGAGTTACCGGTGACGATTAATTCATCCTTTTGAGCAGTGGAGATTTCAGCAGAAACACCTTCTAAGATAGGAACCTTTCTGACTCTCTTTTCACCTAAAAAGTTTCTGATTTCAACAAACTTAGCACCGTCTTCTTCAATGATGTTAACGTTAATTGGGAAATGCGCATAAACAAATCTCATCTTGTACTTGAAACCGATAGTAACACCCTTAATCAAGTTAGCGATTAAGGATTTGACGGTTCTTAAAGCAGCAACATGCTTTCTTTCACCATTGTGAACAGTAATCTTGATTTGCTTAGCAGAAACCTTGGAAAAGGTAACATCAATATGTCTCAAGTTCTTGGTTAATTCACCTCTTGGGCCAGTAACCTTGATGATTCTGGACTTGATAGCGACAGTGACACCTTCTGGAACGTCTAAGATTTCGTTAGATTGAACGTATTTCATTATGTATTAATATATTAGTTATTATTGGCGTTATTAGTGACTTAACAGGAATATTGTTCTGGGAAGGAAGAAAAGAGGTGTGCCTAAGTAGGGGAAACTGAAAAATTTTTCAGCTCTCGCTGTTGAGCTAACACCAACTTTTGCTCTTTGGTTATGCGCCCGATTGAAATTTGGCAGATGTTTAAAACGCGGGTAACATCAAGGTGGTTATGTAACAATAATGTTGTATATGTAAGATTGAAGTTATTACTATAAATACTGTTTCTTCTGCTTCTCTCCAAGAGTCATCTCAACTAAAGTACAAATTTATTATTAAACATAGACACTAATGTACTATATAGAGCATAATATACAAAAAGGATCAGACAGGTAATTTTAAAAAGACATCTCAGCAAGCTGTTCGTTGGCAAAGTTCTCCAGTGCTACAGCATCTTCGTATACAAAAGAACCTTCTTCATTGTATGTTTTGGCGTTGTCAAACATCAACTTCAAGTTCTCTTTGAACTCATCAAAGGAATGGTACTTATTCTGCTGCAGCTTTCTCTTCATTTCATTTATAGAAGTAGCCTTTGGAATGAGCTGGTAGTAATCAGGGTATAGCTTTCTAGATGGAACAGTCATGAATAATTCTGATCTTTGTCTACCTTCGTCATCTTTCAAATCAATCAGTTTCTTGAGTAATTCTTGACATGGCTTGACAAATGGCTCATCTTCCTCATCACCTAAATCTTCAAGGTCATCATCCCCATCATCTTCAGTGAATCTTCCTGGGGTCACAGATCTTCTGGATCTTCTTTTTCCATCAGAACCTTCTTCATCATCACCATTGCCATCATCCATTTTTCTCTTCATAGTGGCTCTTCTCTTTTCAATTGCCTTTCTTTTCCTTTCAATGGCAGCTTCAACAGAATCGTCATCATTGTCCATGGCTTGTAACCACTGGTCTTCAGTCAAACCGTCGTCGTAATACACCTTCTTTCTTTCCCTTTGACGGGACGCATCATTATGTTCAGCTTCTTTAATACGTTCTGAAATATCTTCGTTAAATATCTGTGGGAGTTCTTCAGGTTGCAAAAGTCTTGCATATGGACGACCATTTTCCTTGGCATCTATTCTATCTTGAATGGCTCTTTCTTCGTCCATTTTGGTGAACAATTCTTTTTCTTCTTCACTTCTTGCAAGGATATTATTCAAATCATCATCATCCATATCACCATCTTCGTCTTCATCACCTTTGTCCTTTTCAGCTTCTAATAATCTCTTCAAAAAGGCTTCCTGTTCTTCAGAACTTGACTTGTTATCAAACTTACCTGCTTGAATAACTTTACCATCAATGTCCAACTTTTGATGAGCTCTTTCTAAAATGACTTCTTCAACAGAATCAGTGGTGATCAATCTTAAGATTCTAACTTCATTCTTTTGACCAATACGATGCGCTCTATCTTGTGCTTGTAAATCTTGATGGGGATTCCAATCAGTATCAAAGATGATAACAGTATCAGCAGTTTGTAAATTCAAACCTAAACCACCAGCTCTTGTAGATAGTAAGAAACAAAAGTATTCAGAATCAGGAGCATTGAATTCCTTCAACATGTCTTGTCTATCATCAGCCTTGGTGGAACCATCCAATCTCATATACTTCATGTCTTTAAATCTCAAATAATCTTCCATGATATCCATAACTTGAGTCATTTGGAAGAACATCAAGACACGATGTCCTGTTACTTTGAACTTAGGTAAAACTTTGTCTAGCAATTCAAATTTACCAGAAGATCTCCAAATCATTTCAGTGGTGGCCCTTTCCGGATTGATGACGTTTTCAACTTCTTCAAACACAAAAGGATGGTTACAAATCTTTCTTAATTGCATGATCTTGTTATTCAAACCTTTCAAACCAGTCTTGGTTGCACCAGTAGCACCAGCACCAATAAATAAAGCATTATGTGTCAATAGTTGCTTATACAAATTACTTTGTAAAGCTGACAATTTACACTTAACTACCTTTTCAACCTTATCAGGTAAGTCTTTTTCCACATCTCTTTTCAATCTTCTTAGTAAGAAAGGTCTTAAGACTTTATGTAATCTTCTGATAATAAGTAAACTTTCTTCTTCAGTCAACTCCAATTTATCTTGGTGACCGGTATTAGCAAATGGTGTATTAAACCATTCATCAAAAGATTTAACAGAATTGAACACTTTAGGCAGAACAAAATTCAGCAAGGCCCATAATTCTGGTAAGTTGTTTTGTAATGGAGTACCAGTTAAGATCAATCTGTTTTTAGTACTATAATATTGAGTCAAAGTAAGAGACAACTTGGATTTGGCATTCTTCATTCTGTGACCTTCATCAATAATCATATGAGCCCACTTGAATTTACTTAAAAGAGGTCTGTCCTTGATAACATACTCATAAGTAGTCAACAATACAGTAAAGTTACCACTTCTGATTTGAAATTCCATTTGCTTACGCTGTTGCTGTGTACCTTTGTAAACAACAGTAGAGACACTTGGGGCCCACTTCTCAAATTCCATAGTCCAATTTGTAATTGTAGATAATGGAACCAAGACCAGGAACTTACCCTTTTCTTTCTTAGCTTCTATCAAATATGTGATTAAAGAAATAGATTGAATAGTCTTACCCAGACCCATTTCATCTGCCAAGATACCATTAAGATGATTATTATACAAGGAAACCATCCATTCTAAACCCTTCAATTGATATTCTTTCAATGTACCACCAACTAAGATAGATGCTTGTTTAGTAACAGTTTCTTTAACTTTATGTGCAACTTCGTAGTAATCAATGTTTTCTCTTTTGGTATCTTCATCCATTTCTTCTTCCTCTTCAGCTTCGTCTTCTTGCTTCTCTTCAATAGGTAAACCAGCATTGTGCAAGACTTTGGTTTCTTTCTGTTGAACTTTCACAGCCATGGCCAGTGAATCCAAGAAAGAGTTGGTCTGTCTTAACAAATGAGTAATTCTGGTATCTTTAGTTTGATCCAATAATTTCAGATATGCTTCTTCATCATTGGCCTTCAAAGCCTGTAATCTCTGCTTAGCAGTCTTTTCCAATTTCCTACTTTCGTCTCTTTCGACAGCTTGATGATATTGCATGATGGATTTACCTAAGTAATTTCTTGTAAGAACCTTGGTTTGTAGTTCAGCATTGACTTCTTGACATACTGATAATATGTATGAATTTCTTTCCTGCTGTTTTTTTAGTTCCAACTTCAACTTCTCTTTCTTTTGTTGTTCTTGTAATTGCTCTGCCAATCTAGCTGTTTGTGGAGCGATCACCTTGGTACGAATTTGAGCTAATCTTTCGGCAGACATCACTGTTGAGAATTTATTCAAATGTTCAACATTTTGGTGGGACTGTTGATAGACAGCCAATACCATATCTCTTCTCAATTGTTTCTGCTTTGACAATAAACGTAACGATTTATACTCAACTAAAGCTTTTATTTTCATTTCGTCGACACCATCTATAACTTTATCAGCAGCCAAGAAATCGTTATCTAGCTTGTTAGCATCATAAGTACCAAGATTACTTGGTAATGCTTCAAGTTCAAGCATTCTATTTGTGATTTTCTTTGAGACTACGGCTTCAACTGAAGGTAAACCAACTGAATCATAGCCTGGGTTTGGGAATGGCAAATCCGCCTTAACACCCAATTGTTTAGCCTTTTCAGCATAATCATCTGTTTGTAAAGTAACCAATAAATCATTTGCAGGGTCAGATGATAATTCCTTTGGTTCATCTACTGAATCAATAGAATCTTGATCTTGCTCTTCAGATTCGGACTCGGATTCAAAATACTCATCTGCAAATTCTAATTGATAATCTAAAGGAATATCCAGGTCTTTAGACAACAGTTGCATACTTATAATTTGTTTTTGTAGTAATGTAAGATCGATATCTTCTTTATCTGTATTTTCCAAGAGTTTGGCCATGGTCTTGACATCTTCAGCATATTTAGCATGCTGCTGGTCAACCTTTTCAAGGACTTTAATAAGACCTAGTCTCTCGGAGGGATGAGAATCAACTTCAACTAGTTCTCTCAATCTCCTCAGATATGTGTTTAAAGTCTCGACAGAGTCGGGAAATGGCAGATCAAGAGGAACGACATCTTGGTGAGTTGGGATTTTAGAAGGGGAGAGGGACAAGTTTGCCTCTGGTGCAGTAGTCATCGCTCACAGTTGTACTTTGATGAATAGGACTGTATCTGACAAGAAGCTGATTGCGGTACCTGTTTGCGGAACGAGACTGACCTGTAGATGATGTATTCACACTTAAGCATGCAGAACCCAGATCTAAGTGAAATAAACAAGCTTTACTTACACGCGTAGCTGGAAATCTAATCCTACGAGATCTCACCCAGAAAGAAAGCACAAGGAGCCTGCAAAGGAGACCCTCGCGGCGGGTAACGCCGTAAAAACAACATTCAAACGCATCGTAGCCAACAAGTGTTGTGTTACTTTGATGTTACTTTATTGGTACTGAGGGGTAAGTCGTATTGTCTCTTGGGGTGTGGTAATCTACATACATGGCGTGTACACAATTATGCATAGCGCCATTTATTTATTCATTTGCCGTTGAGTAATCTCGTTTCGATACCAATCAACAGCTCGTTATCGATCTCATCAGATTCCAAATTACAAATAAGTGAGAGCAGCTTTTTGTTCAGCTGGATCTTTGCGTCCACTTTTCTCTGCTCTAGTTCAGATTTGTCTAATCCTTGTAATTCTAATTTGTCATCAGCATCTTCGTCTTCTTCTTCTTCTTCATGAGGAGCTTGTTGACAAAGTCGATGTTTTTCAAATAGTAAGGAAACTTTGTTTTTGGTAAGACCGCCAACTGAGGTTATCATATAATTGATGAGCTTCCTTCTTTTAATTTGTAGTAAGGATAACTCAACAGCTAGTCTTAGCTTAGCTGGATATTTATCCTTAGTCTCTGATTGATTGTCCGTTTCCTTTTCACTTTCAATCTTGCTTTCTTGAACATGAACTAATTCAGCCAATTCTAAGGATTGCGATCTTTCATAGAGTCTCTCCAGATCAGAGTTGGTAAATAAGTACTTATCAAAGTATACGCTCTTCTTATCTTGAAGATCCTTTAATAGCTCTAATGTATTACTTGTGTTGTTGTATTTGACAGACTTGTCTAATTCGTCAGGGAAAATCTCGCCTATAAGTTTAGAATTTTTAAATTTCAAATCCTTGATATCTTTATCAATATTTGCCTTTGTTTTCAAATTGTGCTTCAGTTCATCGTTTACAGAAGTCAACTCTTTGTCAAATGATTCAGTCAAAGTTCCTAATACACCATTGAGATCTTTTGTAAAAGAACGAATCTTATCAGTCACACTAACGGTTGGATCAAATCCTGGTAAAATTTTATTGGCAATTTTTATTGGAGATTCAGATAATTCTTTAACTTGTAGTGACCGAAAAGTCTCTTTCACTGGAGAAATTTCATTCTCTGAAGCTGGAGTTAATATTTTAACATGCTTTTTGTTATTGAATTTGCTTTCTTGTTTTTGCTTCTCCATATCCTCAAAAGTTCTCTTTTTTCTTGTCAATTTAGCAACGTTCTTACTAGTTTTGATCTTTGACTTTAAGTTTGCGTCATCAGAATTCATCGAAAAATCAATTGAGTCCATTGATTGATCATTGAGGTTTTCCTTATTTTCTGAAATGTCCATGAGCATTGAATCATCAATATGGTTGGAAGTAGCGTGGGGTATAGACATTGGCGAGTTAAAAGTTGGGATAGGCAAAGGAGTCATTCCAGTTCCAAGACTCATCTGAATATTATTATTATTATTATTATTATTATTATTATTATTATTATTATTATTATTATTATTGTTGTTGATGTTATTTCCATTATTGTTTAAATTCATGTTGTTGTTCATATTCATGTTATTCATATTAACCATGTTCAATGAAGGTGTAACGTCCATAGGCATACCCATTGAGCTAAGAGAAGGCAATGGAAGAGGCATAGGCTCACTAACTTGAAAGCTTTGTTGTTGGTGTAATTGCATTTGTAAATGTTGTTGGAATTTTATAGCTGCGGATTGTGATTCTAATAAATTGGAAGTCGTGGATGAGTCTCTCAATATTTCATAAGGAATATTAATTGGTTCATTTGAGTAATTAACGATGGATAAATCTGCACCAAGTTGAAGTAAACTAATGACCAATTCCTTTAATTGAGAGATGTTCTGGTATTTATCAAAACCTCTTAATAAAATATGCAATGCGGTGTTACCTTGGTTATCTTGGTGATTAACCAAGATCTTCAACAAGTTTTTATTCTGGTTTAGCGATTGACCATTTTGCTGTTGGATACGATCAGCTTCTCTTTGTTGGACAATACCAAAGTTAACAATTTCATTATAATAGTACATGACACAGTTGTATTTGTTTGGTGAGTGAACTATTTCCATCAAATAATGCAGCACTGTCTTCTCTTGAGTATCAGGAACAATTAAACAATGGTTCAATAAGTTTAGTAAGATATGGAAGTTTTTCATGTCGTATGAATTAGTATACTGAACAGACTTACACAAAGAGTTTGTACCAGCTAAGTTCAACACCAATGGGTTGGCATTGTTTGATAAAAGCAATTCAACAATATTGACAATAGCCAAAGAAGAAGCCCAATGTAAGGGAGCATGTCCTTCATTATCAATTGCCTTATTGATATCAAAACCTGTAGGAGGATTCATCAAGAAATCAGGAACAGGTTCAGAGTCTGATGAAAAGAAAGTCAATAATCTATCAGTGTAGTAATCATCTTCCTCATCATCATCCATAACTTGCCCATCACTTCTCAAACCTTTAAGCTGGAATTCTTCGTCATCGTCATCTTCGATATCTGTTTGTTCTCCTGCCTGATCATAGTGTTCGAGTTGTGTTTGTGGCATTGAGATTAATTGGCGCTGATTGGTGTATGGCTGGTGAACTGGCATTTGGTAGTTTTGATGGAACATAGCCCGAGGTGGTCCTTGATGCTTCATTTGCTGTTGGTGCTGAATTTGCTGTTGTTGTGGATTTTGGAAATATATTTGCTTGTTATGGGATTGCATCGGATAAGGACTCTTAGTATCTTCGAAATCAGATGAATTGGAAGTATCGGAATTGTTTCTATTCAGATGATATTCATCTTGGGAACCATCAGTAGTAGACAACGAGCCAAACGTGTTTGGATGATATAATCTTTGCTGGTGCTGTTCTGATAAATGAACTCTAGGAGGAGTAGGATTCATAGTTTGTTGCTGTTGCTGTTGATTAGGAGGTTGTTGATGGTGAATATTTTGAGCTTGAGCAGCCATCATCATCTGGACTTGTTGTTGATGAGGATTGGAGTTATAAAAAGTACTCGATTTTGGGTATTCACTATTAGAGTCCATCATCGCATCATGTTCTCCATCGTTCATGTTATCGACTGGAATGGAATTATTGTTGTTATTTTCCAAGTATTTATGAGAGTTTGGATTAGTATTAATTGGATCTTTTTGAGCAACATTTTTTCTCTTGGTATATTGTCTTTTCTTCCTTGGTTCTGCAGCCGAGTCTCCCAAATCTTTGTTATCATCATGTGAGTTCATTGCGGCGGATGGATCATTTGGTTGTGCGCTAGTTGAAAACCTAGTAGTAATATCGGAAGTAGTTGCGGACGATTTTTGATTCTTTGGTTTTCTTGGTAAAGGTGCTTCTTCCTTTGGATTATAATGTAACACAGTCAAGTCAGACTCTTGAAGTTTATGGATAGAAGAAAGTTTTATGGCAGATTCAAGAGGGACCCATGTTCCTTGGAAACGTCCATAACCACCTTGAATTTTTTGATGTGTTGAGCAGTGAATTTCTCTTTCCAAAACTCTTGTTCTTTGGGCTTTACCATATCCTGCAATTTTCAAAATTTGTGTAGCATTTACCCAATCGTCAGAACATCTTCTCATAAGAGGGATTTTGTTTATTTCACTTTCGTAAACATCAACCTGGGGAGAAAAGGAATTTAGAGAAAAAAAAAAAAGTTAGTATATCCAAAGGGGTGGATCGAGGAGAGGAAAGACAAATTTATGAAAAACATACGCCAGTGTAGGTTGCGATATATACTTCTACCATTGTTGAATTATATGAAATATGAAGCAAAGATCTCTCCTATGTTTGTTTTGTGAATGCGGTTGATAATAATGCGAAATTTGTGAAAGGAGTTCAGATACAGACGCAGTAAAACTCTTCGCAATTTGAGTAAGTAAAATGCAGTGTATGGTGTGATCTTTTTTTCTTGGGAGAATAAATAATCTGCTAGCAAACTAGAAAATGTAAGTGGCAAAGCAATTGAAGTATCCTGTATGGTAACAAGCGATATAGGTGGATATTGGTGTTTCAAGCAACCAGCAAGAGAGATACAAAAGAGAGGAGCACCCACCCGCAGAGACGGGCCAGAGACCAGATGCCAGATGCCAGACACACGAAAGCTCGCCTTCCGCATTGGGCTAAATTGAGGAAATCAACAGCTCAGGGCTGCTCGATAAAGTAAAACCCACTTTGGCGTTATTATTAATATTCATTGCTTACACCAGTACACCACATTTATTACTTTTCTATAAATACGCGATATACAATTATGTATCTACTTAGCTATCTATTACTTATTGTTTCTTCCTAAAGAAGAAGACAACTTATATATATTTTCATATACTTATAATTATTATTTAATATAATACTTTATATCGCAACTGATAGTTAATAGGAACGGTGTACGTACTATTAACACATTAGAATAACACTACCATAACTGGAGTTGATATTATTAGTATATCCTCTAGAGATCCAACAGGCTAATTTGTTACTGTTATTGGCACTTATCTTATTGTCTACAACAATAAATATAAGTCGTGAGAATACCAGATTATTTGTCAACAAGCGCAGAATTAATGATAAAAATATTAATATTTTTAATCAACGTTGAGTCTATAAAAGATTGACTTAAATTTTGATTTATTTTAAATTAAAAAATTAAGGGATAAAAGGTAAAAAAAAAAAAGGGGGAACATTTTTCCTCAGTATTTTTACTCAAGTGTTAAAATACAACTCAAGTGTGAAATTACAACAAAGAAAAAAGTTTTACAACACGCGAAAACGCAATTTTTAAGAACAAGTCAATATTTTAGATTCAAGATTTTACAACAATTTAAAATCGCGATTACAAGATGACACCAAAACAACAACAACAAGAAGAGAAAACAAAACAACAAGGAGAAGAAATACTACAACAACAACAATTGGTTGAATCATCTTATACAGAAGAAGGAGAAACGTCAAGTTTATTTGGATCAAATAATGCATATGATCGTTTACTTGAACATATATCAACGTTAATGGCTTCGCATAAGAAAGAAATTGAAATAATGAAGCAAGACATTGATATAATGATGGATAAAAAATTAGAAAACAGATTTACACAATTTGAACAAAGATTAAAGACGAATGAACAACATTTTGAAGAACATCGTGATGATTTTACGTCGAATTTAGAATCAACTTTACAAAATAAAGCAGAAATTCAAGCTACCAAGAAACAATTAGTTGATACGGTAGAGGAATTGGGAAAAGTTGAAGAGCATATTTTAGCCAAAGATGCGGAAGTTAAAGCCGAATTGAATTTTGTTGAAGATCAGCAGTTTCAAGCAGAAAAAGTGCGTCAACAAGAAAATCAGAATATCCAAGATAACTCCGCTCAAATAGCTCTTATACAGCAAGTAGTAAAATCACATTATGTTGCTAAGGAAGAATTACAGGAATTATTATCTAAACATCAATTAGAGGTGAAAGAAGATGTTACTAAGAAAATTTCTTTAATTAGTACTGCAACAATCCAAGATTTCTTTCCAAATCTTAACATTACAAGAGAATTTGATGGTGCGAAAGATTTCTTACCCGAGAAATATAACAAAGATAGCAATTTGCCAACATTTTCTTACAACAATTTCGTCAGATTGGACAAGAAAGTACAAGTATTATTAAATCTTCAAAATCACTTCATGTCAAGAAATGTTCCGAAGTCTAAATGGACTGAATTAACTAGATTTCATTATATTAAGGATAGTCCACATGAATTTTTTGCTAATAGTGATTGGCAATATTTTGTTAAGAAAGTTTTGAATGGTTTTTCAGAAGCTAAATTATCAAAAATTATTCATGAAGCAATTGACAATTATGTTTTTACTGAAGGTGAGGCATACAATCAATTAGCAGCTTTTATGTCATGTTTAGATTATATTAATCCAAAACGGGTTTGGCCACGTTTACAAAGTAGATTTGCTTTACTAGCATCAATTTTAGGTCCAGGTTTTCCAACAGAAACAGTTGATCGTTTATTGAACGCGAAGAATCTATCTCAATTTCAGGAAATTGTTTACGGAATCAATACTATGACGAGCAACATTTTTACGTTTGTAACGTCACCTAATACTAGTGTTAATTTAAATGCAATTAATTTTCAAGCACGACCTTCTAAACTACAGCCTTTTAAGAACAAGCAAAATAGTTCAAAGAAGTCAAAGAATTTTTACGCTCAAACTAAGGCCAAACATTCCTGTCCAAATTGTAAAAATTTTGGTCATAGATCTTTTTATAACTGTACTTGTGGAAAATCATATTACACACTCAGGTGCAAAAACAAAGTATCCAAGCAACGGGTGACTGTTGTCGACCTAGTCACGCAAGATGATGTTGAATTGTATAATTCAGAAGATTTTTCGGATTTCGACACGGATGATGTCACAGATGACGAAAAATTTGTAGATGCACAAGAAATTAATTTTTTTGGCAATGATCCTGATAATACAGATGATGTTAACGCGAGTTCTCGTACATCTATGTAAGACTTCAACTGATCATGTTTCAGAATATTTGCTATTTGATACAGGTGCGGTGGATAATTTTTTATTTGCTCCTTCACCCACTATTTTTACTCAATTATGTGTGTTCAAAAAATTTATAAAAAACAACAAAATTTTTGCTATGCAACCAGTCAATGGTGAACCTACTTATACTTCTACAATTGTGCAAATGCAATTTACTTTAAGCTCACAGCAGTTTATTTTAGATAATTTTATTTATGTCCCGGATGAAATTATTAAGGTTATTATTGGTAAACCGCTTATGCAAAAACTCGATTATCGCTTAAATTCCAATGAAGAATCTATTGTTATTAATGGTCACAGAACA